>JAWZSL010000092.1:228729-563078 GCA_034769285.1 Lutjanus argentimaculatus | reverse complement strand
AGGATCCTGACGGATAATCTCAGCACGAGGGGCTGCCGAGGAATCCAGGGTGCCCGCACCAGAGTTGCGGAGAAGCAGGAAGAACTCGCGGCTATACTGGAGAGACTCCCGGTGTCCACTCAAAAAGTTGCGTAAAAGCATTAAAATGACGAGGAGTCCCCTCAGATTAAGGTGAGCCATAGTTGCTTCTGTCACACGCAGGTCAGGTTAAAAAAGTAAGACATAAAGATAAGAATAAGATAGAAACACAGCACACACTCGCACTCTACCACACAACTGTTGCTGCCTGTTGCCATTACCAGCGCCCAAAAAAAGCTTACAGCACCCGGTATTCCTAGGCAGTCACCTATCCAAGTACTAACCAGGCCTGACCCTGCTTGGCTTCCGAGATCAGATGAGATCGGGCGTACACAGGGTGGTGTGGCCGTAAGCCAGATATTTGGGTTTCAAATTTGGGGTATGTTTAGTTAGTTTGCAAAAAGCACTTGTTTGCAAAAAGCACTTGTTGCAAAAAGCAGAAGACTGGCACTGGCAGTCTGTAAAAGAAAGTGCGTGTGTGTTCTATGTAATACATTAACTCTATTTTGCAGGCTTCACTGTCTATGCAGAGAGACATTTAGGGCCCTATCTTACACCCGGCACAATGCCGTTGCGCTGCCAGCACAAGTGACTTTGCTATCTTACACCCAGCGCAAGTGCCATTTTTGCCTTCACTACAAGATAGCAAATTCACTTGCGCCTGGTCTGTTCTGTGGGCGGGAGGCAGGCAAAACAAAGGTGTGGCTCGGCGCGTTTGCTATCTTGTGTATTCAAGGTATCCAAATCCTCCTTTGCCGTCTCCTCCCAGGGGTGCGAGTGATATTTTGCCCTGCCCCGCCCCCTGCGCCACTGGCGCAAAGTAGCATACACCTATCAGGTGTGCCCAAGTGCCCTCATTAATTCACGGGCGAGTTTAGGCTGAACATGCAATAAACCAATCAGAAAGTCGGCTCTCATCGCCTGTAAGAGGTGGGTGCACCTGCAGTAAAGTGAGGACACAGATCTCTTCTCTGGTTCGAGAAGTGAAAGCATGAGAGCGCGCAATATATGGAGACACGTCTGCAAAGCAGCTTCATGTGTAAATAGTTCATTTTACATGAACACCTGCAAAAAACCATTACAATAAATGAACCACAAATGTCATGCAGATATGTAACTGGTTAGCTTTACACTGAAGCACCTTGAAATTGTGTTGTATTTTGTAATGTATTATTATCTCCCACCTAATCCTCATCTCCTCCCATCCTCGCTCCTCAGTCCCGCTACGAAACAATCAGAAAGAGTTTCTGAAGTTTGAAGTGCGCAAAATTACACAGGAATATATCCAACCAGCTCCAACAGAAGCACACATTCCTTTTTCTCTCTGGGTCGGACCAGACTCATGCGGTCATGTCTTGTACATTTTGTATGTTATAGATCATAATTGTTTAATCCTTGTTTTTCTGGATCACAACAAACAGGCAGACACAAAGGCTTAGTTCACACGATAGGTCTTAATGCTCAATTCCGATTTTTTAAACAGATCCAATTTTTTTGTTTGGCGGTTCACATTACTTTTTAAATGTGACCTATATTTGACCTACATTGATTCCCGTGTGAACAGTCCACGGCCCTGAACAGACCCGCATGCGCAGAAGAACAATAACAAAGATGTCAGGACTAGGGATTCATATTTTTCCCAAAAATTAGACTTTTTCTATCCCGGGAAAAGAAGCCAAATTTCCTGGGAATCCCAGGAAATTAACTTTTTTAAGAGCTTTACGTCACTAAGCCCTGTCTTACTCTGATCAAAAGTGTGAGGCGCCATGGATTTAATTTATTCAAGGTGTGTCCAAATCCACCTTTGCTGTGTTGCGCCAGGGGCACAGGGGTATCCTGCCCTGTCCCGCCCCTTGCATAACCAGCGCACAGCGCACAACCTATTAGGTGTGCCAACGTGCCCTCAATAATTCACTGGTGAGCTTAGGCCGAACATGCAATAAAGCAATCAGAAAGTCAGCTGTCATCACCTTTGAGAAGCGGGCGTGCCAGCATGACGGCGAATTTACCAGGAGGAAATGAAGAGAGGAGACCGACCTCCTAGTTCAAGAAGTGAAAACGCGAGAGCGCGCAATATATGGAGACAGCAATCGGGATTGAGGAGCAGTTACGCAGTCCGTGCTCCACCTTCTTCTCCTCTTCCTCCTCATCCTTATATCCAGCTCCCATCCATGCCCCTCTGTCCCGCTAACACTACTGTAGGTGGAGGAAACAGAATCAGAAAGTGTTTCTGAAGTTTGAATTGAGCAAAATTAAGCACGGGTATATCCAATCAGCTCTAACAGAAGCACACAGACCTTTTTCTCCCCTGGTCAGGCCGGTCTCGTGCTATCAGATATAACGTCTTGATCATTTTGTATGATATGAATCATAATTGTTTTATCCTTGCTTTTCTGGATCCCAATAAACACGCAGGCACAAACATCTGACAGTTGTGATGAGTTGCATGCACTTTGCAGGTCTGTAGAGATTTATCGGGCTTTACAATTATAATAATAATTCCTTTTTCCTTATTAGTGAGAAAGGTCAGACCCGGATCATGCATGTGCTTCTTAATCATAGTGCTTTGTGTTAATCAATAGGCTGTGTTGTGTTTTACCAATGCACAGCACGCACGCACACATATCTGCTGCATGTTTTATGACAGTAAACTGTCGCCCTACATTTTTCTGAATATATTTTAATATGTTCTGAAAGAACTTCTTGATTACATTTCCCGTTTCCTGGGATTAAACCCTAGTCAGGACGTCACGCGCAGCTGTAGTTACCGCCAAGGAACCGGCGCACAAGCTCTAGAGCCTAGGTCGGCAATTAGCGACACATGTGGCCCACAAGCAAAAACATCTGGCCCGTGAGATTGTTTGAACTAGAGAATGAAAATAAAAAAATAAATTATACTTTTTAAAAATCGGACTGACAGTCTCAAAAAAGCTCTTTATTTGGAAACTTCATTTTTCAGAACAGAAACATTTCAATCGATCTAAATTCTTATTTGTTATATCTGGATAGGAGGGTGAATAAGCGCATCAGCGAGGTGCAGCGTGGACGCTCAACATGCAAAAACAAATGACGTCAGCGGACAGCGCTTGGTGCTGAAATTCCAATAGTCTCTAAAACACAAGTTGTCACTCAAACAACGGACATAGGCGTCATATTATTGTGAAAATTAAAACACTTCTTTCAAACAGGCCAGACATCAAACATAGGTAGGCTATATATGTAGGAACAGAAATATGAGTAGCACGAGTTTCAAACATAGCGTGCGTGTTATTTAGGCCTTTATATGACTGTGATGGCACAACAAATATAAACCGATAACAATGCATTGCACTGTCGATAATTACACCCTGCACCGCATCAGAGAGCGCTTCTATGCGGCGGGCAGCTGACCTGGCAGAGAGTGACATCTGTTTCACTCACTCGATCACACCATCCATCGACTTAAAGTCGCATTGGTAACACTTTACAATAAGGTAGACAAAAAAAGAGTTGTTACTGAGGAACTAATGAAGAACTAATGAGGAACTAATGAGTAGTTACTGAGGAACTGAGGTACACAAAATTAGCGTAGTTACTGAGGAACTAAGGTACACAAAATTAGAGTAGTTACTGAGGAACGAAGACACACAAAATTTGAGTAGTTAATGAGGAAATAATGGTTAATGATCAGAAGTTCTTTAGTAACCCCTGATCAAATTTCAGAGGAGCAGGTAATGAAAACCTGATGATGAACTATTAGTTAATGATCAGTTCTTCAGTAAAGTGACACATCATGAGAGGTTATTTCATCATCATCATCATCATCATCATCATCATCATCATCGATGTAGTACCACCTCTAAAAGCGAACCAGGTCGGATTTTAAAAAATCAGATTTCATGTGACTTGAGCTGTTCACACGGTCATGAAAAAATCAGACCTGGGTCGCATGTAGACAGAGATCGGATTTGGGTCACATTTCACTGCCGTTGCCGTGTGAACTAGGCCAAACACTACAACTGCTCCAGCTGTCATGCTGACTCGTCTGATAAAGACGATCTGACAGCCGTGATCATGTCCCGTGCGCACTTTACAGGTCTGTTTAGATTTATTAGGCTTTATAATTATAAATAATTTCTTTTTCTTTATTAGTGAGTTTATCTTAAAAGACACACTCGCGCACAGCTGTTTAACACTTATGAAAGGTGTTCTGTGATTGTGGAGACGTGTGTGCGCCTCAGCCAAACACGAGACACGCGCACTTAACTTCAATATTTACACTTTATTGCTGATAGAAAATATGTTCAAATTACCCTTTACTGATCCACACTCCCATGTGAGGAAAGGAAGGAACAAAAATCAAGGTGTTTTGTGATTGTGAAGACGTGTGTGTTTCGGCCAAACACGCCGGGTGCTATCTTGTGCTGAAAGACCACAGACTTAGCGCTTTAAACAAGCTTTTAGCTGGTATAAAGCACAAGATAGCAAACGCGCCGGGCCACACCCTCGTTTTGCCTTCATGTTTAGACCTCCCGCCCACAGCGGCACAGACCAGGTGCATGTGCATTTGCTATCTTGCAGACATGACAAAAATGGCACTTGTGCTGGTGTAAGATAGCAAAACCACCTGCACAACGGCTCCACAATCACAAAACACCTTAATTAACATTCAATCTTTTCCCCACACAGCAGTGTCGATTGTTAAGTGTTAAGTGTAAATATTAAAGTTAACAGCGTGCACGTGTGTCTCGCGTTTGGCTGAGGCGCACACACGTCTCCACAATCACAGAACACCTTTCATTAATGTTAAATAGCCGTGCGTGTGTCTTTAAAGATAAACTCACTAATAGGGAAAAATAAATTATTTTATGATTATAAAGCCTAATAAATCTAAACAGACCTGTAAAGTGTGCACGGGACGGGCAGATTGTCTTGAGTCAGCATGACAGCAGGGGTCCGTTTCACAAAGCAGGTTCAACAAACCCTGAGTGTAACTCTGAACTCTGAGTTGATCTACTCTGAGATAAGAAACTCTGAGTTTTCGGTTCCAGAACAGCTGATTTGAGTTGGTTTAATCAACTCGGAGTAGTTTCACCTGGAGTTAAGCGCGTGCACCACAACTATAAAAAGCCAGCATCAATGGAGCCCCGATTCGACGAGTCACCATGGCAACGGGGAAGCGGAGGGCGGCGTTTTTCATGCCACTTGAGATGGAAATCTTAATGCGCTCGTATGGCGAGTTTGAGCACATTTTCAGAAAAAAGTGCAACACCGCAGCAGCTGCCAAAGAGAGGGAGACAGCGTGGGAGAACATTGCTGCCCGGGTCAATGCGTAAGCTTAAATGTAGTCCTTTGCAATCACAATAATATTACAGGGGGAAACCGTTTGGATGGTAGCTTAAGTTATTTCATTTAGGTGCAATCCCGCGGGGGAGAAGCGCACATGGCAGCAGCTTAAGATGAAATATAAAAACATTGTTCAAACAGGTAAGACCTCGGCATAATCTCATGGAGGTACCTCATTTTGATCATGTTTTACATTGTAAAGTAGCCTAATATTAAGTGGCTGTTTCACTGTGCAGTTGTTTTATCCCACACAGCCTAAATGTCTTCATCCATATCATGCTCTGTTAAATAATTAAGCCTATTTAAACTAACCCAGACTTCTACTCAGCCAACAGAAAGAAATCCGATGCCCGTAAAACGGGTGGTGGCCCAGCACCACCACCTCTAACGGAGGCAGAGGAGCTGGCCCTAAGCCAGAATTTTGGAAGGCCAGTGGCTGAGGGAATCCCTGGAGGGAGCTCATCGTCCGAGACCACCCCCCAAGACACAAGTGCTTTCATAAAATGTAATATACATATATAGCTATATTTTTTTAAAAGCATATTCATACAAATAGCCTATTTATTTCTTTCTCATGCTTTTTTCCTTTTGGCCCAATAGATTCTGATGGTGCTATCTGCCTGGTGGAGCCCCTTCACGCCACAACAGACCTTGTTACTGTAAGTAGGCAACACTCAAAGGATTCTGCCAAATGGTAGTTTAAGTATACTGAAACATATCACTCATCTAGGATGAAGAGGAAGAAACTGTGTCTGCTGCCTTTACAGAGGGGGATCCAGAAAGGCATACAGAGGTATGTCACTGATAGTTCTCTTCGCATTCACATTTCTTAACATTCTGGTGGAATATAGAGTGACATTTAGCCTACACTGCTCCCAATATCCACAACTTTCCCCAATAACAAACCCTGGATCACAAGTGACATAAAGGCAATCCTCAATCAGAAAAAGGAAGCTTTTAGAGAGGGTGACAAAGAACGGCTCAAACAGGTGCAACATGAGCTGAAGAAGAGATTGACGATGGCAAAGGTGGAATACAAAAAGATAGAGAAGAATTTACATCATAACAACATCCGTGAGGTGTGGAGAGAAATAAATACCATCTCTGGCTACAACAAAAAGAAAAGACAGCCAATCGTGGGTGATGTGGAAAGAGCTGATGAACTCAATCAGTTCTTCAACAGGTTTGACACTGAGGTCACATCCCATTCCACTGCCGCTCCTCCTCCTCCTCCTCCTCTTAAACATGTGGGCATCTCCACCATGGCTCCTCTTCAACAACATCTGGACATCTCCATCATGGCTCCTCCTCCTCTTTCCCCTCCTTCTCCACAAGTGTGTTCCTCCACCATGCCTCCTCTTCAACAACATCCGGGCATCTCCATCATGGCTCCTCCTCCTCCTCCACCACAAGTGTGTTCCTCCACCATGGCTCCTCTTCAACAACATCTGGGCATCTCCACCATGGCTCCCTCCTCTCCTCCTCCTCCTCCTCCACAAGTGTGTTCCTCCACCATGCCTCCTCTTCAACAACATCTGGGCATCTCCATCATGGCTCCTCCTCCTCCTCCTCCTCCACAAGTGTGTTCCTCCACCATGGCTCCTCTTCAACAACATCTGGGCATCTCCATCATGACTCCGCCTCCACCTCCTCCTCCACATGGGTACATTTCTGCGACTGCAGCTACTCCTCTTCACACACCTGTTCCTCCACCCTTGTTTGTCACTGAGACAGGGGTGAGGTTGGAGCTCGGGAGACTTTGCTCTGGGAAGGCAGCTGGCCCAGATGGTGTGTGTCCAAGGCTGCTTAAAGACTGTGCTGCCCAACTGTGCCAACCTCTTCACAAAATCTTCAACCTGAGTCTACAGCTGGGGCGGGTGCCGGCTCTGTGGAAAACATCTTGTATTGTCCCGGTACCAAAAAGAAAATGTCCAGCTGAACTAAATGACTACAGACCGGTGGCCCTTACTTCACACATCATGAAAAACCCTGGAGCGGCTGATTCTACGTCTTCTGAGGCCTGAGGTCAAAGACAAACTCGATCCCCTGCAGTTTGCCTACAAAGAACACATTGGAGTGAATGATGCAGTACTCTACATGCTTCACCGTTCCCTCTCTCATTTGGAAGAATCTGGCTCTTATGTAAGAATTATGTTTTTTGACTTTTCAAGCGCATTTAATACCATCCAACCCAACATACTCAAAAACAAGCTCATAGAGATGGGAGTGGTTTCTTCCTTTGTCTCCTGGATCACGGATTACCTGACAGAAAGGCCACAGTTTGTCAGGTTGGGGAACAGTTTTTCTGGGACATTAATGAGCAGCACAGGGGCTCCACAAGGGACTGTCCTGGCTCCATTCCTGTTCACATTGTATACAGCAGACTTTAAATATAACTCTGAGTCCTGCCACATCCAGAAATACTCAGATGACACTGCTATTGTAGCTTGTATAAGGAATGGACAGGAATCTGAATATAGGGATTTGATAAAATCCTTCAGTGACTGGAGTCATAAAAACTGCCTCATACTAAACACCTCAAAGACAAAGGAAATGGTCATTGATTTCCGTAGATCCAAGCCCCCTCTTCAGCCTGTGAACACTTGTGGAGTGGACATCGAGGTGGTAACAAACTATAAATATCTTGGTGTACACCTGGATAACAAGCTGGACTAGTCCCTTAACACAGATGCACTCTACAAAAAGGGGCAGAGCCGCCTCTTTTTCCTAAGGAAGCTCAGATCTCTAAACATCTGCAGTAAGATGCTGCAGATGTTTTATCAGTCTATTGTGGCAAGTGTTTTATTTTATGCTGCAGTCTGCTGGGGAGGAAGTTTGGGAAAAAAGCAAGCAAGGAGGCTGGATAAGCTTGTGAAAAAGGCTGGCTCTGTGATCGGAGTAAGGATGGACTCTCTGGAGGAAGTTGTGGAGAGAGACACAATGAGGACGGTGGAGGCCATCCTAAACAACATGGATCATCCACTGCATAACATCTTGATGGACCAAAGAAATAATGGTGGTGGAAGGCTTCTCTCTCTTCATTGTAGGACAGAGAGATACAGAAGATCTTTCATACCAACTGCCATCAGACTCTATAATTCTTATACAAATAGATGAGACTACAGACAAATGAATTTCCCCTTGGGGATCAATAAAGTATTTCGTATTCGTATTCGTACACTGAAGTATTGCACATTCTCATCCTTTTTAACAGAGCATGGCTGAGCAGCAGCAGGATGGTCCCTCAACTTCCACTGCACAGATTGACACAGTGAGATGGATGTTCAGTAAACACCAGAGGTTCATTCCGTGGAATTCATGTGCAACTGTATAATTTAATGTCCTCTATGTATTCCCAGTTACCAGTGAAGGACAGTGGCGCATGTGGACTGCTTACCACGTTGCAGTCTGTCGCTCAGGTTAGACTCGCGATAAATCCTTGAGTCATGTACAGACCCAGGCCACTTGGCCTCCACATTGGAGATTATGTGTGCAGCATCACATATGATCTTGACAGTGCAGAGAATGACAGATGTTGAACTATGATGCCGTCTTTAACATTTTGAAACAGTAGTCAATCAATCTACCTGTAGCCTACCTGCACATTTATGCTGTGAATGGACTTCCTATTCACATAATCAGCTTCATTGTGTGAGGGAGCTGTGATGGGGATGTGTGTGCCATCTATGCAGCCAATCACATTGGGAAATCCTAAAAGAAATTAAAATTACTAATCCCAGTCTGAGGTTGCAGCACAATGTCATTAACAGAATATGATTTAAAATTAATTTTACAGATCTCTACATCATTCACCTGCAATCCTGTGGAACTCCTCTTTGATGGCTCTGACAGGTTTATGTCCGGGGGAAACGACAAAGATGTTTAAAAGCCGTTTCAGGGCCAGACACACTTTTCTGACCGCCCTGCATACAGTTGCCTTACTTAGATGTTCTGCATCTCCGACATTGTACAGAAAACTTCCATTGGCAAAGAATCGCAGCACAACACACAATATCTGATGGGATGTGAGAGCATGACTGCGGCTGGTGATGTTGCAAATGTAAGGACGGATTAGGTTGTGTATGTAGATAATAGATTGTGACGTGAAACGGTATCGCTCAAAAAGGTAACTGTCTGGAAATGCAAGGACATCTATGCGCGGTCTGATGACAATCTCCCGACGAATATTTAGTTCTCTGTGCAGTAATGCTGCTCCTTCATCCACTGGGTCATTGAGAAAAGGACATGGCATTTTGACAGATGAACGAGGTTACGAATGTATGAATGAATGAGGAAATCAAATAGCGTGTGTGGCTGAAAGGGGGCGGAGACAGAGAGAAACTTAAGGTTCATTGAGAAAAACCTGGTCCCGACCAGGTTAGATTCATAGAGTCTGTTACTGCGGTAACTGACTGAGAGCTTAAGTTACCTCTCTTTGTGAAACAGGCTAGAGTTACCCCTCGTTCTCTGGTTTGAGTTACCTTCCTTTCTGAAACGGAAAACTCCGAGTTTCCCTCATTTCAGGGTTAACAAACTCAGAGTTTTCACTAAACCTGCTTTGTGAAATGGACCCCAGGAGTAGCTGTAGTGTTTGTGTCTGCCTGTTTGTTGTGATCCAGAAAAACAAGGATTAAACAATTATGATCTATAACATACAAAATGTACAAGACACGACCGCATGAGTCTGGTCCGACTCCGGTCCCCAGTTTTCAAATGGGCAAAAATACACCTGAAAAAAAACAAACATAAAATGCTTCCATACTTGTCTGGTGTAAACAGTGTGGGAACTTAGCTGTAACTTCTACAAAAAATGGCCGGGACATCACGATTTTGTCTGTTTACTCTTTACTTGAAAGACTGCGCATTATTACATGGACAAAGGCTCAGCACTTAACCGTTTACATCCTCTTGCGCTAGCATAACTTCACTTTCTTTTTTTTCTGAACAGCCTCCTTATTTACTTCTAACTCTGGCATAGAACATTACTGCCACCTTGTGGTCTATATTAGCCACTCCACAATTTAACTCATAATACTACAGAAAATGCATTCATCCTTTTAATATTTCTAACTCCTTTTAACTGTACGTTTTTAACTATATGAATAACTGTATGAATTACTGTATTAATGAACTAACAGTGTTCATGAGCATGTGAACGTGGCTCCAAGATAAGGATCTACAATGAGGATTTAGACTATAAATATGGTGTAAATAACATTTATTTGGTCAACTTGGCATGTTGGGGCTTTAGGAGACTTGGAATACACTTGGTGAGGAGTATGGAGGCATTTTATGTTTTATTCTGTTGTCTTTTTACATTTCCCCTTACGACAGTCAAGGAGCATAGATAACCTAAAAGCCTTAAAGGAGCTGATTTTAGGAAAAAAGGAGGCAAAGATACACCCTGTCTATATCAGTGGAGCTGAGGTGGCGCATGTGGACAGTTTCAGGCTCCTAGGAATTAGCATCACCAAGAACCTGCCACAGTCACGCCTCATCTCGACTCTGGTTGAGAAAGCGGCTGTACGTAGTATGAAACTTAATAAGGTAAAATTCCTGTTCCAAGTCTGAATCAACTTATACAGACTAGACAACAGAAAGCATCTCGACTGGAAACGGAACAAACTGGCATGGGATGTGCACTGCCCAGAACAGGAGAACTTTGCAGCAGTAGATTAAAACTGCTCAGAACATTAATGGTGCCCATCTACCGAGCATCAGTAATATCAGAGAGTCACTGTGCAGAACCTTCCTACAAGATATTAAAGGACAACACCCAGCCACAGCCTGTTCTCAGCTCTCTAGTCCTATAACCGGGTGAGCTGCATGTGTGAATAAAGCAGCTCAGAGTTTGAAGTGAGTGATTGGGCATGTTAATGATGTGGCATTGGTGTGCAGCTGTTTGCTTGTGAAGCCACTTAATAGTTTCATGTTCATCTGCCGATCTGCCCACATGACTCTAATATTTTTTAGCTCACATGGGAATAACTTTCTTCATCATCTGTGGTGTGAAAACATTAGAATATGGTCAGAAAAGCAGCACACCATTAAGTGTTTCTCCTGTCAGGCAGCAATTCTTTCCTTCGCCAACCTTGAAGAAAAATAATTACTGCCGAATCGGCACACTGCAGTCAGCTGGTCTCCATATCTGTCATCGTTCTCCGCTTCCATCACAGTTTATTTATTTCGAGACTCTGTGCAGTGATTATGGATGAGTCCTCTTCCTCCTTGCCCTGTCTAAATCAGAGAGTGAGACTGTCTGGTGTGGACAATCTCCTCATGTGTGCTGGAAGTGTGAAAGGGCACAAGGACCGGGTTCACAGGACATAATTCAAAGTGCATATGTGAAAACAGCATTGAAGACACTACTGAGTTACATTTTGGCAAGTGTGGGATCCAGCAATTTCAGGGCCTACTAAAAGTAAGGATATGTTGGCCTCTGCTGCTTTTGTTCCTTATTTTAATCTGTCTTTCATGAGGCTTCCAACTTTACAGAACTGCAATATTAAAGTACACTAAATTGAGTATCCTTTTAAGAGGTTCCCTTGACACTGATACGCTAATGAGCCCAGATTAACGAGTCTAATCCAAATATAGTGCTCAGTGGCACAGAAACCAAGGGCTCCCATTGTACAGATGCACAAATCAATGTGCATGGTATGAAATGTACAAAGCACTTAACTAACTAACTGAGCTTTACTCTCTGCAGGAAACTATTGTTCATTTTCTTGATTTAAAGCATATTATTAATGATCATTTATTCATGGAACCTAACTTCTTTGTCAACAGGTCTGATGATGTTTTTGAGGACAAACATCTCTGTAATGAATCAGCAAATGTATCTGGCATGAGATCAGTCACCACCACCACCTATTTATTATGTATTTTTGTTGGTTCTTTATCAGTTTTTATTGTATGTGGAAACCTTGTAATAACCTCCATCATTTACTTCAAACAGCTCCACACTCCTACAAACTTCCTCATCCTTTCTCTCGCTGTAGCTGACCTGCTTGTTGGGTTTTCAGTTTTGCCTTTTACTACAATTCTGGCTGTATGCTCCTGTTGGTATCTTGAAGGTTTACTTTGTAAGGTATGAGGCATCTTTGATATCTTTCTGGTTGCATGTTCCATTTGGAACTTGTGTTTTATTTCTGTTGACAGATATTATGCTGTGTGTCAGTCTCTGAGGTACAGAACTAAAATAAATGTCTGTGTTACTGTGGTCATGATCCTGGTGAGCTGGACTGTTTCTGCTTTAAATGCAATGAGCATTATAATTTTGAGTGTAAGTCAGGGACAATCTAACGCCAACTGTGGCTTATTTCAAAATATAGGTTTAGCAGTTGTAATAACAGCTTTTGGATTTTATCTGCCAGCTTCCATAATGTCCAGCATCTACCTAAAGATTCTGATGGTGGCACAGAGACTGGCACGCAGTATCCAAAACACAACCTGTCAGAGCACAAAGTCTGAAAGTAAGAAGGAGAGAGAGGCCACCAAAACTCTGGCTATTGTGATGGGAGTTTTTCTGATCTGTTGGACTCCTTACTTTCTTTGTATGACCTTTAATCCTTTCAGTAATTACAAAATACCAACTCCAGTGATTGCATCTTTTAAGTGGCTGGGATGGTTAAATTCGATGCTCAATCCATTTGTCTATGGTTTCTTTTACAGCTGGTTTCGATCAGCTTCCAGAATGATCATTACTGGGAAAATATTTCAAGGAGATTTTACTCATTCTAAGCTCTTCTGACTTGTTACTTGAGGCGGTGAAATATTGGTAACTATCACTAGTTTGTCTCTGAAGATTTACATCTCTTTCTATCGCATGTTACACATAAAAAACTGGAGGTGCATTGCAAACAATTTCTAAGGTAATGACAATGTTAATGTCTCAAAATAAATGCAGGATACACATCTCATTTTTGCCTTATTTTCTATATGTATTCAGTTATAGATGCAGCATAATGAATGCAGGAGTGTAGGTTTGAGTTTTTGTCTCTGTGAAAAAAGCTTTTGGAATCATTTATTAATTATCAATGTTGAAATGATCTTTCTTTAACGGTAGTTTTCATTAAGTGTCTTCAACATTTGTTTTGGCTGCAGGTGGACACAGAATTAAGAATCAGGTGGAAGTTTCATCACTGTGAATGATCAGATCAAATGAATCAGTATAATGAATAGACCTTGTTTTTACTGTTCATTTACAGTAAAATATCATTTTGGCAGCAGTTACACATTGTCCACAACATTATGAAGACTCACACAAGAAAGGTAACCTCCTCATCTTATGGTCCCTGTTCGGTGTTTTTAGATAACATATTTATGAATATATACTTAAGCATCCATTACAGTACAACCACTTTTTTTTGCAAGTTAATAAATTCTTATTCTCTGCTTTGGCACTCATGAAGATGCTGTGAATCCAAGACTAAATAGAGAAAATGTCTGTTTTCATGGTCCATGATGACCATGGCCATTTTTATATTGTCCACACTGCTGTTTGTTTCTTAACATCGTTGAATCATGGACACTCAGCTTGCCTTTGGGAGATAATTTCTCAGTGACTAAATTCATGAAACAGTACAAGCAGGGTTTTTTGTGTATACATATTTCCGATATGTGCACTTTCCATTATTAGTCTTCATGTGTCAGACACCCATTCTCTGTACATAATTTCTTTATCATTTAGCATATATTATTTAGTATACGGCAAATTGATTCAGGTTCAAGTGTGTCTAGTTATGATGAGGTGAAGAGAAAATAAATACTTAGACAGATATTCCAAAGGATTACTTATTGCTTGAAAACAAGAACCTCTATGTACATCTGAGGAAGAAGCACATGAGACTGAAGAGAAGTTGTTACATTGCAGTTTATGCTTGAACATTTGAATATGACTCATTGTTACAAAAGTGCATGTTTAGCAACAAGGTCAGAGCACAGGATACCACACACATGGTATCCAGTCTCTCTGGGGTTCTTAAAACATAACTGTCATCTATTATCTGTACTTCTCTTCTCTTGGTGTGAACAAGACCACACTCCTCTCCCCCACCTTTACATGCTCGCTGTCCAGACCTGGCAACAGCTGACATGCAGTTGATATACTTGTATAATTGAATATTTCTACACAGAAGGTGTCCAATTCTCACACAGACAGAAAAAGGCCTAATACATTTCCAGGCTTTTATTATCTATGGCACTGGCTCTGGCCCTAGTAATTTCAGTTAAATATTGTGCTTAACAAATTTATAGTTAATCAAAATACCAAAAATACTACACGGTGAACTTGAAGACAAATGATCAGAACAACACAACAGAATTAAGCTATACTAGTTCAATACTCGATACTAACACATCAGAAACAGAACTTCACAGGGGACGTTAAACCTGGACATAAACTCTGCTGCTGCAAAATGATGAGAACCACAGAGTATAGAAAAACACATTTACAATGAAATGGGCAGTGTTTCATTTTAATTTCATACACATGCGGGCAAATTGCTGATCAGTTTTTATATTTATTGGGTCAAATGTTAATATATCATCAAGCTGCCCAGCCCAATACCCATGTATTATTCTATAATCAGTCCTAAAACTACAAACAGCTGGCCGGATATTTTCACTCAAACATTTCACACACACTTAAGCAAACAAAGCAATACATTTTTTTGTTTGTTTGTTTTTGTTTGTTTGTTGGGTACTGTTACATTCCCTAAATTTATAAATATACCTTTTTTACTGGTCATTTTGTGTGACCTTACAGAGCCCCTGTAGTTTAGATGTGTGCTCTTTCACAGTTTAGCAGCATTTTAAAAAGCGCCAAAACAAAACCTCCAAATAACTTATAATTAATACAGGGTTGCAGGCAACATTGTATGAAGTGGCAAAATTTGAAAAGTTGAAAATATTCAACATAAGCGAAAAGTGCCCCTGTATTGCTCTACAAATCTTGGAGTGGGGTGAGGTCTGGGGAGCTTTTGTGGAAACAGCCAGGGGCAGAACTGGACCTTCTTGAGGAATGAACGCAACAAGTCACATTCTGTTCTGATCGATGTACTTTCTCCAGCAAATGCACAGACTCAGAGAGAGGGTAAAGAAAAGAAAAGAGGCTGGAGGAAAGTAACAGCAAAAACCGCTGAGTGCTCTGCACAGTCAGAGGATGGACTGAACCCAGACACACACCCTTGATTCTGCGTGAGGTGGAGATTCACTTCAGTTTCTGCACAAGCAAATCAACATTCATCAATAGCAAATAACAAACTCTGATACAGGGTCGTTCTTAATAAAAAAGTAATGGAAAATACACCAAAAGGAGCAAGGATGTCACAGTGCCCTGCTCCCCCAGTCAGCCACTCCCATCTGATCACCCCACTCCACTCACCTGGTGCCACAGCTCATCAGCCAATCAGCCCGGTATAAAAGCCTCTCCAGCTCACTCACTCATTGCCAGATTGTTCTTCGCCCTGATGCAAGAGTTAACAGTGTTCTTCTCCAGTCTGATTCCCTGTTGCTGACTCTGCCTGCCTCATCTGACTCCGGGTAAACACACCAGCCTTCCATCCCTGACCACAAGTTTTTCCTCAGCATCTCTGGTTCCTGTTTCCACGTGGCTGCTGACGACACTACAGTGTGAGTGTACCCATTTGCTTATCTACATATGGCTGTGACTCAGAGACTGTCAGCAAGACATCACACATGATCTGGTTTTATTGTCCATTGTTCAGGTACCTGTCGGCTCCTCGATCCCTCATCTGGCCTCGACTTACCTCCTGCTCATCACCTGTCGGCTCCCTTGTGTGCTTGTCTGCCTCATCTGCCTGCTCCTCTGGTTCTGGATCCTCTGCCTTGTCAACCTCATCTCCTGCCAGCCCCTCTCTGGGACCATCCCCTGCAGCCAAACTGAACTCTTTGGGTCGGTGGGCTCACATCCCTGCTCACAGCCTCACTTATGGTTCAGTTTGGCTCATCCTTCAAGCCCAGATCTCAGAGACTGTGTTTCGGCTCCTAGCCTGAAGAATGAACTGTTACCTGTGTTGTTTCACCTGTTCAAGTTCCTCCTTGGCTGCTGTTTTAATAAAGGTCATTACCAAATGTCTGACGTGCCTGTGTGCTGTTAGTGGGTCTTACCTATACCCATTACAATACAGTCTGGCCAGAAATGGACCCAGCACACACCTCGTGGCCACAGAGTCACCTCAAGAGGGTTGAGGGCATTCTCCAGCAGCCTGAGACAATGATGACAGCCACTGATGTGGAGGCTAGGCAGTTGGCAGCATCCCTGGAGCAGCAACAGGTGGCCATGGTCCTCATCCAGCCTGCAGCCTCAGCCCCAGCCTCAGCGTCAACTCCCCAGCCACCAACCTCTGTGCCATCTAGAGACCAGAGACCCGGGTGGGAACCCTGGAGCGCTACGCTGGAGACCCGGACAGTTGCAATCCATTTCTCGTGAACTCTTCAAACCTGTTCTCACACATTCACCACAGAGGAGGCCAAGGTAGTGTTCAACATCAACCACCTGACAGGGAGGGACCAAGTTGAGCAGTTGGGGACCAGGTTCCCCGTCCACACCCGGTTTCTGCCAATGTCCTCAAGGGTCATTTTCTGGGCACGTTCTAGGCACGCTGGTCCACATACTCCTGTCTAGTAACCACCATGGGACCATCCAATTCCACATCCTGCAGTCCCTTCAGTTGCCACTCATCTTGGGGTACTCCTGGCTCTGCTGCCATTAACCCCCACATAGACTAGTGCAAGGGGGCCATTCTGGATTGGAGCACATACTGTCACTGGGTTTGCCTGAAGCAAGCATCTGCCCCTCAGCCTGCTCCTGCCATGGATGTCACCCCTAACCTGGCCGGGGTGCCCCCAGAGTACCACGACTTCAAGGAGGTCTTCAGCAAATCCAAGGTCACATCCCTGCCCCCACACTGTCCCTTTGACCGTGCCATAGACCTGCAGCATAGCACAACTCCACCCAAGGGCTGCTTTTCTTAGCGGAGAAGAAGGACAGGACCCTGAGGCCCTGCATTGATTACCGGGGCTTGAAAGATATCACGATCAAGAAACGGTACCCCCTGCCTCTCATCTCCACCACCTCTGAACTGCTTCAGGGGGCTACCATCTTTAGCAAGCTCAACCTGCTCAATGCCTACCACTTGGACTGGATTAGGGAAGGGTATGAGTGGAATAAGTCGTTCAACATCCCCAAAGTGCACTATGAGTACCTTGTGATGCTCTTCAGGTTGACCAACCCTGCCATTTTCCAGGCCTTGGTCAATAATGTGCTCAGGGACATGTTGAACCGGTTCCTATTCATGTATCTTGATGACATCTTCAACTTCTAAGTCCTGGGAAGAGCATGTCCACCATGTCAATTCCGTCATGCAGCACCTCCTCAAGAACTCCCCATTTGTCAAGGCCAAGAAGTGCAATTTCTACACAGCCACCGTCTCCTTCCTGGGGTACATCAAGGCACAAGGCAGCATGCTGATGGACCTGGCCAAGGTGTCCACAGTTACGTCCTGGCTCGTCCCTGAGACATGGAAGCAGCTTCAATGCCTTCTGGGGTTCGTCAACTTTTATCAGACTTCATCTGAGGGTATAGCACACTGGCCACCCCTCTCACAGTCCTGACCTCCTCCAAGACCCATTTCCACTGGACTCTGGCAGTGGAGAGGGCTTTCCAGGAACTGAAGACCTGTTTCACATCTGCCCCCATCCTCCAGATGCCTGACCTTGACTGGAAGTTCGTGGTGGAGGTAGGTACCTCTGACATAGGGGTGGGGGCCATGCTGTCTCAGCACATGACCTTCAACAGCAAGCTACCACCTCTGCGCCTTCTTCCCCCATTGTCTATCTCCGACGGAGAGGAACTATGACATAGGGAGGCGGGAGCTGCTGGAGGTCAAGATGGTGTTGGAGGAGTGGAGTCACTGGCTCAAGGGGACCAAGCTCCCATTCTTAGTGCAGATGTACTTAACATTCTCAACTTGTGCTTGGTCCATCCTGTTTTAACGTCACCCTCTCCTATGGCCCAAGGTCTTGCAATGTCAAACCAAATACCCTGTCCCATCAGTTCCTAGAGGGGGACCCATCCCACTGTCCGGACACCATCCTCCCAGCACCGCATCTGGTCACCGCCGTCTCCTGGGAGACTGAGGAGAAGGTCAGCGCTACTGTCCCCCTGACTGGCTGTTGGTTCCCCAGGCACTAAGGTCAGACATCTTCCAGTGGGCCCACTCCTCCCGGCTTGCCTTTCACCCCAGGATCTAATGTACCAAGAGTGTCCTGCAGCAGCAGTTCTGGTGGGCTGAGTTGGAGGATGATGCCCAGGAATTCGTGAACACCTGTCCAGTCTGCAATCAGCACAAGCCTACACTTCAAGCTCCTGTTGGCCTCCTGCGGCCCATCCCAGTCCCCTGTCATCCATGGTCCCAGGTCTGCCTGGATTTCATCACCAGTCTTCCTGCATCGGGTTGCAGCACCAAGATTATGACTGTGGTGGATCACTTTAGTAAGATGGCCCACTTTGTGCCCCTACCAAGCTGCCTCAGCTCCGCCACTGGACTCTCCCCTTTCCAATGTGTCCTTGGGTTCCAGCCAAGACTCTTCCCAGTCCAGGAAAAGGGAACCTCCTGTCCTTCTGTCCAGGCCTACATCCAACGCTGTCACCAGACTTGGGACTAGGCTAAGTCCACCTCCTCCGCTCTGCCGACCATTACTCTGTCTCAGCCAACAGATGCTGCTACCGAGCTCCCACCTACTGGGTCAGCCAGAGGGTCTGGTTGTTCACCAGAGACCTGCCTCTCTGGGTCAAGTTCAAGAAGCTGGCTCCCAGATTTGTTGGCCCATTCGAGGTGCAGAGGGTTATCACCCTGGTGGCAGTGAGACTCAAGCTTTCCCGGTCCATGCGCATCCACCCCACAATTCATGTCTCCAGAGAACATGTGGGAGACCCGCCCCTCTCCAATACTGTTGCTTGCAGCCGAACCAAACTGTTTGGGTCCGTGGGCTCACGTGCCCACTCATGGTCCCACTTCTGCGTTCGGCTTGGCTCGTCCCTCAAGCCCGGACCTCTGTTTCAGCTCCTAGCCTGAAGAACAAACTGCTATCTGTGTTGTTTCACCTGTTCAAGTTTCTGTTTGGTAATGACATTTATTAAAACAACAGCCAAACGCCTGACGGTGCCTGTGTGCTGCTAGCGGGTCTTACCTGTTCCTGTTACAGAAAGGTGGAGGATGGGCAGCCGCAAAGCTGCACCTTAATCCAGCTCAGATGGCCTGCCTGATTGTGATGGCATCTTCACGACCAGACTAGATTCACCTCTCCCCTTGACTACATGGTTTCTCTCCCCTATTCCTCAGTCAGTGGAGCTGCATAATAATAACAAATTATAAAATAAAACATAATTTCAAGGTCTTCGAGTGTAAAATATAACCAGTTACATATCTGTATGACTTTTATGTTTCATTTCTTGTGTTACTTTTTTGCAGGTACTAATGTAAAATGAACTATTTACAGATTAAGCTGTTTTGGAGGTACCCTGCCATCTTCATATATTGTGCACTCACGCACTTTCACTTCTCAAACTTGGAGATATGTCTCCTTGTTTTCCTCTGGTAAATCCATTGTTATGCTGCCACTGCTTGCACTCCTGGCACACTTGATTCTTAAAGGTGATGAAAGCTAACTTTCTGATTGGTTTAATGCATGTTTAATCTAAACTCACCCATGAATTAATCAAGGCACATGGGCACAGCTGATGGGTCTATCCTGCTGTGCACTGCTAGCACAAGGGGCAGAACAGGGCAGGATACCCCTGCGCCCCTGGCGCAAGATGACAGATGTGGATTTGGACACTTCTTGAATAAGGTAAATCCATTGTGCCTTGCACTTTTGACTTGAGCTTAAGATCAGTGTAAGATAGGACCCAAAGTCTGCCAGCCAGTTAGTTTCACAGCGTTACAGGAGCAACAACAAGGTTAGCACCAGAACTGCTAACTCTGCAGTGACAAGAAAGGAGGTAGAGTTTAGATTCTCGGCCTGTACCCGAGCCCGGCCCGAACCTGACCCGATTGCGGGCCGGGTCGGGCCGACATTTCACACCAATATCCGCGGGCCGGGCTGGGCCGAAAAGCCGTAATCAGCAATATTTTATTTATTTATTTTTCGTTAAGTAAGCCAACGAGCGTTGAAAAAAAGCATCACGTCTTGTTCACGTGCACAGTGGTGCGCACAGCCACACACACTGCTGCAAGCATCACATCTCCTTCACGTGCACAGGGCGAGCCATGCGCACAGCCGCACACACTGCAAGCATCACCGGTCTACTCGAGCTCGTACCTGGAGCAGCTGAGCAGCATGGAGTTGGAAAATATAAAGAAAAAAATTAAGTCAGGAGAGCTGAGTTTGAGCACAGTGGATGGAAAGTCGGAGGTAGGAGTTCATTCCTGTTTTTTATTTTTTATTTTTTTTTATTTTTTAGATTATTGTGAAAAATCTTGTTTTAAGGGAAGCAGCATTTTGCACTAGGTTTTATAATATCTTTAAAACATTTATTTCTTTTTAAAAAAGATTTAGGCTACATAGGCGTTGTCATTAATGTTGCTTTGTTCTTGTTTGTGTTGTTTTTGCGATCTTTTATGAATAAACAAACATGCCAGACGGCAGTTTCATGTTTCGTACTTGTTTTATTATTTATTAACTCTAAACATGGGCAATTCCTGTGTGTTGTTCAATAGTTAGAGTACACTGACAACAGCATAGAGGTTGCTGCAGAGATGCAGGAGAGTCAGGACCCTGAACAGCGCCGCCACCGAATTTAAACAGCCCACGGCATGGATTAAAAAAAAAAAAAAAAAAAAGTCGGGTTTTAATCGGGCTCGGGCTCATAATTACAGTTAATATGTCAGGCCGGGCTGGGCTCAGACACGACGTGCACGGGCTCGGTATAGGGTCGGGCCGGATTTTTTGGGCCCGATCTAAGCTCTAAAAGGAGGATCCCACTTCCCTGCTTCCTGCAACTAGACTAAACACAGCAAAGAAAGAATTTTCCCTTCAACACTGGATCACACCTTTCTCCAGCCTGGCTTCCTTCCTTCCTTCACAGCAACACACCAGCAACTCAAAGCAACCGCTCTTTCCGCACGTACTCGTAATGTACGGGGCACAACATAGTAACAGTGTACATGGCTAAGCATAGAAATGCTCAACTTTGTAAATGTACTTGTACCAACTTGTTGACTGAGGTATTGTTATGATGTCTGTCAGTGTTTACCTAGGTTCTCATGCTGCTTTATCATCTCTGATGAAGGGGATTGCTATGTGATTGTGTAACAAGTACTGTGTGAAATTTATTGGCTTTAATTTTTTTATTTTTTTATTTTTACAGATCAATTTAACAGATAAAACTGAAAATTATATATTGGTTTGGGAGCATCACTCTTTCCTACATTAAATGCCACTCCCTTGACCATGATATGCTAATGAGACCAAAATAACAACTCAAATCTGACTACTCAGTGGCAGTGAGGCTCAGGGCTCCCCTCACTACAGATGCATAAAGTAAACAGGTATAGTATAAAACATACAGAGCACTAAATTAACTGAAAATCTCTGTTGAAAACTTGATACTATAAATGATCTTGATTTAAGGGATGTTATTGCAAATATTACTTTGTTGTAAATGATCATTTATGTATGGAACCTAAATTCTTTGTCAAGAGGTCTGATGATGATTTGGAGGACTCTTTTACGTCTCGGTAATGATTCACTGAATGTAACTGGTGAAACAGCAGTCACCACGATGTCTTTATTATATATTTTTGATGGCTTTTTATCAATTCTTATACTGTGTGGAAACCTTCTTGTAATAACCTCCATCATTTACTTCAAACAGCTCCACACTCCTTCAAACTTCCTCATCCTCTCTCTCGCTGTAGCTGACCTGCTTGTCGGGGTTGTAGTTTTGCCCTTTAGTGCCATACCAGCTGTAATCAGCTCTTGTTTTCGTTTTACCTTGATCTGTAAGGTACGAGACCGTTTTGATTTCTTTCTGTGCACATATTCAGTTTGGAACTTGTGTTTTATTTCTGTTGACAGATATTATGCTGTGTGTCAGCCTCTGAGGTACAGAAGTAAAATTAATGTCCGTGTTATTGTGATTATGATCCTGGTGAGCTGGACTCTTTCTGCTCTAAGTGTCACATTTTTGGAAAATGAGAATTTAGCTTTGGAAACTTTTCCTAGTTTTTATCTCCCAGTTATTTTAATGTCTGCCATCTACCTAAAGATTTTGATTGTAGCACAGAGACAGGCACGCAGCATCCAGAACACAACCTGTCAGAGCACAAAGTCTGAAAGTAAGATGGAGAGAAAGGCCACCAAAACTCTGGCTATTGTGATGGGAGTTTTTCTGATGTGTTGGTCTCCTTTCTTTCTTTGTATTACCCTTACCTCTTATGATAATTTCAAAAAAATGTTTCCTGTGATTGCAGCATCTAAGTGGCTTGGATGGTTAAATTCAATGCTCAATCCATTCATCTATGCTTTCTTTTACAGCTGGTTTCGATCAGCTTTCAGAATGATCATTTCTGGGAAAATATTTCAAGGTGATTTTACTCATTCTAAGCTCTCTTGACTCATTACTTACTGGTGATCATCACTAGTTTGGCTTTGAAGATTTACATCTCTTTCTACTGCAGCTCATATAAACTGTACTATGCATAAAGTATCTGTATGTACAACTCAGTACATAGCAGTACATAGTATACAGTACATACAATAATCTCAGTGTTAAAATCTACAAATTATCACAGGATCCACATATCTCATCTTTTTCCTTATTTCTTACTGTATGTATTCAGTCATAGATGCTGCATAATGAATGCAGGAGTACAGCTCTGAAGTTCTGTGAATAAAACGTAAGGAATTATTTAATGTTGTTCTACAGTAGTTTTCAGTCTGCCTTGATGAGTTGTTTTGGATTCAGATAAAATCAGAAAAAGAAAGAGAATAAAGTTTAATCAAGTTTTAATCCATTGGCTTGCCTTTGTGAGACATTTTTACAATTAATCAAATTTACAAAACAGTACACGCAGGGCTTTTTAAATGTGAAGACTGTATCTGCTTTCATTATATGCATTCTCAATTATCAGTCTTCGGTCTGACACATCTCGCTTCTGCTGTGGTCTAATCAGTGACTAATCAATTTTAATGCAGTGGAAAATTATGAGACAGAAAGTTGCCATAGGAAACTACTGCTACAGCTGCAGTTTTTAAATGCAGGAAAACGTGTTTTATCTGTCAATCCTCATGTAAAATTAATTTAGTTAATAAATTAATAAGTCACTTAATTTAAAAATAAAGAATCTGAAAGAAAGATGAATCGTGGAACATTTACTTATTTCATCTGATGAGTAATGTTGTTAATGTTTGTTTATTAAATGGCCCATGGCCTCATGTCACTTTGCAAAACAGGCCCCTGGGTAAAACAATTTCAGTAACTTTGATGGAGGGCTTCCTGAGGTTAAAATGACCTATTCCCTCATACTGGGCCCATTCACTGTACTTTCTGTGCTGTCATTGTGCATTATTTCACAATTTGTACATGGTAACTTGCTTAAGCACAAATGATTTAGACCAATGTGATATACAAGTGCAAGATGATCTGAAACAATAAGGCCCCTGTGGGAACTTAGCTGTAACTTCTACAAAAAATGGCCGGGACATTACGGTCTTGTCTTCTTTACTCTTTACTTGAAGGACTGCATATTGTTACATGGACAAAGGTTCAGCACTGGACTGTTTACATTTTCTTGTGCTAGCATAACTTCACTTTCTTCTTCTGAACAGCCTCCTTATTTACTTCTAACTCTGGAATAGAACATATTAGCCACTCCACACAATTTTAACTCCTAATACTACAGAAAATGTATTCATCCTTTTGATATTTTTAACTCCTTTTAACTGTACATTTTTAGCTATATGAATAACTGTGTGAATTACTGTATCAATGAACTAAAGGCACAGCGTTGCTTGGGCAGGTGGTGTAGCCCGAGCTGAAAGAAGGTGGTCCAGATGTTCCTGTCTCCAGCGACATTGGTAGACTGGGTCTACCTTGCGGTCTCTTAACAGTTGGACTTGCCTGAAAAACCTAAATTGGCAACTCCAAGCGACCTCCACATATCTGAACTCCATAACCTACATAAGAGTGAAACCATTTTGCATGTTTATATTAGCAGTATCATTTTTGCTGTCACTAAAGCTCATGACTATAGATGTCAGTTTGAACATAGGCCTTGTGTTGATCAGTATACAGATATTGTTGTTTTTTTTTATGTTGGTAATCAGTGTTTCCCCTAGCTTTTTTGCTTTGGGAGGGGGAAATATGGGCCGGGGGGGCAATCCATCCATCCATCCATCCATCCATTCTCATTAATTCACTCACTAAGTCCAGTCTTGTACAGCCATGCAGAGTATCTTAAGTCTGACAGCCATGCTGGATCAAAGCCAGACTGACAGTGGTGACCCGTCTGCAGCTTCTTACTACGTGTCTCGGTGGGAGGGCAGGAACAGGTGTGTTTAGTACTAGTTGTGGCGACGTTAACCGGGGCAGGGGATTGGCAAGCGCTGTGGTCGGGGCTGGGAGAGATGCACTCACCAACCGTAGAGTTAGCTGTGCTCCCCGCCTCGCCACGTACGGTTCGTTTAAAAAATGCAGAGATTTTTGCCTGGGGGGTGAACGTTTGGGGAACCTCCGGTCGTCCATTAATAATTTGCTTGTTTGTTGCTGATTTTTTTTTTTACCGTAGGTAATGTCGGCAACACTCTCTCTCCTCCACTCTCTGAGTGTGGGTGGGTGTGTCTGCACCGGTGTGAGTGCACGTGTGTATGTTGTGAGAGAGGAGCGAGGGGGGAGCCCTCGCTCCTCTCCCGTCGCAGAGGAGAGAAGAAATGCATTTTAATGAATGTAATGAAACGATAGCGACGCATTAGACTCTGAAATTGCGCAAATTAGATTTAGCTTTTTTAATTTGATAAAAAGAACGCCTGTTATAGGCCCTTTTGATTAAAATAAAAATTCAATTATGGAATTCTTTTTTTAAATCTATGACTTGAATTTCTGGGTGGGGATCCTGTTGGCAGGGCGGGGGTGTCTGTTGGGGGGGCGGGGCGCCCTCCCAAATACACTATAGGGGAAACACTGGTAATAATTTATTCCCATGTTTTATACAATGAGACTTGTGTGCTGTCATACTGACTTGAAATAAATTATCAAAATTTTTAGTCTCCTTGTTGCTCGTTCCAACACATTCTGAATCGTTCCTGCTTCGTTGTTAGTGTTTAACAGGTGGCTCGCTTCCTGTCCCAAAAATACATATATTTAAATAATTAAATTTCAGAACAGCCACTGATAAAGTAGCATGACATTTTGGGAATTGCAGTATTACAAATAGGTGAAATTCTGAGAAAAAAAAATGCTGCATTAGCTTACTGCTAATACAAGCAGAACATTTCCTACTGCTGCAGCTTCACATTAAAAGCAACTGGTTGACTTTTATATTTGTCACAGGAAATATTATGTCTATTATATATCAAGTGCATTCATAAAATGAAACTCATCATCTGCATTTTTTGATGGTGAATCAGTTTGAAATAGATATCTGTGGCCAAGCCAGAACTGGAGATAACATGTCTGTATGACACAAGCCTTTCTGGGTTTGGGAGGTGGGGGATGTTTATTTTCGCTTTGAACATACAGGTGTTCCTCTGCTATTGGAGCAACTGAGGTGTCAGCAACCATTTTGATATCCTGATATTGATTTACATGCTGAGTCAATGACAGAAAATGTGAATTTTAGGACATCTGCTTAACTTGAAAATGATACACCAGAACTTTGTCATTTATTGATGTAAAAATGAGCTTAAGGCAAAATATTTTATTAGATTGGATCAATGGGTTCTTTACTAATACACCAAAACTATGTTTTATCAATGAGTGGAGTTGCCTGAATTTTGTAATTTATTGTTTGTTTGTTAGTTTTAACCTTTAGAAAGATATATTGCAAGTACCCACTTAAACATAGAAGTTATGTACATGGCATAGCTGTGTACTGTACAGATTTAAACGAGGTTTTAACTCACTCTTTAAAAAAATAAAAATAAATGAACAAATTTCAGACTTTCAGACCTTTCCCCTTCTTCATGCACCTTGGAAGTAGGTGAAGCTGTGCCAGAAATCACTAATCTGATTTTAGCTGAAATTGTACTCATTTTGACAATATGAACCACAACATGTATTCATTTCTGATTTTGTTTTTTTAAGTGATCAGAACAGAAGGCCCCTTAAAAGGATATGCAAATTAGAGTAAAGTTAAAGAGAGTAAAGCTCAAAGTCTTGAGATCTACCATGTGATTAATTAAAATTTTGTTGGATAATCCTGTATGCTCCTCTTAAAGCACAATAATGAACTGAAATTACTGAGGCCTTATGTTGAAACTTGGATCATTACTTCATGTCAGGGGAATTGTGGTGTTAAAATATTGATGTGCTTATATCTGCCAAAATAAAATAAAATTTATTCATGATGAAGAATAACTTAAGTGGGACTGCTGTGAAACTTTAATGATAAAGATGAAAGCCTGGAAAAGTGTTAAGCTTTTCTCTCTTTCATAAACAAATTTTCTGTTTACCATGACACTTGATTCACCATCTTGTAGACGGGCCATTATTATTTTAGTTTATCTTGTGCTTACATGTCACATTAATCAAAATGAATTTGTGCTTAATCAAGTTGCCATATATTATTACTCAATAATGTTCAGTGAATGGGTAAGTATTTGGTCAGTATGAGTGTGAAGCTCATTTTTGTCACAGGAACCCTGACAACAGAGTTACTCAACTTGCTTTGCCCAGGGGCCACATTTGCAAAATGACAACAGGCCAGGGGCCAGTAAATAAACAAACATTATAACATTACTTATCAGATAAAATGAATATTATATGAACATTAAAAGGCCCATAACTCATCTGTCTTTGAAATTCTTTATTCACTAAACTTATTAACTAAACTAACTTGGATCAAGGATTGACAGATCAGATTTTTTTTCTGCATTTACAAAGTGGAACTGTATTTTAGTTGTGCTTTGGTGACATTTGAAACAGGTTACAACATTAAACATAACTGGAACCTCTTCCATCCTAAGAGGAACAGAAAGAGCAGCATATTTAAGCTCTTTTAGTCTGTAATACACATTTATGGGATCAGAATTATCCTCATTTCTGTTTAACTTTTGCTCCTCTTCAGCTAATAATTACACTTTTTACAGCCTGAAAGGTCATCATGCAAATCAGTCTTCTCTTTGTTAGTAACAGTCTAATTTAGACCATCAGCCAAAATTGTCATATCTGTCCCTCCTTCCTGTGAAAACAGTGTGAACTGATTTTCATTGTGAATGAGAAAACAGTCAAAGGGCCACCTGGCAGCTACTGGGGGCCACATTTTGACCACTGGCTACAGGTTGTGTATCACTGACACATAAAAGCTTTTGAGATTAAACCAGTTTTGTGAATGAGTGAGAAATGAGAAAGACAATAAGATATATGGATCTTCTGTTTTTTTAGACATCAACATTTACATTATTGTATGTACTGTTTACTATGTAAAGCTGTCTGTGCACTGAGTTGTACATACAGATACTTTGTGCATAGTACAAAGAAATGTTTTATATGAGCTGCAGCAGAAAGAGATGTAAATCTTCAGAGCCAAACTAGTGATGATTAGCAGCAAGTAATGAGTCAAGAGAGCTTAGAATGAGTAAAATCACCTTGAAATATTCTCCCACAAATGATCATTCTGAAAGCTGATCGAAACCAGCTGTAAAAGAAACCATAGATGAATGGATTCAGCATTGAATTTGACCATCCAATCCATGAACATGCATAATACACAGACATTGGTATATAGTAATTTCCTGACAAGGTCCAACAAACAAAGTAAGGAGTCCAAAAGATCAGAAAAACTCCCATCACAATAGCCAGAGTTTTGGTCGCCTTTCTCTCCATTTTACTTTCAGACTTTGTGCTCTGACAGGTTGTGTTCTGGATGCTGCGTGTCTGTCTCTGTGCCACCATCAAAATCTTTAGGTAGATGGTGGACATTATGATAGCTGGGAGGTAAAAAGCAAATATTTCCTGTACACCTTTAATTAAGACGCTGATACCAGATAGAGTCCAACTCAGCAGGATCATGATCACAGTGACACAGACATTTATTTTAGTTCTGTACCTCAGAGGCTGACACACAGCATAATATCTGTCAACAGAAATAAAGCACAAGTTCCAAATAGAAGATGCGCAGAGATAGAGATCAAAATAGTCTAGCACATTACAAGAGCTTCTTGTATATGGTAACACAACATAAAGCAAAAGTAAAACCCCAACAAGCAGGTCAGTTACAGCGAGAGAGAGGATGAGGAAGTTTGTAGGAGTGTGGAGCTGTTTGAAGTAAATGATGGAGGTTATTACAAGAAGGTTCCCACACATTATAAGAACTGATAAAGAGCCAACCAAAATGTATAATAAATAAATGGAGATGGTGGCTGCTGTTGTGCCAGATAAATCTAGTGTTATATAACAGAGAATTTTTTCCTCAAAAGCTTGATGATTAGAGCTGTTGAGAAAAACTTTAGGTTCCATGCATAAATGATTAACAATAGTGAGGTAACATCTGCAATAACATGCAGTAGATAAAGAAAATTAATAGTTTCTAGTTTTCTGTAGAGAAAGATTTTCAGTTAATTTTAGTGTGTTTCTTTGTGTTGCACACCATGTCTGTTTGGTTTGTGCATCTGTCCTGATGGGAGCCCTTGGTCTGTGCCACCGAGCAGTATATTGGATCGGTTAGTCTTCGGAGCTGATTAGCATATCATGATCAGGTGACCCTTTCGAACAATTTAGTATTGCACTTCTGTGAATTTGTAGGACTCACAAGAGACAGATTGAAATCAGAAAAGATAAAAACAATGGCCAAAACTTTTATTTACTAAAATTGCTGGGTCATTTCCATAATGCAACTCCATCCTGGTCTTTTCATTCTGCACCCAAATAACACCCCTTTATAATTTCAAAGTTGCATCGACTGAGGAGACCAAACTACAATTTTGCCTACATGTGATACACTAATTCTTCCCATGAAGTTATCTGGAGAAAAAAATCAGGTGACCTTCATTGTCATGGTTACAAAAATAAGTGCTTAGTTGAGGCTGTGAAACAGTCACAGTTTGTTTAGGTTACTGGCACAAGTTTGACTGCCAGAACACTTGGGGAACATTTGTAATTACTTGAGTGAGATAATTCACCCCAAACAGCCAGTCGCAAGCTAATGAGCAACTAGCTAAAATCTAGTGAGCAGCTTCTGACTGAACTCTGTACTCACCAGAATCTGGTTCTGTTAGGACCCTCTAGTCTCTCTTCTTTTTCCTCTCTGTATGTACATGATGTAACTTTAAAGTACATTTCTCCCACAGTCAGCAGTCAACATGGACAGAGAGACTAATTGGCCTACAGTAAACAGTTGAGTGAGGTCAGTGCAGGTTAAGAAGCAAGAATGAAGATTAATCCACTTTCTAATTCCAAAAGTATGAAAAACTCCTCCCACCGGAAAGCGAGTCTGCAGTAGAGCAAAAATTTGGTGTGCCTATGGTGTTTATTCGTCCACAGGCACCAGCCTGCCACCCAGTTCTCATTTGCAGAGCTCCCCGGACCTCAGCAGCTATCAGCTGTCTCTGTGCTTCCGCAGCCTGGTCCTCTCCATGCAAAATTCTGCAGAAGTTCTGCGATACACACAAATTTTCAACTTGCACAAACACACAAATTTCATGTAATTGCATCATTCACTTCGCCCCTCTTTACATTGACATTGTGTGTGTTCTACATGTGCAGAAAATTTTATTCACTTTTTGTGTAATCACTCCACAGTACCCCTCACCCCAATTCAAAACAAAGAAAACAAAGTATGTTACATTACGTCTGTGGATATCTGTGCATGTCTGATGCCCACAGAGGCAGCGTTCCTGCTGTGGCACTGCTACTTCCAGCACTATCTTTCTACAATGACATTTGTAGAAGAGTTGTGAAAAGAAGAGTTGTACACAGAAAGTGGGTGATGTATTTTCTCCTCCTCCTTCATGTTCATGCTATGCTATACACATATGGACATTGAGGGCTCTATCATATACCTGGCACCAGTGCCCAGTACAATAGTTCCAAACAACGCCTGAATGCCTTTTTAGTTGGAGGTGGGGCATATTCATCAAGAGCACGCACTTTTGCACGGACCAGAGACACTCTGCTTGCCCCACTACATGACCCAAATCATTTTCTCATTAGTCCCTCCCTACTTTGAAACTGTCCCAGAAGAGTTCAGAGTCAACCTCTGCAGCAGTACACCAGCGATCAAACTGAGTGAACAAATCACAAGCAAACTCTAAATGATTTATTGTATCTTGGAACAGAAGAACGTCAGTCAGCAGGACTTCAGCTGCAACCTTACATTCACTGCCTCATCTTCTCTACTGACTGACACTTTCTCCAAATCCCAATCCAATTCTGTTTCCACTTTCATTTTAAACAGGAGCAACTCCATTTGCTGCTGAAACGACAAACCAGGACTTACTGTTGACGGTGGAGACGAGCTCTCAGCATGCACAGAGAAAGACAAAGCCTCAGCAGCACCCAACACTTTCATTTTAAACAAATGACCTTTCAAATTTGTCTTCACTGTTGCTTTAACCCTTTCACCGATATCAATGTCATGATATTCAGTGATCTTAAACAGCTGATCTCTTGTGCACTCATCCAGAAATTTTTCAGCCGGTGCTTCCAACAACAGAAGAAACATCAGTCAGCAGGACATCTGCCACAACCTTACGCTCACTGCCTCATCTTCGCTGCTGACAACACTTTCTCCAAATCCATACCCTGTCATGCTCTGTCCACCGCATTCTCCATCTCAGTTTCCAGTTTCATTTGAAACTGGTTTGTCTTGTACTGCTTAAACGACAAACCAGGACTTGCTATTGATGGTGGAGACAAGCCCTCGGCATGCACAGAAAGACACAGCCTCAGCAGCAACCGACATGTTCATTTTAAACAAATGAACTTTCAAATTTGTCTTCACTGCCACTTGAACTCTTTCACGACATCAATGTCATAATATTCAGCGATCTTAACCAGCTCATCTCTTGTGCACTCATCCAGAAATTTTTCAACTAGTGCTTCAACGAATGCCTTTACTACTTCATCCAAAATTTACAAACATTTTCAACTGTACAAGCAAATGAGAATGCAACGTGTTGGACCCACCAGTGCACTCAAAAGGTACACACAGCCTGCAACAAGAGCAATTAATTACTATCTATTACCTATCTACATAACTACCCCCAAGTCTTCATGAGGCATAACGGCAAATACTTTAACATTCACAGGCTGCTGGCCTGCAAGAAATGACCAGACAAACTGGCGACCACCCCGAAACTACATGTGCTCCCGAGCCAATTTAGGGAAAGGGGAAGAGGAGCTCTACTCCCTGTACTCCAATGAAAGGTGATGCTGTCAATATGAAAAAACAAAAAAACAAAAAAACAAAACAAAAAAACAAACAAAAAAAACAAACAAAAAAAAAACACAGCAACACTGCTATCTGCTTAGAATGAATAAAATCACCTTGAAATATTTTTCCCAGAAAAGATCATTCTGAAAGCTGATCAAAACCAGCTGTAAAAGAAAGCATAGATGATTGAACATTGAATTTGACCATCTAAACCACATAAATGCATAAAATTGTAAAGCTAATAGGACTAGGTGTTTCAATACCTGGTAAGTAGTTACCTCATGAAATTAGCAGTTGGAGTGGAGTGGTAAAAAGAGAGGGTATGGATATCAATGGGGTCATCAGGTGGGCACCCTGCTTCATCGACGTTTCGTTGATTGAAGCCCACAACGTTTCCAGAGGGCTCAACGGTGTACCCAGCATCCCAGGTACACCCCCCTCTATGCCATACGTTCTGCATGGCAGGGACATCCTTCTCCCTGAGCCAGGTGAACACCTGGCCGCATACCATCTGTCTTTGTTTTGGTGCCCAGCTGTTGTCGTTCCGTTTGATCCAGAGCCAGTTGCTGTTTTTTTCGGCAGCACTTGACACGGTCTTGATAGCCTGTTGGAGGGAGCGGCCCCTTACCCCCATTTTCCTCAATAGACTGATGGTAGATGCTGCAACGAATCCCCTGCATCCCACTTGTACTGGGAAGATGGTGGTCTTCCAGCCATTCTGGGATGCTTCAGCAGCCAGGTCAGAATATTTGTTTTTTTTTCCTTTCGTAAGCCTCTTCAACCCCATCTTCCCATGGTACTGTCAGCTCCACGATGTAAACCAGTTTGGCTGTTGGAGACCACAGGACCATGTCTGGCCAGAGTGTTGTTGCCACTATTTCTGGGGGAAACACAAGCTTTTTGTCAACATCCACTTCCAATTTCCAATCTTGAGCAGACTGTAGGATGCTTGCTTCCTTTAGTGTTGTTTGATGCTCTTGAGGTTGGCCTGCTGGTACAAAATGTAGGAAATTGACCTTTCTTGCTGATGTTTGTGGGAGGTTATTTGTGGTGGTTCACTTCTGTTCCAGTGTTGATGCCAGCTCTCTGAGTACTTGGTTTTGCCACCAAGTATAGCGCCCTTGGGTGAGACTTGTAGTACACCCTGACAGAATGTGCTTAAGGGATGCTGGTACATGACACAGGGAACAAGCGGGATCTTCTCCGTACCACAGCTTCAGATTTTCGGGGGAAGTTAGCAGGTCATACGTGGCTCTGATGATAAAACTCAGCCTCGCTCCCTCCATCTGCCAGATGTCACGCCAGCTGAGCTTTTTCTTCTCCAGGCTCTCCCAGTTGGTCCATCTCCCCTGCCTAGCCATTGAAACAGCCTTGGCATGTCGCTCCGCCTCCTCCTGCCTCCTGATTTCCTCTACCACAAGCCGTCTTTTCTGCACTGATGTTGCTTTGTGCCACAGAGGAGCTTTAGGGATGAGCCCAAGACCCGCTCTCCCTTGCTGGACTTGGCCAACCACATCTCTGAAGTGAAAAGCAGACTTTGCACTCTGAACAGCTTCTGATGGAGTCCACTTCCTTCCCGTTGCCACCCAGGGGGCCGCTGTTCGAATGACTGTGTCCTCAGATTCAGAAAGGGTCATGACTAGCCTTGCTTTGGTGCATTTGAATTCTTCCACAAGACCTGTGATTGGTAATTCCAGTTTGCCACTCCCATACAGTCCAATAGAGCTTAGGCAACGTGGAACTCCAAGCCACTGTTTCAGCTGTGTGCTTATCACCCTTTCTAGTTTTTCCACCTTGGTAATGGGGATCTCATACACAGTTAAAGGCCACAAGAGTCTAAGTAAATGGCATGTTCTTAGCTGTCAGTCAGCCAGTCAGTCCTCTTTCTCTTTTCCACGGCTTTGGAACACAAAAACAAGCACATGATTACTGATGTCATTCATCAGCAGCCCGCTCACTAAGCTGATTTCCATATAATTTGTGAATATATTGTCAGTTAAATTGGCAGAGTGCACTGTTGTTCGGCTTGGTTTGGTGATCAGTAGGTATAAACTCATACTGTACATTGTGATATTTTGCATTTGTTAGGATTAAGCAGGTCTCTATTAAAATCCCCCACAAATTAACTAAACACTGTCTTTAAAGGTTTCAATGCTGGCTCCTGGTGCTCTGTATACACAACTGATAATCACATTTTTCTGTTTCTCCATGCACATCTCTACAGTGATACAATCCATCACATCAGCAACAGTGGTTGACATGTTCACCACAACCTTCTAGTTCAGACTATTATTCATGCATAGAGCCACATCCCCTACTTTTTTATTCTTCTTTTTCATGTAATTTAATTCATATCCTTTCAACTTGAGATGTGCTTCCTTCTCAAAGCTGAGCCTGGTTTTGGAATTTGCTATGACATTGAATGTTTTTAATGAACTGACTTAAGTATTCATTAATGTTTTAGTAATTAGCTTATAAGCTTCTGCTGATGAAGAGAATCAATCAATATCTTGTTCAGGTCCATGCATATTGTGCTGTCCTCATTATATGTGTTGTATATAACTTGACAGTCAGGTAAACACTTTCCTAACATCAAGACTTTGAAGACCGCTGATCTCTTGTCCACAGGTTTATTGACGTTGCAAGGAAAGGTGAAACTAAAACATACAGAAAGCAGAATTACCTCTATGCTTGATTCTAACATGTACAAATATTCACAGTGTAAATCAATATCAATGCATCATGCATATGAATTAAATACTCTTATTTTTACTGTTACAGTTTTTATGTATTTATTGTATTTAACTCAAAATGTAATATATAACATTGTTTTTTAAATGTTATCAATTGCCTGTTCTTGTATTTATTTGTAATGGTCCTTTAATGAACTTCTAAGAGCTTAGGAGCAATGTAATCGCTAGCAACAGTAACTAAGTAAACATCTACAAATAAACTTAACAGAATTTAACATTGTCCCAAAAAATAATGATCTGCAAATGTAGATAATACTTAAACAAATATGAACATACCCACAATGCTACTTTAGGCATAAGACGTATGCAGATGGAACTGGATTAATACAGGTGCAGCACACAATTACTGGTCACATGGCATAACGTGTGGTTACTTTGTAACCTTGGTTCTCTGAGTGAAGAGACTATCTCTCCACTCGGTTACATATTTCATATGTACGGGATATGACCCCCGCTGCTTGTCAGGGTACGTAGATAATTCTTTAAGACACACCGGCTTGCCTGGCCACACCCTATTGCGTAGCTATAAAGCGCCAGCGCTGGCATGTAATCACTGATAGATTGATCAAAACATGTCTCCGAGCGGCCTAAGGACTGGAGAGTCTCTTCACTCTGAGAACCAAGGTTACAAAGTAACCACACATTCTCTATCGTCTCGAGATATATATCTCTCCACTCCGTTACATATTCCATATGTACAGGGTAAACCTTTAAGACACCCCGTGAGGAGACGGTGCAGCCCACAATCCCACACCACAACGTGCAACAAACGAACTATGTCGTCATGTCACAGGAGTAGGCCCCTGCCAGGCGCTAGGGCCCATCCTGAGAGGGAAAGGGGCGCCATGGAAGCCCGCAAGACGCAAGGCTAACCAAAGGGAACCAATCAGGTGCCCCGCCAGACGCAGGGGCCAGGCTGGCCACAGGGCAGCCGCTCACTCAGCCCACAAGACGCAAGGCCGAGGGGAGACAACATGTCTACCGTCGGGCCGCGCCCAGCACCCGCTCCCCAAAGGAAGGGTTGGCAGCGACGTTCAGACGGTAGAAACCTGGTAAAGGTTGACTGGGATGACCATGTGGCAGCAGAGCAAATGGAGGCAAGGGAGGCCCCCCGCCACTGGGCCCAGGAGGCAGCCACACCCCGAGTGGAGTGTGCCTGGACCCCTGTTGGAACAGGCACACCTGACAGGACGTAAGCCTGTCGGATTGCGTCCACCACCCAGTGTGACAGTCTGGACTCAGACAAAGGTCTTCCCAGACGTCCAGGATCGTAACAAACAAAGAGCTGATTGGACCTCTGGATAGCCTGAGTCCGCCGAATGTACTCTGTCAAGGCCCTAACTGGGCACAGAGTGGGCAGGCCCTGCTCAGCATCCTCGCCAGCATTAGGAGAGGAGAGAGACCTAAGCTTGACCGATTGAGACAGGTGGAACTCAGTGAGAACCTTAGGCAGGAAGGCTGGGTTGGGTCGCAGAACAACACTAGAACCATCCGAGGTGAACCGGCAGCAGTCATCATGCACTGACAATGCATGAAGTTCACTCACCCTTCTGACCGAGGTAACAGCGAGCAGAAAGGTGGTTTTAATGGAAAGCTACCTCAAATCAGCACCCCCAAGGGGTTCAAAAGTGGAACTGACGACATCCAGGTCCCACGAGGGAACTGCAGGACCAGTGGATCGCACCGTAAGCCTCTGGGCCCCCCGGAGAAACCGAGAAATGAGGGCACACTCCTCAGCACCCAGTGCAAACTCACCGATCCGCACTGCTTTGATTGCTTCCACCAATCCTCGCAGTGTTACCGCAGCCTTCTGTGCCTCCAGCTGAGACTGCAAAAACTGCAGGATCTGCTGAGCCGAGGCTAAGTAGGGGTCCACCTGGTTACACCCACACCAGGCAGTAAACAGTTGCTAACGGTACAAATAAGCCGCCCTTGTGGATGGAGCCTGGGCCTGCTGAATTGTTGCCACTACAGGCTCCGGTAACCCTAAGGCCAGGAGCCTGTCCCTCTCAGGGGCCAAGCCACCAGCCTGAGCCCCGCTGGAAAGGGGTGGAACAGGGCTCCGTTCGCCTGGGAGAGCAGGTCCATCCGGCGCGGGAGCTCCCATGGTGGTCCATCCAGCAGAGGTGGAATTGCCAAGAACCATGCCATGTGGGGCCATGGAGGTGCCACCAGTATCACCCGCACACGCTCCACCAGAACTCTTCGAAGAAGAGGCTGGAGAAGAATGAAGGGGGGAAAGGCGTAAAGCAGAACCCTGGGCCATGGATGAGCCAGAGCATCCCAGCCCAAGGGGGGATCGTTGTTCCGCAGTGAGAAAAAGAGTGGGCAATGTGACTCCCTGGACACGAACAGGTCGACCTTTGCCCTGCCGAAACAGCACCATAGCTCGGAAACCACCTCCAGATGGAGTCTCCATTCCCCCGGCTGAGGGCCCCCCCTCGACATGATGTCCGCCGCGGAGTTCAGTACCCCCGGCACATGCACGGTTCTGAGCGAGAGGAAGAGGGGGTGGGCCCACTGCCAGAGAATGGTTGCCAGCTTGCACAGGACCGGGGAGCCCAGCCTCCCCTGCCTGTTGATGTAAGCGGCCGCCACTGTGCTGTCGGTGCAGACAATTACATGATGACCCCTCAGTCTTGGCAAGAAAAGACGCAGAGCGAGAAGAACCACCCTCAGCTCCAGGACATTTATGTGCTGACCCTGCCACCGGCTGGTCCAGACACCTTTGACCCCACAGCCTTCGTGTACTGCGCCCCATCCTAACGGGGATGCGTCGGTGTACACCAGCTGGCGATAGATCACTGGACCCAGTTTGCGGCCCGCCTTGATGTTCGCGGGGACCCTCCACCACTGTAGGGCTCTGTGGAGCCTCCGAGAGACCAGTATTTTGGTCTTGTGGGACCTCTGAGGGCACAGACCTAAACTCAGCAGACACCTCTGCACAGGCCCCATGCGCAAGAGGGCGAGAGGGACTATCTGCACCATGGCTGCCATAAGGCCCATGGGGCGAAGGCAGAGACCCCAGTCGACCAGAGTGCGCAGCTGGAACAGGGCAACACAGGACCTGAAAGCCAGCTGACTCTCCAGGGTCAGAGCAACTGTACCGCTCCTCGAGTCCAGGCCCATACCCAAAAAGGTGGTCACCCGGGCCGGCTCGAGCCTGCTCTTTTTGTAGTTTGGGCGCAGGCCTAATTTCTGAACATGGTCCAACAGCAGGGCTATGTGTTGGTGGCATTGCTCCTCTGAGACTGCACAGACCAGCCAGTCGTCGAGGTATTTCAAGATCCTGATGCCCTTGCGCCTCAGGGGGAAAGAACCGCATCCATACAACGAGTGAAGGTGCGCGGTGCCAGAGAGATACCAAACGGCAGCACCTGAAACTCATATATTGTGCCAGCAAAGCCGAACCGTAGGAAGCGCCAGTGACCCCTTCAGATGGGCATCTGGAAATAGGCATCCTTGAGGTCTATGGTGGCAAACCAGTCTCCTACAGAGATTGCCTGCCTCACCCTGGGGACCGTCAAAATCCGGATCGCAGGGGCTGGAGATACTGGTTCAGCCCTCTGAGGTCCAGAATTGGACGAAGCCCTCCATCTCTTTTCAGGGTCAGAAAGTAGAAAACCCAGCCTGCTGATCCCCTGAGGCCACCTCCCTTATGGCCCCTTTTTCCAGGAGAGTGGACAGCTCCGCCTGCAAAACCGCCCTCTGGTGAGGATTGGCCACTGTTGTGAATACGGGCGTCCTCGTAACTGGCGGTCGGCGCAAAAACTGAATCCGGTACCCATGGGTCATGGTGGAAACCACCCACAGGTCGGTCTCCATGGCCAACCAGGCCGTCTTGTGAGCAGCAGACAGGGAAAAATGGTTGGCCCGAGCCCGATGATTGTCAGGAGGGTTGAGGGCACTTAGAGGACCCCTCTGCCTTAGCAGGCAGTCCTCTCCCCCTGCCCTGGCGGCGGAGCTTATGCTGCTGGGAGGCCTCTAGCTGGAGTCTGAGGTCCCCTTGACCCCATGACGAGGCCTCAGGAGCTGGTGCCGGCCGAGAGCGAGGATGTCTAGGCCTAGAGCCTGCAACACGCTTGACAAGGCCCACTGAAACCTCCTTAGCACAGCGGCGGCTCTCCTGTGCCTGTTGCAATAAGGCAGTGGCGTGAGGGCCAAACATGGCTGTGGGTTCCACTGGCACTTTAAGCAGGCAGTCTCTATCCCCCTGCTGCAGCTGGGATTGAGACAGCCACAAGTGGCGCCTAGCTACCCAAAAGGAAGCTAAGGTGCTGCCTGCCGCCTTAGCCTGCTCCCTCATGACCGAGGAGAGGCATGAGGAGGCCATCTGCAGCTCCTCACCGACGCTGATGTCGACCTGAACCTGCTGAGACAAATCACAGAGGTAAAGGGACAAAATAGCGCCTGTATTGGCCAGCCAAGTCTTCACCGCCATGGCTTTATGTAGGCTGGCGAGCAGGCTATCCATGACCCTGCAATGTTTACTGGAGCAGGTGGCGTTGCCAAGTATGGAGCTGGAGGGGGAAACCAGTGGAGTCAGGGTCCGGTCCACTGGGGGAAGTGTCCCACAAGCAATCTGGTCCTTGTCGTGCATGTTGGACAACTGGCGACACGCTGCAGACCACTTGTGGGCAGTGGCAGGAGTGTGGAACTGCTGGCACAGCAGCTCCTTAAAATCAGGTAGGAGTGGCACCTGGGTGGAGGCAGAGTGCACCTCCGTACCCTCTTCGAACCAAAAAGATGTAGCCCTGGGGTTCTCGGGGAGGGCAACACCCAGAGCCCTAGAGGCCCTGCTAATTACCTCCTCAAAACGATTGGCTACCTCCCCCCTAGGTACCTCATTCACGGACGGCTGTGCGTAAGAGAGGTCATTATCCTCAGAGGAAGAGATGGCCTCCACATCTATATCCTCCCCCTCAGCCACCTCTTCCTCTTCCCCTGACCCTGAGGGCGGGAAAAGAGCTCAGTGGAGGCCGGACCATGATAGGCTGAAGAGGAGGTAATGGAGCCTGCCAGGCACCAGAACACTCCCCCCTGCCTTCTGAGGCCACAACCACTCTTCTAGTTTTACACTTTGGTCCCTCATAAACCTGAGCACCCTTACACTTTGAAGCAAAAAATCGGCAACGGGCCTCTCTGGTACGTGCAGGCAAAATAAAACAGTCCATGCACGACTGAGGGTTCTCTTTTGAAACTAAAGCATGTTCATGCCCCAGACATAACACGCAGCTATCATGCCCATCCTCTAGGGGCATCGCCACCCCGCAGCCCACACAACAATGTCCCTCCTGAGTCGCCATACTGACCCGTCACTTCCTGTTTAGCCGTAGCACCGAAGCTAACTTAGCTTAGCTTACTTTATTTTTTTCTTTTCTTCTCTTCTCTTTTTTTGTGATGGACTGTGCGTGCCGGCCGCCGTGGGAGCCGTATGCTATGATGGGGTGGACGAGGGAGTGCTTGGAGGGGGGGACTGTTGGAGAGGGAAAGACCAGCGTTAGCCGGCAAGCGCGTTAGCCCGCGAGCCGCAAGCGATACGCCGGCAAGAGAACACCGCCAGAGCCGGGAGCCGGAGCTTCAACTCTGGCTCGACCAGACCCGGACATACGACTAAACACTACAGCTGACACAGTCAGTACTTATCCACCGAACGCGTCAGCTCACGAGCCGTGAGCAATACGTTGGGGAGAGAGCACTGTACCAAAACAGTCAGCACCCAGCGTGTATCCACCGAGCGTATTAACTCACGAGCCGCAAGCAATACGCTAGGAGGAACACAGCCACCACCGCCGGGAGCCAGAGGACCTCCGGCTTGACCAGACAGGATGACTCCGTTTCTTTACAGAAAAACAGACAGGAAGAGCTCTAAGATACAGTAATCCAGGGAGGCTGCCAAAGACAGACGCCCCGACTTACAACAGGTAAGCGGATTCAACAACTGTACCCTTGCTTCTTTCTCTAACGTGGATTGTGAGACACTGCACCCTGACGCACAAGTGGAGATCAAACAATCAGTGATTACACGCCAGCGCTGGTGCTTTATAGCTACGCAATAGGGCGTGGCCGGGCAAGCCGGTGTGTCTTAAAGAATTATCCATGTACCCTGACAAGCAGCGGGGGTCATATCCCGTACATATGGAATATGTAACAGAGTGGAGAGATAGTCTCGAGACGATAGAGAACATCCTGTTACTGACTTCCTGACTCTTAAAGTGACCACAACACAATTCTGAAACACCTAAAAATACTGCAGAAAACTGGAATAAGACTTTGAAACTTTAACATATGAACTTATTTGTAACAAAACACATACTATGTTCACTAAGTGATAAGTAAATGTTTTGAGATTGAGAAAGAACCCATTATCCATAGTAGTCAGACAGTTATGATTACATTGGTGTGTTGTTCTGCTGTCACTGGTATCTGTCCAGTTCTTAAAGTTCTCTGATGACCAGCACTTTGGCCTCCTCAGGTGACCATTCATTTATTTAACACTTTACAGATTTCAGTCCATGTTGACTGGATTTTCCTCTGCTTTCTTAGAAACCCTCTTTTTGCAGTGTGTTTTCTTTGTAAGGTGTTTGTTAACATAGAAATCTGATCTCTTCAGCTTCCTACCTTGTTTGAACAGTTTTTTGTTTTTAAACCGAATTATTACAGCTGGTTTGTGGTTCATGTTTCCCCAAGAGAGAGGGTAAGAGGGTGGCATGCCTTGATGTCAGTGTTGTTGACTTAGTTGCCTTTATTGTTGAAGGAGGCTGTCACCTATTGCTCGAGGGATATCTGGTCAGGCTCGGTTGGATCCCTGCCATCTGCTGTTGTCATCACTCAGGCATATGACCACAGCCTGGTCTCCAATCTGCTAATCATTACTTTGTTTATGCGGGGGTTCTCTTCCAGGCCTGCCACATGGCTATTTCAGAGGGCCACCCTCTTGTCCTTCTCAGCATGTTGTTTCTTAAGCTCCTTAATTTCCCCCATTAAGACCATTATTAGTTTACGCTGTTTAGAAACAGTTGAGATTTCTTCTAACAGACAGTCCACCATTTTCTTTATCTCCTCAACTTCCTCATCTGTGATTGCACTGCTTTGTCTGATTTGATTTGGTGGGATTTTGCTTGTTTGTGCACAACCGACCAAACATAGTAGTGTGCAGTTATTATGTACACAGCAGCCACCACCACTGTAAACAGCTGTAAACAGCTATAAACAACTATAAACAGCCCAGCTAGACTGACTGGTCACACTAGATAGTCTGGCTTACCAGCATCAGTCTTTCAAGCCTAAGTTCCTTAACCTTTGTCTCAGTCCAGGCAGTGGTCAAAGCCCGATATCTCCGGTGTATTTAGTCCAAAGTCCAAAATCCAAAATTGTTTGTGGTTTCCCAAAAATACAGTCAAAAAGCCAAGAACGAGAATTACGAAAACTCAAAACATCTGTGACACAGCATCCAAGAACTGAAAGAAAGATGTGTGAAGGATAGATGTAGACCCTGATATAGATCCTGCCTGTGAACAGTGAAAATTTTCACCTCTGTCTTGAGCACATTCATTCTGGGCACGTCCTAATGTGTGCACTTATTGGAGTTCAAGTTAAAAAAAACTGTTCAATATTTTCAAAGTGGTCTTTAATAATATTTTAATAACAATTGAAATAAATTAATAAATTAAACAAGTAAATAGTTTCTCTAGAACCTGGTAGTAGACTGGGTGGTTTTTGATCTATGATTTGTAGAAATCTGGTTTGGCCAGCATGTGATCCGCACTCTAAATGAAACCATCATTATCCAAAAATCACTTATACTGTCACGGTTACTTTTTAATGAAGTGTTTTGAAATGTATTTCAGTTTGAACTTATCCTGCATATCTTGAAATATGAGCAACATTATCGCAACATGTAAATTCTTATTTGGGCCTTAATATGGAAAAGTGTTTATTTGTGTTAACATGCTGAAATTTCCTTTCTTTTAAGTAGACCTTGACCTCCTGAGGTCAAAGTCCATTTTCTATTTGTGTATTTGGTAGCCATGTGAGCAGATCAGAGGGGGTCCCACTCTGTCCCGCTCCAATTTTGCTCAGGTACTGCTCACACCATGAGTCTGATGTGTGCTCAAGTGCCCATTGCAGAGACACCCACACCGTTTTGAAATGTCCTGTTGATGAACTGTCCAGAGCTGTCTCTCCCTTGTCATCTCCTTGGGTGTGTCGGAGTTCAGTTTGCTGTCTGCTGTGGTCTAAAACATCCTCACTGATGTAAACTGAGTGAAACTGATGTTAATTATCCTGCTGCCTTAATACAAAAACAGGACTACCGTGCACCGTTTAGTCATTATATAGACTGAGCTGAAAAAAAGAGGATCTTTCCCCTCAGAGGACAATATGTTATTAAAGAAATAAGCTATTATCTTAGGTGTCATATACGGGTGGGGGGTGGGGGGCTTGCGACCAGCATGGAGTTGCAATATGGGACTGACTGACCTTTTAACGTAACTAAAAGTCCATAAACATCAGGCTCCGTTGCTCTGGTTTCTTATTCTAATACCGATTTGATCTATATTGAGAACCCCTAGAGAGGGTCACCTGACCATGATATGTTAATCAGCTCCAAAGTCTAACTGATCCAATATTCTGCTCAGTGGCACAGACCAAGGGCTCCCATCAGTACAGATGCACAAACCAAACAGGCACAGTGTGAAGCACACCAAGCACTAAAATTAATTATAATCTCTCTCTACAGAAAACTAGAAACTATTACTTTTCTTTTTGTAAGGCATGTTATTGCAAATGTTACCTCCTATTAGAGATCATTCATGCATGGAACCTAAATCTTTTGTCAACAGCTCTGATCATGTTTTTCAGAAAACAATTCTCTGTTATATATCACCAGATGTATCTGGCACAACAGCAGCCACCGCCTCCATTTATTTATTATACATATTTGTTAGCTCTTTATCATTTATCATAATGTCTGGGAACCTCTTGTAATAACCTCCATCATTTACTTCAAACAGCTCCACACTCCTACAAACTTCCTCATCCTCTCTCTCGCTGTAGCTGACCTGCTTGTTGGGGTTTTACTTTTGGTTTATGTCGTGTTACCAGATACAACAAGCTCTTGTTGGTACTAGAATTTATTGATCTCTATCTGTGTGCATCTTCTGTTTGGAACTTGTGCTTTATTTCTGTTGACAGATATTATGCTGTGTGTCAGCCTCTGAGGTACAGAACTAAAATAAATGTCCGTGTATTGTGATCATGATCCTGCTGAGCTGGACTCTATCTGCTCTTACCATCACAATTAAAGGTTTACAACACATTTTTCTTTTTATCTCCCAGCTATCATAATGTGTGGCATCTACCTAAAGATTTTGATGGTGGCACAGAGACAGGCACGACAGCATCCAGAACACAACCTGTCAGAGGACAACTGTCTGAAAGTAAGATGGAGAAAAGGCCACAAAAACTCTGGCTATTGTGATGGGAGTTTTTCTGTTCTGTTGGATTCCCTTCTTTCTTTGTTGGAGCTTGAGACCCTATATTGCTTACAACTACCATTTTCTTTGTATTATGCATTTATGTGGCTTGGATGGTCAAATTCGATGCTCAATCCATTCATCTATGGTTTCTTTTACAGCTGGTTTCGATCAGCTTTCAGAATGATCATTTCTGGAAAATATTTCAAGGTGATTTTACTCATTCTAAGCTCTCTTGACTCATTACTTGCTGGTAATTATCACTAGTTTGTGCTTGAAGATTTACATCTCTTTCTACTGCAGTCATATAAAATTTGCCACTGTACTATGCATAAACTATCTTAGCACAACTCAGTACACAGATAGCAGTACATTCTAAAGATACATACAATAGTCTTAATGTCTATAAATTGTCACAGGATCCACATATTTCATTGTTTTCCTCATTTTTACTGTATGTATTCAGTCACAGATGCTGCATAATGAATACAGGAGTACAGCTCTGAACTTCTCTGTGAATAAAACTTAAGGAATTATTTGGTTTTACAGTATTTTTTTCAGTCTGCCTTGATGAGTTATTTTGGCTTCAAGAAAATCAGAAAAAGAAAGTGAATAAAGTTTATTCACTGTCAGTCATAAAGCAGGATGACTTAAAAGTCCTTTATTTGCAGTAACATTTAAATCAGTTGACAACAAGTTGCATATTGTCCACAACATTGTGTAGATTTATTGATGAGAGATAACTTCTCGTTTGCACAGCACAAGCATACAGTAGCTTACGTAAAGAATGCGGTTTACTTTTGTCTACGATCAGATGAAAAATGTATGGATGTTCAGTTTAGAATCCTTTAGAGGAGAATGACTTGTTTGTGCAGGTCCATTAGTTCTCATTCTGTCTGTCAAGACTAATCAGAGAAAATCAATGTACCCACATACATTTTAATGCAGCTGAAATTAGTTGAGACAGAAAGTTGCCATCAAAAACTATGTTATGTCAAACCCTTTAATGTGTCAGTGATACACAACTTGTGGCCAAAATGTGAAATCTGGCTCCTAGTAGGTACCAGGTGGCCGCTGACTGTTTTCTCATTTACAGTGAACATTAACTGATTGACAGTTTTCTCATGAAGAAGGACAGATATGCCAGTTTTGGATGATGGTCTAAATTACACTGTTAGAGGAGAAGACTGATTTGCACGATGGTCTTTTAGGCCATGCAAAGTGCAATTATTAGCTGAAGAGAAACAAAAGTTACACAGAACTGATGATAATTCTGATCCCATAAATGTGTATTACAGATTAAAATGTTGCTTTTTCTGTTCCTGGTAGAATGATTAGGGTTTCTAGCTTCACCTACTACCAAGGTGCATGGAGAAGGGTGAATGGAGAAGAGTGAGTTAAAACCTCTTTTAAATACTACTCAGTACACTGCGATGCTATGTACATAACTCTACATTTAAGTGGGTACTTGTGCATTTATCTTTCCAAGGGTAAGACCAAGAAACAATGAATTACAAAATTCAGGCCAATGAATCCTCATGTGACTCCACTCATTGATAAAACTCAGTCTTGGTGCAGAAATGACAGAGTTCTGGTGCATCATATTTCAAGTTAGGTGGATGTCCTACACATTCATATTTTCTGTCATAATTTCAGTTGGCATGTAAATCAATATCAGGGTATCAAAATGGTCGCTGCTCTGTGACCAGTGGATAACCTGCAGTTGACACAATAGGAGAGGAAAGTGTTATGCTCAAACCTGAAATAAATATCCCCACTCCACCAAACCCAAAAAGGCTTGTGTCTTACAGACATGGCTGTTCTTTAAAAAAATGATGAGGTCAACTCTCTTTCCTCCATTTACAATCTCTGCCATTACTGACAGTCTGTAACTGACTTGTCCGGCCGATTTTGTTATGAGTTAACCATCAGCCCACTGGCTTCCTGTCTGTAACCTTGGCCTTGCTAGCATCCAGCAGCTGGCCTCCACCCAGCCTCCCAGCCTCCTAGCAACCAATCTCATACTCAGCCTGCACTCTTGTCAATTAGACTTGGGTTTGTGAGTCTGCAGCCATGCAGTCCTGATCAGCTATATATTTGATTGAGCTGGCTAGCAACCACTTGCTAGTTCTGCCAGCTCCAGCTCCTGATGTCGACTAGCCATGGCCTGCTAGCCCAAATCTTCCCTTTTCCCACTGACAAGCTTCCAGCCTAGCTTCCACACATTGTGCCAGTTTCACGTGACCATGTTCCAGGCTTCTTACTGCCTGCCAGGACATCAGCCTGTTAGTTTCCATGGGCCTTCACAAGCTGTGATTAATTTGCCTTTGTGTGTCTTGTAGAACACATGGTTACAGGGAAATGTGATTACTGTGTTTGCGTTATCTGTAGATGATTCCCTGGTGGTTTCGCAGCTGAGCTGTCGGAGACTTGGATTCCACCAGATCGAGCAGTATGGAGGCATTTCATGTTTTTATTCTGTTGTTTTTCTGTGTTTGAAAACTGGTCACCATTCACTTTTACTGTTTGGGAGATTCTGCAACACAGTTTTCCTGTGAAACTCTGGAGATGCACATATAAAATGGGTCACCAAGGTGCCGACTGCACAATATCGCCAATAAACCACCCCTTTTTCTGGCTTTATATGCAAGATGACATTGAGTACTAGTGTGACTAAAACCTGCACCTGTCTGAATCAGAAAAAGGCATGCCATGAAGCTTCCCTGGCAGATATTGTGACAACAAATTCCCTTTGAACTGGTATGCATGGATTTCCTTCATCTTGTCCCATGCAAGGATAGATATGAATACTTCCTTGTCATTCAGGAAAATTTCATGCACTTTGTTCAAGCATATGCCACCATATCCAAGTCAGGAAAGACTGCTGCAAATCTCATCTTTATGACTTTGCCCTGAGGTTTGGGTTCCCCTCCCGCATCCACCACGAAACCAAGAGGAGAATTTGAAACTCACAAAATGGTATGGCCGGATCCAGAACTGATGGAGAACGTCAAGTGGAGTGAATGAATAGACATTGTGCAGATCCTAAAGACACTGACTGAGACACAGAAATCAACCTGGATGGAGTCTCTGAACAAACTGGTCTATGCTTATAACCGTACCTGATGTGAAGTGACAGGCTACTCACGTTCCACCTTCTGTTCGGGAGGTCACTAAGACTTCCATTTATTCCAGATATGTTCTTCGGACCACAAGCAGAGTCAGGCTCAAATGACCAGAGAGATTATGTGGAGAAATGGAGATGTGGTATGGAGGAAGCATATGCCATTGTGAATGAGAATGTGCAGAAGGCTGCTGAAAGGAGAAAAAAGTATTACAATTCAAAAGTCATAGGATTCAGTGCTACAGCCTGGAGAGCATGTCCTGATGAGAAATCTGACACCAAGAGGAAGACCAGGTAAACTCTGCATATACTGGGAAGACACAGTTCACACAGTCGTGAAACAAATGGGGTCTGACCTGCCAATTTATGAGGTGAGGCCAGAAAGGGGTAAGGGATGTTCCAGTGTCCTTCACAGAAATCTGCTAATGACCACTTACCTTTTGAGATGCAACCAGAAATAACTAAAAGTGACAAAAGTAAACAGAGAAAGAGGCACCAGTCTGCATCACAGCCGAAAGAGTCTGATGAAGACAGTGGAGGTGAATATGACCTTCATTATAAACCGCTTCTGGTCCTTGCACCATTCACTGGAACTAATGAAAGACATGCTGGACTAGAGGCTGAGCCTAAACATGGACCCCAACAGCAGCAGTCCCTGTCCCCATACCAGCATAGCCTTTTGATGGAGATAAGTGGGAGGAGCTCAGCACACCTGTTGCTGCCTGATGACCACTCACCAAATGCCTCTCCCCCATCAAGTGCTGCTGCTGAACCTGAGGAACCAACCTACCAGCTGCCACAAAGAGAGAGACGTCCACCAAGGCGAATGATCAGCTGGAAGTTCCCTTCATGCTACAGTATCCGGCCACCATTGCAGCTCTTACCTGTCTACCCTGCACCAGGACTGGTCCCATGGCTACCACCTTTATAGCCATACTACCAGCCACCATGTTTGTACGGACTCCAGCAAGCATGAGCCTACAGAGGTGACTTGTTTGACAAGTACCATGGACAACTATAGAGTGTTCATACAGACTGTTGCCATAGACAATTTATGGACTGTTCTTACGGGCTGCTGAAATGGACACATACAGAGTGTTGCAATGGTCAACATATGGACTGTTTTTAAGCCCTGTGGTAATGGACAATTTGAAGACTGCATACAGATCATTGAAACCAATGGACTGATGATCAAAAGTACATACAAGGACTGCTAATGGACTGTTTGTGAGCTGTATATACAACAGCCAGTCAACAACATGGACTGTGAATATGGACTGTTGTCTGTATTTGAAAAGTGACCTTTGATCTTTGCTCAAGCACCGACTTACAGAAGAGGAGCTCCAGTGACAAGTTCATGAGAGTTTACTGTGTTTAAACTGTCTTTTGCTTGGAAATAATGAGAAAAAGTGAGAATAATCTCAGGTACTGTGAATATTATCGGGGTTTTTTTATAAGGTGTGTACTATCTACCTCTGCACTTACCTGTAGGTATGTTGTTTTGAAAATTGTTATATTTCTGTAGAGTTCATTCCAGTGAAAAGACTTGTTGAGGAAACACCGTTCTTATCACTCCTGTGATTATTTCATCCCATTTTCAGGGGTGGAACACAAAGAACTAAAAATGGTTCCCAAATCATCTGGAAGTCAAAATTAACTTCACTTTCTATGTGAACACAACATTAAAGCTTATATAAGACATAAATGATTGCAAGTTTTCTCCAACTTGTCGGTGGAGCCACATATTGTGAATCTCAAGATCTCAAGTTTGAGTTGCTGCATTACTGTTACCGCATCCAGCTCGGTGGATGAGGAGTCTTTCAGTTGAGAATGATCAATCTCGGTGCTAAGAAAGAAAAAAAAGTTGTTTTCAAGTAGCTGGAATGAAATTACCCGATATGTGAAGCATATGAAGGCCATACAGAATTTTGAATTGAATAGGGCCATGCCAGGCGCAGATTGAGTCCATATGTGTTCTTCCAAGGCTTTTCTCCACTGCTGTCACACCTGACCTGAGAGTCTCCAGTTTTGTAAATTAGACAAGAAATTATAAATGAAAGATAGTGCACCTCTTTTCTGAAGGAAAACTTAATCAGTGGATGATTCAACAGACCAGTTGGGAAAGGACGGTGTGTTAACTTTGTTTAACTGCATACCTGGAGGAATCTGAAAAATATATTTCAGTATATCAACTTTATTTCTTAGTTGGTTAAAATACTTATTTTAACCCACACCATGATCTCTTCCAATAGCCACCCAAGTAGTTCTGTTGTGTAAATCTATGCAATCTGTGAAGGAGTGTAAACTAAGCATTTTTTTCTAACCATGATGGAACTCACCTGATCTCTCCACAGAAGACAATAGAAAGAAATGCGAATTTATCACATGTGAAAAACAATGGGACTTTGGCATATGCAATGATGCAATTTGAAAGTGGCAGTGTTATTTGGACGAGCAATGAAGAGACTGGGCTGGGAATGGGTTTGTAATTTTCATCTCTCTTACGAGTCCTGCAAGTTCACAGAAGTGCAATACTAAATTGTACTTCATTGAAGACTCCTTTGAGAGGGTCACTTGACCATGATATGCTAATGAGCTCCAAAGACTAACTGATCCAATATACTGCTCAGTGGCACAGACCAAGGGCTCCCATCAGCACAGATGCACAAACCAAACAGGCATGGTGTGAAACACACAGAGCACTAAAATTAACTGAAAATCTCTCTACACAAAACTAGAGGCTATTAATTTTGAGACAAATGCAAATACTCGCTATTAATGATTGTTCATGAATGGAATCTAACTTTTCTCCCAACAGTTCTGATTATGTTTTTGAGACAATTCTCTGTGTAGTGTATTCAATATAATATAAGAGCTGTTTCGCCGACATTGTGAGCCACGAAAAAATGTAACATATTTAAGACATTTCTTCTTCACACGAGTACAAGGAAAATCTGAAAGTATTGATGCATATGTGACTGATTTGAAGAATAAGGCAAGAGACTGTGAGTTTGAGCATCTCGCAGACTCACTGATTCGGGATCGAATCGTGTGTGGCATCACGGATGATCAAGTTAGAGGACGACTACTAAGAGAACCTGACCTCACACTAAACAAAGCAATAGACATTTGTAGAGCCAGTGAGCTAACTCAGACTCAGCTTAAAAGTCTACATGAAGAGGTTGAAATTCCGGTTCACAAAGTCACCAAGCAAAAACACCACGACAAACAGAAAGATAATGGTGCCACATCACAGAGTACAAAGATGAAAAATCAAGGAAACTGCACCAGATGTGGATACAGACATGAGCCAAGGAAATGCCCTGCCTACAGACAAGTGTGCAAAGCCTGCCACAGGAAAAATCACTATGCAAAAATGTGTAATTCAAGAAGACACACAGATAACCATAAAGTGCAACAGATAAACAAGGCAGAGGCCGATGATGAAGAATTCTTTATTGGCTCAATCCAAGCAGAAAAACATGACCACCCAGTCTCACAGATCAATACTGTGGATGCAAAGAAAGAAAAGTGGCAAGAAAATCTGATTGTCAACAAGAAAGTTTTGAAAGTCAGGCTGGATACGGGAGCTGACTGTAACGTCATTTCCTTGAGTGACCTCAGAAAGCTGAGATTGGACAAAAAGGTGAGCAAATCACATTCCAAGCCTGTTGCATATGCAGGTCACAAAATCCAAGCTAAAGGAAAAATCATGTTGACATGTCAGTGCAAAGATAAAAAGTATGATGTGGAATTTGAAGTAATATAGAACAAGACACCTGCAATTCTGGGAGGACAGTCATGTGAAGAAATGGGTCTTGTCAAAAGACTACATGTACTTAAAACAGAGAGTGACATTCTTAGTGAATATGAGGACTTGTTCACTGGATTAGGCTGCATACCAGGAGTGCACCACATCAAGACAGATCCAGATGTTACTCCAGTTGTTCACGCACCCAGGAAAGTTCCTGTCGCACTAAAAGACAAGATTGAAACAGAACTGAAAAGAATGGAAAGTTTGGGGGTGATAACCAAACAAACTGAACCTACAGATTGGGTAAACAGTATGGTGACTGTAACAAAACCTAACAAAGTTCGGATCTGTATTGACCCACAAGACCTCAATACAGCCATTAAGAGAGAACATCATCCACTGTGCACAATAGAAGAAGTGGTAGCTGAAATGCCAAATTCTTTTCAGTTTTAGATGCAAATCATGGATTTTGGCAAATCCAACTAGATGAAGAAAGCTCTCACCTGTGTACCTTCAATACACCATTTGGTAGATATCAATTTAAAAGGCTTCCATTCAGTATATCATCAGCACCAGAGGTGTTCCAGAGGTGCATAGCCAGACACCTAGAAAGGCTAGAGGGTGTAGTCAATGTAATAGATTATATTCTAGTTTGGGGAGAGAGCATAGAGCAGCATGACAGTCGTTTGAGGCAACTGCTAGACCGCCTCAGAAGCATTAATCTGAAACTGAACAAAAGTAAGTGTAAAATAAGAATGACTGAAATCACTTACATTGGACATGTGCTCAGTGAGGAAGGACTCAAGCCTGATCCTGAAAAGATCAGAGCCATTCAAGACATGCCTGCACCAGAGCATAAAGCTGCACTCCAGAGGTTCACTGGGTTACTACAATACCTCTCCAAGTTCATCCCTAACCTCTCGGACATAAGCGCCCCTCTGAGGAAGCTGGAAGTAAATGTGGAATGGCACTGGGGGACAGAACAACAACAAAGTTTTGACAAACTAAAAGTTCTCGTCAGCCAAGCACCAGTACTCAAGTACTATGATGTCAACAAGCCAGTTACATTATCTGTTGATGCAAGCTCTGAGGGCTTGGGAGCTGTGCTACCTCAAGAGGGACATCCAGTGGCATATGGCTCCAGAGCATTAACTGACTGTCAAAAACGTTACGCCCAAATTGAGAAAGAATTGCTTGCTATTGTATTCGGCTGTGAGAAGTTTCACCAATATCTATATGGAAGACATGTACATGTAGAAAGTGATCATAAACCACTGGAAGTGATATTCAAAAAATCACTTCTCAGCACCCCAGCCAGACTACAAAGAATGCTCTTGAGGTTACAAAAGTACAGTCTTGTCAAATACAAACCAGGCAAGGAAATGCATATCGCTGATGCTCTAAGCAGAGTGTTTCTGAAAGAACAAAATGAGAAACTCCTTGATGAGGAGCTGGAAGTTAACTTTGTCAGCCAGCAACTTCCAGTATCAGAGGACAAGTTGCAGGAATTCAGAAAGGCCACGGAAGAAGATGCAGAGTTGGGACTGGTCGCAAATGCAATTCTGAAAGGATGGCCAGATAAACAGAGACAGCTTCCAGACAAAATCAAACAATACTGGACATTTAGAGAAGAACTGTGTTATGTTGATGGACTCATATTCAAGAACTCAAGGTTAGTAGTTCCACACACACTGAGAAGTGAAATGCTCAGAAAAATCCACGAGTCACACATGGGTATAGTTAAGTGTAAAGAGAGAGCCCGTGATGTACTGTACTGGCCAGGCATGGCAAAACAGATAGAGGAAGTTGTGGCTCATTGTGCTGTATGCAATGCACACAAAAACAAGAATCCTAAAGAGCCACTCATGTCACATGCAGTGCCTGAGAGAGCATGGGCAAAGATAGGTGTGGATTTGTTTCATTTCAATGATGCAGAGTTTTTATTGTGTGTGGATTATTTTTCAAAGTTTCCAGAGATTGTCAAGCTGAGTGAAACCTCAAGCAAACATCATTGCACTCAAGTCTATCTTTGCAAGGTATGGTGTGCCAGATGAGTTATTCTCAAACAATGGTAGACATCTGGTGAGCCAGGAGATGGTGGACTTCAGCACTGACTGGGGTTTCAAACACACCACCTCCAGTCCGACGTTTCCACAGTCGAATGGGCAAGTTGAGAGAGCTGTTCAGACAGTAAAAAACCTGCTGAGAAAAGCACAGGACAGCTCTGGAGACCCATACTTGGCCCTGCTGGAATACCGGAACACGCCACTGAGCGGGGTTGGCCTCTCACCTGCTTAGATGCTCATGGGGAGAAGGCTCAAATCAAAATTACCAGTGACAAAGACATTGTTGCAGCCAGCTCTCTATGACAATGTTAGGAGCAACCTTGTGAACAGACAACAAAGGCAGAAACATTACTTTGATCAAGGAACCAGGACACTGCCTCATCTCCAAGTTGGTAAAATGTGAGGATTAGACAAGGCAGCAAGTGGGAACCAGCTACAGTGATAAAGAAACACGACTTGCCGAGATCCTACATAGTCAAAACAACAGGGGGACAAGTGTACAGAAGGAATTGCAGACACCTGCTCAAAATCAAAGAGACTGCTTTCCCAGGGGCACCTGATGACACTCAATCAGAGCACCCAGGTAGTGTGGGACAAGACACTTTGCCAAGTGCTGTTTCACCCAGTCCTACACCAGACTGTTCCACTGCACCACCCAGTCCAGAAGTAGTGACTGATAAGACTGTAAATAGCCCTGTGACTACAACACGCTATGGAAGACCAGTAAGAGTGCCAAAACGTTATATGGAGTAATTGGAACAGGCTAACATACAGACTGTTATGGTTTGGTTCAAGGTTTGAATAAAGAATTGTGTGTACATAATAAGTAAAAAAAAAAAAAAGTTGGTAAATGCTACACATTTAGCTGTTGTATACTGATTGGGATCTTTTAATTTTGGTCATGACTTTGAGGTACAGATATGTTCTGTTAAAATTGAAATACAGAGTGTTGTGTTGAAGTTAATTGTTTTTCTGATATGCAAGAAAATGTGCAGACTGTATAGTGAGTCTGATCAGTACGATCAGATGGCATTTTGATAATGAGAATGCTAATGTTAAATAAGTCTAGTCTAATATTTGAAGTGCTTTGGGGGTAATACAGTAAATTACCTGGTTCACAACTGTTATAACATTCTTCTACAGGAACGTGAAAAAATAATCTTGAGAAAAGGAGATGTAGTGTATTCAATATAAGAGCTGCAATACTCGGTATGTTCCCTAGGAGCACTGTAGCTTGGTGGTGTTGTTACTGTGTTGTTGTGAGACCAGAGAATAAAAAAAGAACTAAGTTGATCACCAGACATGGCGTGGTCCACAATATATTACACTCTGTTATATAACACTAGATGTATCAGGCACAACACCAGCCACCATCTCCATTTATTTATTAAACTAAACATCACACACCACCCAAACCCAAAAAGCCTTGTATCATACAGACATGGCTGTTCCTTAAACAAATTGATGAGGTCAACGTCTCTTTCCTCCTTCCAAAACTCTGCCATTACTGACAGTTTGTAATTGACTTGCTGACAGCTGACTTTGCTATGAGTTGATTGGCTGTTATAAAACTCGCTGTTGTCATCTTGACAGGCTGAGACGCACAATCAGCCAACTTGAGTCAAGCTGAAACAGGCCAGTTCACACTGCTGCAACTTCTCCCTGCAAGATTCCAAAACGGTATCATCTCCTTGTGAAACTCTGGACTGAACTGGTGTTAACACAGGACAGTATGATCTGGCCAGACACAAACTCAGCAGAAAAAGATTTTGAGAATGAGCTGTATGAAGAAGTTGGAAGAAGTCAAGTAGTAAAGATTACAGAGAGGACATCCAGTCTTTTGTAGACAACTTCCAGCCTGCTACACAGCCCACTAGCATACAGCATGCTAGCCTCCAGCCTGCTTCCGAACCACCCAGCGTTCAGCATTCTAGCCTCAAGACCATGCCTTGGCCTGTGAGCATCCAGCCTTCTAGCTTCTAGTCAGCACCTCTGCATGCTGCCATCCAGCCCAATAGCTTCCTGTCTGTAACCTTGGTTTGCTAGCAACCAGTCTTCTACTCAGCCTGTACTCCAGTCAATTAGACTCTGGTTTGTGAGCCTGCAGCCTACCAGTCCTGTGCCGGCTATAGCATTTTGCCACAATGTCCTGAGTTGGCTAGCCACCGATCTGCTAGTCTAGCCTGTCCTTGTTCCTGAGTTGACTAGCTTCCAGCCTAGCTTCCTCCTTTGATTCCCAGGAGTCTCCTTTGTGAGGAACCTGACTTTGAATCCTTTTCCTTTTTTGTGTGAATTGTCTTGAAACAATGCTTAGATTCCCTGACGTCCATCTTGTCCAGCTCCCTGGTTTGCTTTCTTCTAAATCTTGCTCTAGACCTAGACAGCAACTAGACTGCTAGCCTGCAGCTGGTCAGCTAGCTTACGGCCATTCCATTCTCTAACTGATCCTCCCCTGAAGATACCTTCCTGGAGGCCTTGCAGAAGGAAGCATGGCACTCACCAACATCATGCCTTCCAAAGCGTCAGCCTCACAAACATCCGAGAGTCTCATCTGCCCAGTATCCTGGGTCCTCACTTTCCCAGCGCCTTGGAGCCTCAGCTGTCTAGCGTCCTGGAAGTTCCACTGCCCATACTATTTTTGTTGCCCAGTACCTCCTATTCCTGCTGCAGCCACATCCTGGTCCAGCTACATTTATCTCATCTTCTGGCTTGCCTGCAAGTATCCATCTCAACTGATTTGGTGTCCAAAAATGCTGAAAATCACATTTGCTTTGTTTAATAAATGCACTTTTGATGAGCAATAGCAGTAAAGCTAGGCTTACGCTGCATACTTACCAACACAAGATCTACTTTCAAATTGTCACCGATAGTCATGAGCTTTAGTAATGGGGAAAATGATATTGCTAATACAAACAGATGAAATTGGCTCACCATTACATTAAGTGGTCTGAGACAGAATTAGACTTCTGCACCTCCTCTTGGGTATGTTTTAAGCCTTTCTGGAAGCTGGCATGTGATGGTAGACTTAAACCAATCACAGTTCATCTATAGACCGGGCGTTCATATTGGCTGCTCTACTAGTGGAGCTGCACATGCACGTTCCTTCGATGAAGCGCTGATTCAATGGCCAAAATTCTTGCAGAAAAAGTCACTATAAAACAGAATTATCAGAAAAAGAATTTCAAGGAGGTCAGCTAATGTGCGACATGGTCAGTTTGTCAGCTCACCTGGCTAACTTTGACTTTACCTTCAGTTAGGTTCAATGCCGCCTATTGCGGAGCTTTTGCTCCCTGCCCCCAAGAAAAAAACATATTCATGCATGTTTTGGAGATAGGGTAGTGGGCACTGGTGTCAGGTATATGATAGGGCCCTCAATGTCCATATGTGTATTATGTCACATGAAGGAGGAGGAGAAAAATCACACCACTTTCTGGTTACAACTCTGTCTTTCACAACTCTTCTGGAAACTCAGACCGGGCAGCAGAGGCACAGAGCCAGCAAGACGCTGCTGAGGTCCAGTGAGTGCTGCAAAAGATTGTTGGGGGGTAGACTGGTGCCTGTGGAGGAATAAACACCGTAGGCACACCAAACTTTTGCTCTACTGCAGACTCACTTACCTGTGGGAGGAGAGCTCAGTTTGTTTTTCAAACTTTTGGAATTAAAAAGTGGATTAATTTTCATTCTTGTTTAACCTGTACCAAACTCACTTGACTGTTTACTGTAAGCTAATTAGTCTCTCTGTCTATGTTGACTGCTGAATGTGGGAGAAATGTACTTTAAAGTTACATCATGTACGTACAGAGAGGAAAAAGAAGAGAGACTAGAGGGTCCTAACAGAACCAGATTCTGGTGAGTACAGAGTTCAGTCAGAGGCTGCTCACTAGATTTTAGCTAGTTGCTCATTAGCTTGTGACTGGCTGTTTGGGGTGAATTATCAAACTCAAGTTAAGCAAATAATTGAAAATGTTCCCCAAATGATCTGGCAGTCAAACTTGTGTGAATAACCTACCCAACTGTGACTGTTTCACAACCTCAAATTTATTTTTGTCACCATGTCAGTGAAACTCACCTGACTATGGACTTTTGCACCACATAAGTTAATGGAAAGAATTGGTCTATCAAGTGTAGGCAAAATTGTACTTTGGTGTATGCTCTCTATGGAATTTCAAAAGTATAAAGTGATGTTCCTTGGACACAGATTGATGAGACCAGAATGGAGTTACATTATGGAAATGACCTGGCATTTTTAATAAATAAAAGTCTGGAAATCTTGGCCTCTGTTGCTCTGGTTTCTTACTTTAATCTGTCTCTTGTGAGTCCTACAAATTCACAAAACTGCAATACTAAATTGTACTACATTGAGAACCCCTTCGAGAGTGTCACGTAACCATGATATGCTAATCAGCTCTGTTTTTTTTTTTCTAATCAGTCTCTTATGACTTCTGCAAGTTTATGGAAGTGTAATACTAAATTGTACATATTCAGTACCCCTTTAAGAAGGTCACTTGAGAATGATATGCTAATGAGTGCTATGAACAAACCAATCCAATGTGGCACAGACCAAGGGCTCCCAGCAGTAAAGATGCACAAACTAAACAGGTATGGTGTGAAACACACACAGTACTGAAATTAACTGAAAATCTCTCTACACAAAACTAGAGGCTATTAATTTTGAGACAAATGCAAATGTTACCTCGCTATTAATGACTGTTCATGAATGGAATCTAACTTTTCTCTCAACAGTTCTGATTATGTTTTTGAGACAATTCTCTGTTATATAACACTAGATGTGTCTGGCACAACAGCAGCCACCATCTCCATTTATTTATTAAACTTTTTTTTTAGCTATCTCTCATTTCTCATAATGTGTGGGAACCTTCTTGTAATAACCTCCATCATTTACTTCAAACAGCTCCACACTCCTTCAAACTTCCTCATCCTCTCTCTCGCTGTAACTGACCTGCTTGTTGGGGTTTTAATTTTGCTTTGTGTTGTGTTACCAGATAAGAAAAGCTCTTGTTTGATACTAGACTATTTTGATCTCTATCTGTGCTCATGTTCTGTTTGGAACTTGTGTTTTATTTCTGTTGACAGATATTATGCTGTGTGTCAGCCTCTGAAGTACAGAACTAAAATAAATGTCCGTGTTATTATGATAATGATTTTGGTAAGCTGGACTATATCTGGTCTTAGCCCTCAATTATAGGTTTACAAGATGTTGTTGCGTTTTTCCTCCCAGCTATCATAATGTGTGCCATCTACTTAAAGATTTTGATTGTGGCACAGAGACAGACACGCAGCATCCAGAACACAACCGGTCAGAGCACAAAGTCTGAGAGTAAGATGGAGAGAAAGGCCACCAAAACTCTGGCTATTGTGATGGGAGTTTTTCTGATCTGTGGTCTCCTTTCTTTCTTTATTGGGCCTTATTAGTTAGTTACTATGTACCAATGTTTTGTATGATGTATTGAGGTGTCTTGGATGGTCAAATTCAATGCTCAATCCATTCATCTATGGTTTCTTTTACAGCTGGTTTCGATCAGCTTTCAGAATGATCATTTCTGGAGAAAATATTTCAAGGTGATTTTACTCATTCTAAGCTCTCTTGACTCATTACTTGCTGGTAATCATCACTAGTTTGTCTCTGAAGATTTACATCTCTTTCTACTGCAGCTCATATAAAATGTGCTACTGTACTATGCATAAAGAATCTGAATGCACAACTCTGTACACACATAGCAGTATACAGTAAACAGTACATACAATAATGTCAATGTTAGTGCCTGTAAATAATCACAGGATCCCACATATTTCATTGTTTTCCTCATTTCTTACTGTATGTATTCACTCAGATGTTGCATAATGAATACAGGGGGAAAGCTCTCAGGTTGTCGCTGAATAAAACTTAAGGAAATGTCTAATGATGATCTTGGTTTTACAGTAGTTTTCAGCCAGTGCCTCCATAAGCTGTTTTGAGCTGATTCTGCCTCTGCTTTAACACTTACAAAGATGCTGTGAATCCAAGACAAAGCATTGAAAATGTTCACTTTCACTGCCCATGATGACCATGTCCATTTATAATATCTACAATGCAGTTTCTGTTGACAACACTGAGTCTTTATTAGTGGACACTCGGCTTGCCTTTGTGAGACATTTTCACAATGAATCAAATTTATAAAACCATGCAAGCAGGGCTCTTTCAATCAGAAGACTGCGTATATGTTTTCATAGTCATTCTCAGTTATCAGTCTTCAGTCTAACTTTTACACATCTCACCTCCCACATTACAACACAGTTGTTGAATGATTACATTTTGGTGCCATGGAAAATTATGTGAAACAGAATGTTGCCATCAAAGAATACTTCAGTCGTGAATCCTTGTTCTTGTGAATACTTGTCATTGAGGGAGGGCAGAATTACCCTTATAGGGCAGTGATACTCAACTTGTGCCCAGAGGGCTAAAGGTGGCCCCTACTAGACTGCCAGGTGGCCCTCTGACTGTATTCTCATTCACAAATTTCATTTCATAGTTTTTCCCAGGAAACGAGGGACAGATGTGCCAATTTTGGATGATGGTCTAAATTAGGCTGTTAGTAACAAAGAGAAGGCTGATTTGCATGATGACCTTTCAACTTGTGAAAAGTGCAACTCTTAACTGAAGAGGAGCAAAAGTTAAACAGAAATGAGATTTAACATTGAAAGTGGGAGTAATTGTGGAAACATGAGGTCGTTGATTTATTAGTGATGTAAAAAAAAAGCAACTTCTCATTTCTAGCTGACGACAGTGGATTTTGTTTGCTGAAATGACTCAAGCAGATTTCATGAGTGTTGCAGGCTGATGTTAGGTAATAGTAACTCCTTGAGTCAGCTGAGAAGCCTCCAGCTGACAAGAAACAAGAACCCTGTGAAAGAGTCTTTTTTCGACTGTTTGTCGAAAAAACAAACAAATTAACAAAGGAATGATCAGCACCTTGGAAAGCGCTGCGGCATCAGCGCCTTGAAGAGCGCCGTGGTACCAAAGGCTCACACCTGAGGCAGAAGCTCTCAACCTCTCAATCCTTACATAACTTCCCACTCACAGGTCTTCCAAATAACATTTATTTGGTTGATCCTCTCTTCACTGTCATTTGCTTTGTCATTTTCTTTGTCTGTGGCCCAATCACGCTGTCTGTGTGACTGTCTGTATCCCTCTCTCTGTGTCTCTGTCTGACACACCCTGCGAAATGTATCATTTTCCCCCTGCGGTCTGTATGACCGCTGTCATGGTCGCAGGTATAAATACTCAGAAGTTTTTTGTGTTTTAAAAACCCAAACGGTCTGTCAGACCGTCTTAGCAGTTCTAGTATTTAAGTTACATCATGGACATACAGAGAGGGAAAAGAAAAGAGACTAGAGGGTCCTAAAAGAACTAGATTCTTTTGAGTACAGAGTTCAGCCACAGGCTGCTCACTAGATTTTTGCTAGTTGCTCGTTAGCTTGCAACTGGCTGTTTTGGGTAAATTATCACACTGGAATAACACAAATGACTAGTTCCCCAGTTGATCTGGCAGTCACAGTTGTGTGAGTAACTTAACCAAACTGTGACTTTTTCAGAGCCTCAAGTTACCATTATTTTTTCAATGAAACTCACCTGACTTTTGCACCGCATAAGTTAATGGAGAGAACTGGCATATCAAGTGTAGGCAAAATTGTAGTCTAGCGTATGCTCGCTATACAATTTCAAAAGTGTAAAGTGGTGTTGCTTGGATGCAGATTGAAAAGACCAGGATGGAGTTAACATTATGGAAATGACCCAGCATTTTAAGTAACTAAAAGTCTGGAAATCTTGGCCTCTGTTGCTCTGGTTTCTTACTTTAATCTGTCTCTTGTGAGTCCTGCAAATTCACAGAAGTGCAATACTAAATTGTGCTCATTGAGAACCCCTTTGAGAGGGTCACGTATCCATGATATGCAAATCAGCTCCAGAGACTAATTGATCCAGTATACTGCTCAGTGGAACAGACCAAGGGCTCCCATTAGTACAGATGCACAAACCAAACAGGCACAGTGTGAAACACACAGAGCACTAAAATTAACTGAAAATCTCTCTACACAAAAATAGAAACTATTGATTTTCTTCATTTGAGAAATGTTATTACAAATGTTACCTCACTATCAATGATCATTTATGCATGAAATCTAACTTTTCTCTCAACAGTTCTGATTATGTTTCTGACACAATTATCTGTTCTATAATACTAGATGCATCTGGCACATCAGCATCCACCATCTCCATTTATTTATCATACATTTTTTTCAACTCTCTCTTACTTCTTATAATATGTGGGAACCTTCTTGTAATAACCTCCATCATTTACTTCAAACAGCTCCACACTCCTACAAACTTCCTCATCCTCTCTCTCGCTGTAGCTGACCTGCTTGTTGGGGTTTTACTTTTGCTTTGTGTTGTGTTACCACGTACGAGAACTTCTTGTTGGGTACTAGGCTGTAGTGATCAATATCTGTGCGCAACTTCTGTTTGGAACTTGTGCTTTATTTCTGTTGACAGATATTATGCTGTGTGTCAGCCTCTGAGGTACAGAACTAAAATAAATGTCCGTGTGACTGTGATCATGATCTTGCTGAGCTGGATTATATCTGCTATTAGCATCACAATTCCTGGTTTACAAGATATTTTTTGTTTTTTCCTCCCAGCTGTCATAATGTCTGTCATCTACCTAAAGATTTTGATGGTGGCACAGAGACAGACACGCAGCATCCAGAACACAACCTGTCAGAGCACAAAGTCTGAAAGTAAGATGGAGAGAAAGGCCACAAAAACTCTGGCTATTGTGATGGGAGTTTTTCTGATCTGTTGGACTCCTTTCTTTATTTGTTGGATTTTAGAACTTGTCATTACTGCCTACATACCATTTCCTGTGTTCACTGCATGTAGGTGTCTTGGATGGTTAAATTCGATGTTAAATCCATTCATCTATGCTTTCTTTTACAGCTGGTTTCGATCAGCTTTCAGAATGATAATTTCTGGGAAAATATTTCAAGGTGATTTTACTCATTCTAAGCTCTCTTGACTCATTACTTGCTGGTAATCATCACTAGTTTGGCTCTGAAGATTTACATCTCTTTCTACTGTGGGTCATTTCAAATTTGCTACTGTACTATGCATAAAGTATCTGTACGTACAACTCAGTACACAGATATCAATACATAGTAAACAGTACATACAACAATGTCAAATGTTAATGTCTATAAATTATCACAGATCCACATTTCTCATTGTTTTTGTCATTTCTTTCAGTCAGATGCTGCATAATAAAAGCAGGAGTACAGCTCTGAACTTCTCTCTGAATAAAACTTAAGGAATTATCTAATGTTGATCTTGGTTTTACAGTAGTCTTCAGTCAGTGCCTTCATGAGTTGTTTTGGCTTCAGATGAAACAGTAAATGAAATAGAATAAAGTTAATCACTGTCAGTCAAAAAGCAGAATGACTAAAAAGTCCTTAAGTTGTAGTAACAGTAAAACAGTGCAAGCAGGGCTCCTTCAATCAGAAGACTGTGTATATGTTTTCATTTTATTCATTCTCAGTCATCAGTCTTCAGTCTAACTTTTACACGTCTCACCTCCCACATTACAACATAGTTGTTGAATGATTACATTTTGGTGCCATGGAAAATTATGTGTGACAGAATGCTGCCATCAAAAACTACTTCAATCATAAAACGTTTTACTTGTCAGTTGAAGCAGGGCTGAATTATCCATGTAGGGCAGTGATACAACTTCAACTTCTGGCTGGAGGGCCAAATCTGGTCTTCACTAGGCTGCCAGGAGGCCCTCTGACTTTTTGTCTCATTCACAATGTCAATTCACAGTTTTCCCAGGATGGAGGGACAGATGTGCCAATTTTGGCTGATTATTAAATTAGGCTGTTAGTAACAAAGAGAAAACTGATTTGCTTGATGACCTTTCAGGTTGTGAAAAGTGCAAATATTAACTGAAGACGAGCAAAAGTTACACAGAAATGAAGATAATTCTGACCCCATAAATGCGTATTACATAAGAAAAGAGCTTAAATGTGCTGCTCTTTCTGTTCCTGGTAGGATGGAAGAGGTTCCAGTTATGTTTAATGTTGTAACCTGTTTCAAATGTTACCAGAGCACAACTAAAATGTAGCTGCTGTAAAACATCTGATTTATCTTTAAATTCTTGCACCAAGTTAATTTTGTGAATAAGTTAAGACATTTGAAAATTAAGAATTTGAAAATAAAGAATTTGAAAGAACAATGAGTTGATTGCCTTTTTATGTTTATTCGTTTTATCTTATCAGTAATGTAACTGTCCCCTGGCCTCCTGTCACTTTGCAGAAATTACCCTGGTGAAAGCAAGTTGAGTAACTGTGTTGTCGGGGTTTCTGGGCAAAAATGAGCTTTATGCTCATACTGACCCCACATATTAACCCATTCACTGTACGTTACTGTGTATTATTTAGCAATTAATATGTGGCAGCTTGATGAACAACAAATTAATTTAGATTAATGTGACATGTGAGCACAAGATTGAACTGAAATAATAAGGGCCCCTCTACAAGATGGTGCATCAAGTGTCATGGTAAACAGAAAACCTGTTTATGAAAGAGAGAAAACCTCACACTTCTCCAGACTTTTATTTTTATCATTACAGTTTCACAACATTCACTCTTATGTCATACTTACATCATGCATAAACTTAATTTTGTTTTGGCAGATATAAGTACATCAGCAGAACAACTGACCCTTCATTAAGCACCGCCCTCCTTAGTTACTGTTGCTATGCCTGCCAAACTTTTCATTCTTGCACTGCATTTATGCAGTTTATGGTGATAATGTTGGCATACTGAACATAGAAATTGGAAATAATTGTTGAAACATGAGGTCTTTGATGTCTTAGTGACGTAAACAAAAGCAGCTTCTCATTTCTAGCTGACGACAGTGAATTTTGTTTGCTAAAATGACTGTCAAGCAGATTTCATGAGTGTTGCTGGCTGATGAAAGCTAATGCTAATGCCTTGAGTTAGCTGAGGAGCCTCCAGGTGACAAGAAACAAGAACGCTGTGAAAGTGTACATGTAAAGTTAGCTAGCACCTGCATACGTGACATAACGTTAATTCTAAAAGACTGAGGCTAAAGCTAAAGTACATCTCACCAAACAATGGGCAGATGGTCAAATAGTTATATCTACATGATAGATGACAGAAATACACTCATTAATGTGGACAAAGGAAGCGCAGTGGACTTTGAGCCATCTGGACTGCAATCATGAAAGACCGCTGGGAAAGGAGCTAAGCTAACTCAGCTTAGACCTGAGACAGCGAGCCTGAGTGAGATGAATTGTTGTCAGCCCACTTTGATTCTGTATCAGCCCACATCGTCCTCCTCAACACCCCACCTCCTGACATAAAACATGCAGATGCCGGGGTATCTTAAGTTTGGCTGGAGGTAAAGTTACTGCAGCTGGTAAGCTAGTGTTAGTTAGCTGATCATGCTGCATGAAGACAGAGTTTAATCTATTCACCACACTTGCGATCTCGTGTTTCATGTTTTTGAGAGATTACAGAAAAGTCATCACCCTCCAGACTCTTGAAACACTGAGCATCACTCTTCTCAAGACCTCCTGTACTGCTTCAACATTTAGAGAAATGCAAAGTACGACAGTTCTAGTTACGGTTGTTAAGCTATGATTGGACAGTTGCTGTTTGGAAGTGGGGCTCAGCAAAGGGTCAGATCCCCACACACGAAGTAATGATGCAAGTTTCAAAGTTTCACCCTCAGACCCCAGTAATTTCAGTTCATTATTGTGTTTTAAGAGGAGCATACAGTGTTATCCAGCAAGATTTCAATTAATCACATGGTCACCAACTTCCAAGGTGCATGGAGAAGGGGAAATATCTGAAAAAGTAAAAACTCCAGAAAGGGTTTTTGTAAGAGTGAGTTAAAACCACTTTTAAATCTTCCGAGCATACAGCTATGCCATTTACATAACTTTTACCTTTAAGTGGGTACTTGTGCAATATATCTTTCCAAAGGGTAACACCAACAAATGAACAAGACATTACAAAATTCAACTTACCAATGAATCCTCATATTCCTCCACTCAGTGATAAAACTCAGTCTTGATACACTGGTAAAGCACCAGTCGATCCAATCCAGTAAAATATTTATCCTTCAATACATTTTTACATTAATAAATGACAAAGCTCTGGTGCATCACTTTCAAATTAGACAGATGTCCCAAATATTCAAGTGCTCTGTAACAATTCTAGTTGTTATAACAGGGTATCAAAATGGTCGCTGTTCTGTGACCTTTGGATCAACACCTCAGTTGACTGAATTGGAGAGGAAAGCGTTTATGTTCAGAGCGCAAATATACACCCCCACACACCAACCAAACCCAAAAAGACTTGTGTCATACAGACATGACTGCTCCTGAAACAAACTGATGAGGTCAACTGTCTTTCCTTTGTCCAGAACTCTGCCGTTACTGACAGTTTGTAAGTGACTTGAGTACTTTCCAAATCTACAGGTGGACGGCCTCTCCTCATTCTCTCCCCTCTTGCTATTGTGATCTCCTCCTGCAGGTGGCTGTAGTCCTGCATGGCAGATCCGTTTTGTGTAGCAGGGCAACTCCGGGACGCACGGCACATCCACATACAGGTAATGCAATTTGTTGGTTATCCCTGTCATTTTTGTGCACAATGCATATTGCTGACATTCCACTCTTTCTTGTGCAGCTGACTGCTGTGTCTCTGAGAGAGTTCAGTCAGAGGCTGTTCACTAGGTTTTAGCTAGATGCTCATTAGCTTGCACCTGGCTGTTTGGGGTGAATTATCACACTGTAATAACATAAATAACCAGCAATGTTCCCCAATTTATCTGGCAGTCAAACTTGTGTGAGTAACCTAATCAAACTGTGACTGTTTCACACCCTCAACTATTCATTTATTTTTTTCACCATGTCAATGAAACTCACCTGACTATGGACTTTTGCACCGCATAAGATAATGGAGAGAACTGGCATATCAAATTGGTCTGTGGCGTATGCTCACTTTGCAATTTCAAATGTGTAAAGTGGTGTTACTTGGATGCAGAGTGAAAAGACCAGGATGGAGTTAACATTATGGAAATGACCCAGCATTTTTAGTAACTAAAAGTCTGGAAATCTTGGTCTGTTGCTCTGGTTTCTTACTTTAATCTGTCTCTTGTGAGTCCTGCAAAATCACAGAAGTGCAATACTAAATTGTGCTACATTGAGAACCCCTTTGAGAGGGTTGCGTAACCATGATATGCTAATCAGCTCTGAAGATTAATTGTTCCAGTATACTGCTCAGTGGCACAGACCAAGGGCTCCTATCAGGACAGATGCACAAACCAAACAGACATGGTGTGAAACACACAGAGCACTAAAATTAACTGAAAATCTCTATATAAAAAAATAGAAACTATTGATTTTCTTGATTTGAGAAATGTTTTTAGAAATGTTACCTCACTGTAAATGATCATTTATGCATGGAATCTAACTTTTCTCTCAACAGTTCTGATTATGTTTTTGACACAATTGTCTGTTCTATGACACTAGATTTATCTGGCACATCAGCATCCACCATCTCCATTTATTTATCATACATTTTTTTTAACTCTCTCTCATTTCTTATAATATGTGGGAACCTTCTTGTAATAACCTCCATCATTTACTTCAAACAGCTCCACACTCCTACAAACTTCCTCATCCTCTCTCTCGCTGTAGCTGACCTGTTTGTTGGGGTTTTACTTTTGCTTTGTGTTGTGTTACCAGATACGAGAAGTTCTTGTTTGGTACTAGGCTTTATCGATCTCTATCTGTGTGCAACTTCTGTTTGGAACTTGTGCTTTATTTCTGTTGACAGATATTATGCTGTGTGTCAGCCTCTGAGGTACAGAACTAAAATAAATGTCCGTGTGACTGTGATCATGATCCTGCTGAGCTGGATTATATCTGCTATTAGCATCACAATTATGGGTTTACAAGATATTTTTTCTTTTTTCCTCCCAGCTATCATAATGTGTGGCATCTACTTAAAGATTTTGATTGTGGCACAGAGACAGGCACACAGCATCCAGAACACAACCTGTCAGAGCACAAAGTCTGAAAGTAAGATGGAGAGAAAGGCCACAAAAACTCTGGCTATTGTGATGGGAGTTTTTCTGATCTGTTGGACTTCTTTCTTTCTTTGTATTACCCTTACCTCTTATGATAATTTCAAAAAATGTTTCCTGTGATTGCAGCATCTAAGTGGCTTGGATGGTTAAATTCAATGCTCAATCCATTCATCTATGGTTTCTTTTACAGCTGGTTTCGATCAGCTTTCAGAATGGGAATTTCTGGGAAAATATTTCAAGGTGATTTTTACTCATTCTAAGCTATCTTGACTCATTACTTGCTGCTAATCATCACTAGTTTGGCTCTGAAGATTTATATCTCTTTCTACTGCAGCTCATATAAACTGTACTATGCATAAAGTATCTGTATGTACAACTCAACTCAACTGTACACAGATAGCAGTACATAGTAAACAGTACATACAATAATCTCAATGTTAAAATCTACAAATTATCACAGGATCCACATATCTCATCTTTTTCCTTCTTTCTTACTGTATGTATTCAGTCATAGATGCTGCATAATGAATGCAGGAGTACAGCTCTGAAGTTCTGTGAATAAAACGTAAGGAATTATTTAATGTTGTTCTACAGTAGTTTTCAGTCTGCCTTGATGAGTTGTTTTGGATTCAGATAAAATCAGAAAAAGAAAGAGAATAGAGTTTAATCAAGTTTTAATCCATTGGCTTGCTTTTGTGAGACATTTTTACAATTAATCAAATTTACAAAACAGTACACGCAGGGTTTTTTAAATGTGAAGACTGTATCTGCTTTCATTATATGCATTCTCAATTATCAGTCTTCAGTCTGACTTTTACACATCTCGCTTCTGCTGTGGTCTAATCAGTGACCAATCAATTTTAATGCAGTGGAAAATTATGAGACAGAAAGTTGCCATAGGAAACTACTGCTACAGCTGCAGTTTTTAAATGCAGGAAAACATCTGTTGTATCTGTCAATCCTCATGTAAAATTAATTTAGTTAATAAATTAATAAGTCACTTAATTTAAAAATAAAGAATCTGAAAGAAAGATGAATCGTGGAACATTTACTTATTTCATCTGATGAGTAATGTTGTTGATGTTTGTTTATTAAATGGCCCATGGCCTCATGTCACTTTGCAAAACAGGCCCCTGGGTAAAACAATTTCAGTAACTTTGATGGAGGGCTTCCTGAGGTAAAAGTGACCTGTGCCCTCATACTGGGCCCATTCACTGTACTTTCTGTGCTGTCATTGTGCATTATTTCACAATTTGTACATGGTAACTTGCTTAAGCACAAATGATTTAGACCAATGTGATATACAAGTGCAAGATGATCTGAAACAATAAGGCCCCTGTGGGAACTTAGCTGTAACTTCTACAAAAAATGGCCGGGACATTACGGTCTTGTCTTCTTTACTCTTTACTTGAAGGACTGCATATTGTTACATGGACAAAGGTTCAGCACTGGACTGTTTACATTTTCTTGTGCTAGCATAACTTCACTTTCTTCTTCTGAACAGCCTCCTTATTTACTTCTAACTCTGGAATAGAACATATTAGCCACTCCACACAATTTTAACTCCTAATACTACAGAAAATGTATTCATCCTTTTGATATTTTTAAACTCCTTTTAACTGTACATTTTTAGCTATATGAATAACTGTGTGAATTACTGTATCAATGAACTAAAGGCACAGCGTTGCTTGGGCAGGTGGTGTAGCCCGAGCTGAAAGAAGGTGGTCCAGATGTTCCTGTCTCCAGCGACATTGGTAGACTGGGTCTACCTTGCGGTCTCTTAACAGTTGGACTTGCCTGAAAAACCTAAATTGGCTCATTTCAACTCCAAGCGACCTCCACATATCTGAACTCCATAACCTACATAAGAGTGAAACCATTTTGCATGTTTATATTAGCAGTATCATTTTTGCTGTCACTAAAGCTCATGACTATAGATGTCAGTTTGAACGTAGGCCTTATGTTGATCAGTATACAGACATTGTTGTTTTTTTTTTATGTTGGTAATAATTTATTCCCATGTTTTATACAATGAGACTTGTGTGCTGTCATACTGACTTGAAATAAATTATCAAAATTTTTAGTCTCCTTGTTGCTCGTTCCAACACATTCTGAATCGTTCCTGCTTCGTTGTTAGTGTTTAACAGGTGGCTCGCTTCCTGTCCCAAAAATACATATATTTAAATAATTAAATTTCAGAACAACCACTGATAAAAGTATCATGACATTTTTGGGAATTGCAGTATTACAAATAGTGTGAAATTCTGAGAAAAAAAATGCTGCATTAGCTTACTGCTAATGCAAACAGAACATTTCCTACTGCTGCAGCTTCACATTAAAAGCAACTGGTTGACTTTTATATTCGTCACAGGAAATATGTCTATTATATATCAAGTGCATTCATAAAATGAAACTCATCATCTACATTTTTTGATGGTGAATCAGTTTGAAATAGATATCTGTGGCGAAGCCAGAACTGGAGATAACATGTCTGTATGACACAAGCCTTTCTGGGTTTGGGCGGTGGGGGATGTTTATTTTCGCTTTGAACACAAAGGCTTTCCTCTGCTACTGGAGCAACTGAGGTGTCAGCAACCATTTTGATATCCTGATATTGATTTACATGCTGAGTCAATGACTGAAAATGTGAATTTTAGGACATCTGCTTAACTTGAAAATGATACACCAGAACTTTGTCATTTATTGATGTAAAAATGAGCTTAAGGCAAAATATTTTATTAGATTGGATCAATGGGTTCTTTACTAATACAGCAAAACTATGTTTTATCAATGAGTGGAGTAATTTATTGGTAAGTTGCCTGAATTTTGTAATTTGTTGTTTGTTTGTTAGTCTTAACCTTTAGAAAGATATATTGCAAGTACCCACTTAAACATAGAAGTTATGTACATGGCATAGCTGTGTACTGTACAGATTTAAAAGAGGTTTTAACTCACTCTTTAAAAAAAAATAAAAATAAATGAACAAATTTCAGACTTTCAGACCTTTCCCCTTCTTCATGCACCTTGGAAGTAGGTGAAGCTGTGCCAGAAATCACTAATCTGATTTTAGCTGAAATTGTACTCATTTTGACAATATGAACCACAACATGTATTCATTTCTGTTTTTGTTTTTTAAATGATCAGAACAGAAGGCCCCTTAAAAGGATATGAAAATTAGAGTAAAGTTAAAGAGAGTAAAGCTCAAAGTCTTGAGATCTACCATGTGATTAATTAAAATTTTGTTGGATAATCCTGTATGCTCCTCTTAAAGCACAATAATGAACTGAAATTACTGAGGCCTTATGTTGAAACTTGGATCATTACTTCATGTCAGGGGAATTGTGGTGTTAAAATATTGATGTGTTTATATCTGCCAAAATAAAATAAAATTTATTCATGATGAAGAATAACCTAAGAGGGACTGTTGTGAAACTGCAATGATAAAGATGGAAGCCAGTAAAAGTGTTAAGCTTTTCTCTCTTTCATAAACAGGTTTTCTGTTTACCATGACACTTGATGCACCATCTTGTAGAGGGGCCCTTATTATTTTAGTTTTTCTTGCGCTTACATGTCACATTAATCTAAATGAATTTGTGTTTAATCAAGTTGCCACATACTAATTCTTAGTAATGTTCAGTGAATGGGTAAGTATTTGGTCAGTATGAGCGTGAAGCTCATTTTTGTCACAGGAACCCCGACAACAGAGTTACTCAACTTGCTTTGCCCAGGGGCCACATTTGCAAAATGACAGGAGGCCAGGGGCCAGTAAACAAACAAATATTAATAATAACATTACTTATCAGCTAAAATGAATATTATATGAACATTAAAAGGCCCATAACTCATCTGTCTTTGAAAGTCTTTATTCACTAAACGTATTAACTAAACTAACTTGGATCAAGGATTGACAGATCAGATTTTTTACTGCATTTACAAAGTGGAACTGTATTTTAGTTGTGCTTTGGTGACATTTGAAACAGGTTACAACATTAAACATAACTGGAACCTCTTCCATCCTACCAGGAACAGAAAGAGCAGCATATTTAAGCTCTTTTAGTCTGTAATACACATTTATGGGATCAGAATTATCCTCATCTCTGTGTAACTTTTGCTCCTCTTCAGCTAATAATTGCACTGTTGACAGCCTGAAAGGTCATCATGCATCTTCTCTCTGTTATTAACAGCCTAATTTAGACCATCATCTAAAATTGCCATATCTGTCCCTCCTTCCTGGGAAAAACAGAGTGATTTTCATTGTGAATGAGGAAACAGTCAGAGGGCCACTTGGCAGCTACTGGGGGCAACATTTTGCCCACTGGCTGCAAGTTGTGTATCACTGACACATAAAAGCTTTTGAGATTAAGCCAGTTTTGTGAATGAGTGAGAAATGAGAAAAACAATAAGATATGTGGATCCTCTGTTTTTTTTACAGACATCAACATTTACATTATTGTATGTACTGTTTACTATGTAAAGCTGTCTGTGCACTGAGTTGTACACACACTTTATGCATGGTACAAAAATGTTTTATGAGCTGCAGTAGAAAGTGATGTAAATCTTCAGAGACAAACTAGTGATGATTACCAGCAAGTAATGAGTCAAGAGAGCTTAGAATGAGTAAAATCACCTCGAAATATTTTCCACAAATGATCATTCTGAAAGCTGATCGAAACCAGCTGTAAAAGAAACCATAGATGAATGGATTGAGCATTGAATTTGACCATCCAAGAAACCTAAATGTATAATACACAGACATTGGTATATGGTAATTTCCTAATAAGGCCCAACAAATAAAGTAAGGAGTCAAACAGACCAGAAAAACTCCCATCACAATAGCCAGAGTTTTTGTGGCCTTTCTCTCCATCTTACTTTCAGACTTTGTGCTCTGACAGGTTGTGTTCTGGATGCTGCGTGTCTGTCTCTGTGCCACCATCAAAATCTTTAGGTAGATGGCAGACATTATGACAGCTGGGAGGAAAAAAACATAAAATATTTTGTTAATTCAGCATAAAAGAAGTTAAGACCATATAGAGTCCAGCTCAGCAGGATCATGATCACACTAACACGGACATTTATTTTAGTTCTGTACTCAGGCTGACACACAGCAAATATCTGTAACAGAATAAGACAAGTCCAAATGAGATGCACACAGATAGATATCAAAATGGCTAGTACATTCAAGATTGTGTATACGGTAACACAACAAAAAGCAAAAGTAAAACCCCAACAAGCAGGTCAGTTACAGCGAGAGAGAGGGTGAGGAATTGTAGGAGTGTGGAGCTGTTTGAGTAACTGATGGAGTTATTACAAGAAGTTCCCACATATTTAAAATGTGAAAACCAACCAATATGTATATAATAAATGGAGGTTGGGCTGTGTGGCCAGATAAATCAGAATTATATACAAGAATTTTTCCTCAAAAACATGATGATTAGAGCTGTTGACAAAAGATTTCGGTTCCATGCATAAACGATTATTAATAGTGAGGTAACATTTGCAATGACATGCAGTAGATAAAGAAAATTAATAGTTTCTAGTTTTCTGTAGAGAAAGATTTTCAGTTCATTTTAGTGCTCTGTGTGTTTCTCAGCATGTCTGTTTGGTCTGTGTATCTGTACTGATGGGAGCTCTTGGTCTGTGCCACTGAGCAGTATATTGGATCAATTATTCTTCAGAGCTGATTAGCATATCATGGTCAGGTGACCCTCTCAAAGGGGTTCTCAATGTCGAACAATTTAGTATTGCACTTCTGTGCATTTGTAGGACTCACAAGAGACAGATTGAAATCAGAAAAGAGAAAAACAATGGCCAAGAGTTTTATTTACTAAAATTGCTGGGTCATTTCCATAATGCAACTCCATCCTGGTCTTTTCATTCTGCACCCAAATAACACTACTTTATAATTTCAAACTTGCATTGACTGCATACACCAAACTACAACTTTTCCTACATGTGATACAGTAATTCTTCCCTTCAAGTTATCAGGAGAAAAAAATCAGGTGACCTTCATTGTCATTGTGGCGAGTTGGGGATTTAGGTATAGGTACCAGGATTCAAGTATCCGACAACGCCACCTGGGGAATTGCACCCCAGGAAATACTAGACTAAGCTTTTAACTAGACCAGGTCACACAGATCCGTTATACCACTGGGGCGAGACGGAAACAAAATGTCACACACCACACATAATATAAAATAGGCACTTGGGCAAGGGAGGAGAATCAGGTCAGGGCTGGGGCTTACCATGCGGCAGGAACCAAAAAGTGAGAAGGGATCCTCAAAATAAATCATGTAGGCCCCAGAACAGCCCGTGAATCAGTCGAGACCTCAGAGACAGTAGGCCCAGGCCGCGATCAGCCGCGTCGGGCCATAACATAGTCCGTCCCACAATAAGCAAATACAAACCAAAAAAAAAAAAAAGAAAAGAAAAAGAAGAAGAACCAAAACAGCAACGCAGCTCCAGGATTGATGGTCAGTAGCGGGCCACAGTTACAGGCCGCAGGAATGCCAGGCATACACAGCAAACATAGACAACCAGAGGATGCGAGCCTCACAGGATGCAGCTTTACACACACGGCCTGAGAATTATGCACAAAAGAGTGATCAGCAGGGAGCTAAGCAACAGGTGGAAATGAACAGGCAGACAACATGCGGACAAACATACCAGAGCGGACCGGTAGCTGGACACAGCGAGGCTCCAGCGAGCCACTCCCGTTCCCCCCCGGACCAAGCAGTCAGCTGCGCTGCAAGAAGTGGAGAGCGTGTGACCAAAGTGCGCATTACGCACGTACAGAGAAAAGGAGAAAACCGCAGAGCGCTTGACTAGGTAGAGAAGATTTGTGTGCCTCAACGGCGGTCACAAACACGGGACGGCCGCACCAAACAAAAGCTGCACGCCAATCAAAGGCTGACATGCCACGCCACAGCCACCACGGGAGCAAGTGAGGAGCGGAAGAGAGGACGGGGTGCGGCCACACACCTGAATATAGCAGTGCGCATGGCACCGCCCAGCAATCACGGTGGTTGGAAAGCTGGCACAGTGCCGAATAGTGGCAAGGAGGGAGACAACCTCCGGTTACATCATGGTTACAAAAGTAAATGCTTAGTTGAGGCTGTGAAACAGTCACAGTTTGTTTAGGTTACTGGCACAAATTTGACTGTCAGATCATTTGGGGAACACTTGTAATTATTTGCTTGACTTGAGTTTGATAATTCACCCCAAACAGCCAGTCACAAGCTAATGAGTAACTAGCTAAAATCTAGTGAGCAGCCTCTGACTGAACTCTGTACTCACCAGAATCTAGTTTTGTTAGGACCCTCTAGTTTCCCTTCTTTTTCCTCTCTGTACGCACATGATGTAACTTTAAAGTACATTTCTTCCACAGTCAGCAGTCAAGATGGACAGAGAGACTAATTGGCCTACAGTAAACAGTCGAGCGAGGTTGGTGCAGGTTAGGAAGCAAGAATGAAGATTAATCCACTTTTTAATTCCAAAAGTATGAAAAACTCCTCCCACTGTAAAGCGAGTCTGCAGTAGAGCAAAAATTTGGTGTGCCTACGGTATTTATTTGTCCACAGGCACTAGCCTGCCACCCAGTTCTCATCTGCAGAGCTCCCCGGACCTCAGCAGCTGTCAGCTGTCTCTGTGCTTCTGCAGCCTGGTCCTCTCCATGCAAAATTCTGCAGAAGTTCTGCGATATACACAAATTTTCAACTTGCACAAACACACAAATTTCATGTAATTGCATCATTCACTTTGCCCCTCTTTACATTGACATTGTGTGTGTTCTACATGTGCAGAAAATTTTATTGACTTTTTGTGTAATCACTCCACAGTACCCCTGCCTCAATTCAAAACAAAGAAAACAAAGTATGTTACGTTACGTCTGTGCATATCTGTGCATGTCTGATGCCCACAGAAGCAGCGTTCCTGCTGTGGCACTGCTACTTCCAGCACTATCTTTCTACGCTGACTAGGGTAAACAGGTGGGTTTTAAGACGTGTTTTAAAAATAGAGAGGCTAGTCGCAGACCGCACAGACAGAGGCAAAGCATTCCACAGCGTGGGAGCCACCACTGCAAAGGCTTGATGTCCTTGAGATTTTAAGAGGGATCGAGGAACGTCCAGAACTAACTGGTCAGCTGACCTCAGGGCTCTGGAGGGTCGATGCACCTTAATAACGTCGGATAAATATTCAGGGGCCAGTCCATACAGAGACTTAAACACAAATAAAAGAATCTTAAAATCAATCCTGTACCTAACCGGAAGCCAATGAAGCGAAGAGAGCACTGGTGTTATGTGCTCTTGTTTCTTTGTCCCGGTTAGGAGACGAGCTGCTGCATTCTGCACAAGCTGTAGACGGTTAAGCTCTGATTGGCCAATGCTGACATACAGGGAATTACAATAATCTAAGCGCGATGAAATAAACGCACGATAACCTTTTCTAGATCAGCCCTTCTTAGATAAGGTTTGACTTTGGCTAGGAGCCGAAGCTGAAAAAAGCTAGCCTTAACCACAGAGCTGACCTGCTTGTCCAATTTAAACGCCCCATCAATAATCACACCTAGGTTTCTGGCCTGGGAACCCTATATAGGGTGCTAGTGGGCCAAGGGAGCTGGCAAGAACCTGGACAAGGTCAGGACGACCAAACAGGACAATCTCCGTTTTGTTTTCATTTAATTTTAAGAAGTTTAGGTCCATCCATGTTTTAATGTCCCTCATGCAATTAAACACAGCATGGAGGGATTCCTTGGAGGGGACCTTTAATGGCAAGTACACCTGCACATCATCAGCAAAGCAATGAAAAGGAATACCATGCTTCCTAAATATCGACCCCAGGGGGACCCCTGGGGGACCCCGCAGGTCAGAGGGGCCACTGAGGAGGAAAACTGCCCCAACTGCACACAGAAGGATCTATCAGCAAGGTAAGATTTAAACCATTCCAGAGCGGAGCCTTTAACGCCCATACAGTGCTCGAGACATGCCAGGAGAATAGTGTGATCCACTGTATCAAACGCCGCTGTGAGATCTAATAAAATTAAAAAGGCACAGTTACCAGAATCAAGGTTTAAAAGAAGATCATTAAAAACTTTTAAAAGAGCTGTTTCAGTACTGTGAAGAGGCTTAAAACCAGACTGAAGCAATTCACCAATGTTGGCCTGATCTAAAAATTCTTGGAGTTGGTTAAAAACAACTTTCTCTAAAACCTTAGAAATAAACGGAAGTTTAGAGATTGGCCTGAAATTTGAAAGAACCAAGGGATCTAGATTTTTCTTTTTTAAAAGAGGCTGCACCGTGGCATGTTTGAAGGAGGATGGAACGCATCCAGAGCTGAGACACAGATTTATAAGAAACAAGATAAAAGACCCAACTGAGCTGAAAACCTTTTTAAACAAACGGGATGGAATGCTATCATCTTTTCTGCTGACAACACTTTCTCCACATCCATACCCTGTCATGCTCTTTCCATCACATTCTCCATCTCAGTTTCCAATTTCATTTGAAACTGGTTTGTCTTGTACTGCTTAAACGACAAACCAGGACTTGCTATTGATGGTGGAGACAAGCCCTCGGCATGCACAGAAAGACACAGCCTCAGCAGCAACCAAAATGTTCATTTTAAACAAATGAACTTTCAAATTTGTCTTCACTGCCACTTGAACTCTTTCATGACATCAATGTCATAATATTCAGCGATCTTAACCAGCTCATCTCTTGTGCACTCATCCAGAAATTTTTCAACTAGTGCTTCGACAAATGCCTTTACTACTTCATCCAAAATTTACAAACATTTTCAACTGTACAAGCAAATGAGAATGCAACGTGTTAGACCCACCAGTGCACTCAAAAGGTAGACACAGCCTGCAACAAGAGCAATTTCATTACTATCTGACTATGTAATCAAGAACCTATCTACATAACTACCCCCAGGCTTCATGAGGCATAACGGCAAATACTTTAACACTCACAGGCTGCTGGCCTGCAAGAAATGACCAGACAAACTGGCAACCACCCCGGAAACTACATGTGCTCCCTAGCCATATTTAGGGAAAGGGGAAGAGGAGCTCTACTCCCTGTACTCCAATGAAAGGTGATGCTGTCAATGTGAAAAAAAAACAAAACAAAACACAGCAACACTATCTGCTTAGAATGAATAAAATCACCTTGAAATATTTTCCCAGAAATGATCATTCTGAAAGCTGATCGAAACAGCTGTAAAAGAAACCATAGATGATTTAACATTGAACATTGAATTTGACCATCCAAACCACATAAATGCATAAAAAAAGTAAATGGCATGTTCGTAGCTGTCAGTCAGCCAGTCAGTCCTCTTTCTCTTTTCCACGGCTTTGGAACACAAAAACAAGCACATGATTACTGATGTCATTCATCAGCAGCCCGCTCACTAAGCTGATTTTCCATATAATTTGTGAATATATTGTCAGTTAAATTGGCAGAGTGCACTGTTGTTCGGCTTGGTTTGGTGATCAGTAGGTATAAACTCATACTGTACATTGTGATATTTTGCATTTGTTAGGATTAAGCAGGTCTCTATTAAAATCCCCACAAAATTAACGTAACACTGTCTTTAAAGGTTTCAATGCTGGCTCCTGGTGCTCTGTATACACAACTGATAATCACATTTTTCTGTTTCTCCATGCACATCTCTACAGTGATACAATCCATCACATCAGCAACAGTGGTTGACATGTTCACCACGACCTTCTAGTTCAGACTATTATTCATGCATAGAGCCACATCCCCTACTTTTTTATTCTTCTTTTTCATGTAATTGAATTCATATCCTTTCAACTTGAGATGTGCTTCCTTCTCAAAGCTGAGCCTGGTTTTGGAAATTGCTATGACATTGAATGTTTTTAATGAACTGACTTAAGTATTCATTAATGTTAATGTTAATTAGTAATTAGCTTATAAGCTTCTGCTGATGAAGAGAATCAATCAATATCTTGTTCAGGTCCATGCATATTGTGCTGTCCTCATTATATGTGTTGTATATAACTCGACAGTCAGGTAAACACTTTCCTAACATCAAGACTCTGAAGACCGCTGATGTCTTGTCCACAGGTTTATTGACGTTGCAAGGAAAGGTGAAACTAAAACATACAGAAAGCAGAATTACCTCTATGGTTGATTCTAACATGTACAAATATTCACAATGTATAATCAATATCAATGCAACATGCATATGAATTAAATACTCTTATTTTTACTGTTACAGTTTTTATGTATTTATTGTATTTTAACTCAAAATGTAATATACAACATTGTTTTTTAAATGTTATCAATTGCCTGTTCTTGTATTTATTTGTAATGGTCCTTTAATGAACTTCTAAGAGCTTAGGAGCAATGAAATTGCTAGCAACAGTAACTAAGTAAACATCTACAAATAAACTTCACAGAATTTAACATTGTCCTCTGAGGGGAAAATGAAAAAAAAAAAAAAAAAAGATCTCAAATGTAGATAATACTTAAATATGTACATACCCACAATGCTACTTTAGGCATAAGACGTATGCAGATGGAACTGGATTAATACAGGTGCAGCACACGATTGCTGGTCACATGGCATACCATCCTGTTACTGACTTCCTGACTCTTAAAGCTCCAGTTGGTAAGTTGATGAAAGTGAAAGTAAACTCCGCGACTTGGTCGGAAATTTCAAGACAATACTCCATCAGGTCTCTTTATGAACCTCTGCCAACCAACACACACAGACACACACAGGCACACACTGGCACACACAGACACACACACGTGCAGGCGCATGCACACAAAGTAGCCATAAACGCACCCACAGACGACGTACCGTTTCCATAGCAACCGGAGACTCCAAAACGATCTCACATTCTCTCTCACCATGAAACACACTCTTCTTGTGTGTGTGTCTGCGTGGTGTGGAGGAAGGAGGGGGGTTGACAGAGGTGAAAGAGGGAGCTGACGGTGTGTATCATCTTGAAATGTCCGACCAAGTCGCGGACTTAACTTTCACTTTGTCAAGTTTACTACGACGTGTAGGAGCGGCGATTGGCTACTCCTCCTGCTCCCTCTACCTGACTGGTGGAGAATCTTCGGTCGCGGTGGATTTCGGCAAATACGATTACAGGCTGTAGGTGGAGCCAGAGGAGTTGGATTTTGTCCTAAATTACCCATTTAATGTCCGACTATCAGAATATAGTGACAGTTCCAGCAAATATGACTGAATAATTGTTACAACTGAAGCTTTAAAGTGGCCAAACACAAATCTGAAACACCTAAAAATACTGCAGAAAACAGGAATAAGACTTTGAAACTTTAACATATGAACTTATTTGTAACAAAACACATACTATGTTCACTAAGTGATAAGTTAATGTTTTGAGATTGAGAAAGAGCCCATTATCCATAGTAGTCAGATAGTTATGACTACATTGGTGGTGTCACTAGTATCTGTCCAGTTCTTAAAGTTCTCTGATGACCAGCACTTTGGCCTCCTCAGGTGACCATTCATTCATTTTGATGAACACTTTACAGATTTCAGTCCATGTTGACTGAATTTTCCTCTGCTTTCTTAGAAAACCTCTTTTAGCAGTGCATTTTCTTTGTAAGGTGTTTGTTCACATAGAAATCTGATCTCTTCAGCTTCCTACCTTGTTTGAACAGTTTTTTTTGTTTTTAAACCGGATTATTACAGCTGGTTTGTGGTTCATGTTTCCCCGAGAGAGGGGTAAGAGGGTGGCATGCCTTGATGTCAGTGTTGTTGACTTAGTTGCCTTTGTTGTTGAAGGAGGCTGTCACCTATTGCTCGAGGGATATCTGGTCAGGCTCGGTTGGATCCCTTCCATCTGCTGTTGTCATCACTCAGGCATATGACCACAGCCTGGTCTCCAACCTGTTAATGATTACGTTGTTCTCTTCCAGGCCTGCCACACAGCTATTTCAGAGGGTCACCCTCTTGTCCTTCTCAGCATGTTGTCTCTTAAGCTCCCTAATATCCCCCATTAAGACCATTATTAGTTTACGCTGTTTAGAATTAATAGACAGTCCACCATTTTCTTTATCTCCTCAACTTCCTCATCTGTGATTGCATGCTTTGTCTGATTTGATTTGGTGGGATTTTGCTTGTTTGTGCACAACCAACCAAACATAGTAGTGTATAGTTATTATGTACACAGCAGCCACCACTGCTGTAAACAGCTATAAACAGCTATAAACAAACTATAAACAGCCCAGCTAGACTGATGGTCACACTAGCTAGTTGGCTTACCAGCATCAGTCTTTCAAGTCTGAGTTCCTTAACCTTTGTCTCAGTTCAGGCAGTGGTCAAAGCCCGATATCTCCGGTGTATATAGTCCAAAGTCCAAAATCCAAAATCGTTTGTGGTTCCCCAAAAATGCAGTCAAAAAGCCAAGAACGAGAAGTACGGAAACTCAAAACATCTGTGACACAGCGTCCCAAGAACGAAAGAAAGATTGTGTGAAGGATAGATGTAGACCCTGATATAGATCCTGCCTGTGAACAGTGAAAATTCACCTCTGTCTTGAGCACATTCATTCTGGCCACGATTCCTAGTTAGAATCTTGCAATAATGTTTGAGTTCGGAAATTGATTAGATTGATTAAGCGACATGTTTCTCACAGCATGTCGCCTCCACATTACGAATATCCATGTTACACCAACTTAGAATAGTTTGTAGCATTTCTTTTATAAGAAACATGCAGGATTCTGTCACCCTTCTGAATGCACATGATAATCTTTGTTTAATATGGTTTTGATGTTAAAAGCCAATTCTTGGTCATAATGAGAAGAGTATGTCTATCGCTCATTAACATCTAAAAACCATACAAACCACGTTAAATTTTTTTTTTTTGTTTGTTTGTTTGCTCCCAAATAAAATAATCTCTCCGTCCAAAGTAGAGAGGCCCGCCTTCCAGTAACACGCCCACATAAGTGCGTCGGATAAAACTGATGAGCTCCGTGCGCCTCTCTCTCTTCATTCGCTCTTGAACTTCTTCAATTTGCTCTTTGAGCGCTCTTTTTTCGGTACCATTTCTTTTGTTAAGTATATTGCTTTGTCTAGCTCACCTTGTTGCGCTTGTAAACTTTCCCTGCGTGGACTCCTTTCTTTTTATAAGAGTTTTTCTTTTTGTAATCGTTCTTGTTTTTAGTTTAAGATTTTTACAAGTCGCGCTCAGGATTGCTTTGTTTTTCCTGAGTTCTCCCTTTTTGCAACAGTTTGGACAACCTTTTTCTTTTACGCGTTAATAATTTTGAAAAACAACCTCAAAAGGCCTCCGAAGTTTTTTTTAAACTTTATTATAAGTGAGTAACTATAGCCGTCAGACGGAGCTTCTATCCAACTGCAACAATTCTGTCACCAGGAACAGCACTGCCTGCCGTTGCCACAGTCACTCATAAAACTGTGACTCTTCTGCTGACCTAAAAGACACTCTGCAGCAACAGTAACTGACGTCGAGGGCTGTCTCAGAACCATCGCTGGAGTCGTCACTCCACGCCACTGCGTCCCCGCTAGCGTCGTCTCGTTGGGAGGCTATTGTCCAAGGCTTGCTGGTGCCGCACGAGGTTCTGGTCCGTTGAGCACGAGTCTGGTCCCCGCTGCAGATGAAGTAGGCAAACCCCTTCCATCGGCTTCAGCCGCTTTGTTGTGACAAGAGTTGATGCAGGATAGAAAGCTTAGCTGATTTAATTTTAATTTCAATTCTAAGTTTAATTTTAATTTAGTGTTGTTAAATAAGTGGTTTCACACACCGTTAAAACATCTACGTGTCTTTAACCTACTTACCAACACATACTCTCTCACTATCACCAACTAAAGTGCCATCGAACTATCAATATTAATATCCATGCATATTATTTGATTTTGTATTATCATCTGCCTTCATCCTATTCATTTACTCATTTGTTTACTCCTTAATCTTGAATAAATCTTCATTATATCACCGAGTCATTGTCCGTGGATATCTCTTCTGATACAGGAATTAAGATCAATGTACGGAAGAATTCATAACCCAGATAATGAGATTGATTCATAACTTTTAAGTGTACTCATCGATTAATAACTAATCTACGTAGTTATTAATCTGTTACAGTAATTTCCTCCAATTTGGAGGTGGTGTGCCCCCTTTTATTAATAAATGTTTATAGTAGGAACGTTTATTTCGAGGTATTAATATCAATATTCCCCTACACTAATGTGTGCACTTATTGGAGTTCAAGTAAAAAAAAAATGCTCAATATTTTCAAAGTGGTCTTAAATAATATTTTAATAATAACTGAAATAAATTAATAAATTAAACAAGTAAATAATTTCTCTGGAACCTGGTAGTGAACTGGGTGGTTTTTGATCTATGGTTTGTACAAATCTGGTTTGGCCAGCATGTGATCCGCACTCAAATGAAACCAGTATTATCCAAAAATCACTTATACTGTTACAGTTACTTTTTAACGTAGTGTTTTGAAATGTATTTCAGTTGGAAGTTATCCTGCATATCTTGAAATATGAGCAAAATTATCGCAACATGTAAATTCTTATTTGGGCCTTAATATGGAAAAAGTGTTTATTTGTGTTAACATGCTGAAATTTCCTTTCTTTTAAGTAGACCTTGACCTCCTCAGGTCAAGAGTCCATTTTCTATTTGTGTATTTGGTAGCCGGCCAGAGCATGTGAGCAGATCAGAGGGGGGTCCCACTCTGTCCCGCTCCAATTTTGCTCAGGTACTGCTCACCCATGAGTCTGATGTGTGCTCAAGTGCCCATTGCAGAGACACCCACACCGTTTTGAAATGTCCTGTTGATGAACTGTCCAGAGCTGTCTCTCCCTTGTCATCTCCTTGGGGTGTGTCGGAGTTCAGTTTGCTGTCTGCTGTGGTCTAAAACATCCTCACTGATGTAAACTGAGTGAAACTGATGTTAATTATCCTGCTGCCTTAATACAAAACAGGACTACCGTGCACCGTTTAGTCATTATATAGACTGAGCTGAAAAAAAGAGGATCTTTCCCTCAGAGGACAATATGTTATTAAAAAATAAGCTATTATCTTAGGTGTCATATAGGGTGGGGGGGGGTGGGGGGCTTGCGACCAGCATGGAGTTGCAATATGGGACTGACTGACCTTTTAACGTAACTAAAAGTCCATAAACATCAGGCTCCGTTGCTCTGGTTTCTTATTCTAATACCGATTTGATCTATATTGAGAACCCCTTAGAGAGGGTCACCTGACCATGATATGTTAATCAGCTCCAAAGTCTAACTGATCCAATATTCTGCTCAGTGGCACAGACCAAGGGCTCCATCAGTACAGATGCACAAACCAAACAGGCACAGTGTGAAGCACACCAAGCACTAAAATTAATTGATAATCTTCTCTCTACAGAAAACTAGAAACTATTACTTTTCTTTTTGTAAGGCATGTTATTGCAAATGTTACCTCACTATTAGAGATCATTCATGCATGGAACCTAAATCTTTTGTCAACAGCTCTGATCATGTTTTTCAGAAAACAATTCTCTGTTATATATCACCAGATGTATCTGGCACAACAGCAGCCACCGCCTCCATTTATTTATTATACATATTTGTTAGCTCTTTATCATTTATCATAATGTCTGGGAACCTTCTTGTAATAACCTCCATCATTTACTTCAAACAGCTCCACACTCCTACAAACTTCCTCATCCTCTCTCTCGCTGTAGCTGACTGCTTGTTGGGGTTTTACTTTTGGTTTATGTCGTGTTACCAGATACAACAAGCTCTTGTTGGGTACTAGAATTTATTGATCTCTATCTGTGTGCATCTTCTGTTTGGAACTTGTGCTTTATTTCTGTTGACAGATATTATGCTGTGTGTCAGCCTCTGAGGTACAGAACTAAAATAAATGTCCGTGTTATTGTGATCATGATCCTGCTGAGCTGGACTCTATCTGCTCTTACCATCACAATTATAGGTTTACAACACATTTTATCTTTTTATCTCCCAGCTATCATAATGTGTGGCATCTACCTAAAGATTTTGATGGTGGCACAGAGACAGGCACGCAGCATCCAGAACACAACCTGTCAGAGGACACTGTCTGAAAGTAAGATGGAGAGAAAGGCCACAAAACTCTGGCTATTGTGATGGGAGTTTTTCTGTTCTGTTGGATTCCTTCTTTCTTTGTTGGAGCTTGAGACCCTATATTGCTTACAACATACCATTTTCTTTGTATTATGCATTTATGTGGCTTGGATGGTCAAATTCGATGCTCAATCCATTCATCTATGGTTTCTTTTACAGCTGGTTTCGATCAGCTTTCAGAATGATCATTTCTGGGAAAATATTTCAAGGTGATTTTACTCATTCTAAGCTCTCTTGACTCATTACTTGCTGGTAATTATCACTAGTTTGTCTCTGAAGATTTACATCTCTTTCTACTGCAGCTCATATAAAATTTGCCACTGTACTATGCATAAACTATCTCTATGCACAACTCAGTACACAGATAGCAGTACATGCTAAAGAGTACATACAATAGTCTTAATGTCTATAAATTGTCACAGGATCCACATATTTCATTGTTTTCCTCATTTTGTACTGTATGTATTCAGTCACAGATGCTGCATAATGAATACAGGAGTACAGCTCTGAACTTCTCTGTGAATAAAACTTAAGGAATTATTTGGTTTTACAGTATTTTTTTCAGTCTGCCTTGATGAGTTATTTTGGCTTCAGAGAAAATCAGAAAAAGAAAGAGAATAAAGTTTATTCACTGTCAGTCATAAAGCAGGATGACTTAAAAGTCCTTTATTTGCAGTAACATTTAAATCAGTTGACAACAAGTTGCATATTGTCCACAACATTGTGTAGATTTTATTGATGAGAGATAACTTCTCGTTTGCACAGCACAAGCATACAGTAGCTTACGTAAAGAATGCGGTTTACTTTTGTCTACGATCAGATGAAAAATGTATGGATGTTCAGTTTAGAATCCTTTAGAGGAGAATGACTTGTTTGTGCAGGTCCATTAGTTCTCATTCTGTCTGTCAAGACTAATCAGAGAAAATCAATGTACCCACATACATTTTAATGCAGCTGAAATTAGTTGAGACAGAAAGTTGCCATCAAAAACTATGTTATGTCAAACCCTTTAATGTGTCAGTGATACACAACTTGTGGCCAAAATGTGAAATCTGGCTCCTAGTAGGTACCAGGTGGCCCGCTGACTGTTTTCTCATTTACAGTGAACATTAACTGATTGACAGTTTTCTTCATGAAGAAGGGACAGATATGCCAGTTTTGGATGATGGTCTAAATTACACTGTTAGAGAGAAGACTGATTTGCACGATGGTCTTTTAGGCCATGCAAAGTGCAATTATTAGCTGAAGAGAAACAAAAGTTTACACAGAACTGATGATTAATTCTGATCCCATAAATGTGTATTACAGATTAAATATGTTGCTTTTTCTGTTCCTGGTAGAATGATTAGGGGTTTCTAGCTTCACCTACTACCAAGGTGCATGGAGAAGGGTGAATGGAGAAGAGTGAGTTAAAACCTCTTTTAAATACTACTCAGTACACTGCGATGCTATGTACATAATCTCTACATTTAAGTGGGTACTTGTGCAATTTATCTTTCCAAAGGTTAAGACCAAGAAACAATGAATTACAAAATTCAGGCAATGAATCCTCATGTGACTCCACTCATTGATAAAACTCAGTCTTGGTGCAGAAATGACAGAGTTCTGGTGCATCATATTTCAAGTTAGGTGGATGTCCTACACATTCATATTTTCTGTCATAATTTCAGTTGGCATGTAAATCAATATCAGGGTATCAAAATGGTCGCTGCTCTGTGACAGTGGAAACCTCAGTTGACACAATAGGAGAGGAAAGTGTTATGCTCAAACCTGAAATAAATATCCCCACACTCCACCCAAACCCAAAAAGGCTTGTGTCTTACAGACATGGCTGTTCTTTAAAAAAATGATGAGGTCAACCTCTCTTTCCTCCATTTACAATCTCTGCCATTACTGACAGTCTGTAACTGACTTGTCCGGCCGATTTTGTTATGAGTTAACCATCAAGCCACTGGCTTCCTGTCTGTAACCTTGGCTTGCTAGCATCCAGGCAGCTGGCCTCCACCAGCCTCCCAGCCTCCTAGCAACCAATCTCCTACTCAGCCTGCACTCTTGTCAATTAGACTTGGGTTTGTGAGTCTGCAGCCTGCCAGTCCTGATCCAGCTATATCATTCTGCTATGAGCTGGCTAGCCACCCACTTGCTAGTCTCCTGCCAGCTCCAGCTCCTGAGTCGACTAGCCATGGGCCTGCTAGCCTCAAGTCTGTCCCTGTTTCCCAGCTGACAAGCTTCCAGCCTAGCTTCCACATTTGTGGCCAGTGTTCACGTGACCAGTGTTCCCAGGCTTCTTAACCCTGCCTGCCCAGACATCAGGGCCTGTTGCTTTCTCAATGGTCTCTTCACCATAGCTGTGATTAATTTGCCTTTGTGCTGTCTTGTAGGATATTCACATAGGTTTGACAAGGGAAGTGCTGATCTACCTGTGTGGGTGTGCGTTATCTGTAGGAGTGATTCCCTGGTGGCTTTCAGCAGCTGAGCTGTCGGAGACTTGGATTCCACCAGATCGAGCAGTATGGAGGCATTTCATGTTTTATTCTGTTGTTTTTCTGTGTGTTTGAAAAATGGTCACCATTCACTTTTACTGTTTGGGAGATTCTGCAACACAGTTTTCCTGTGAAAACTCTGGAGATGCACATATAAAATGGGTCACCAAGGTGCCGACTGCACAATATCGCCAATAAACCACCCCTTTTTCTGGCTTTATATGCAAGATGACATTGAGTACTGTGTGACTAAAACTGCACCTGTCTGAATCAGAAAAAGGCATGCCATGAAGCTTCCCTGGCAGATATTGTGACAACAAATCCCTTTGAACTGGTATGCATGGATTTCCTTCATCTTGTCCCATGCAAGGATAGATATGAATACTTCCTTGTCATTCAGGAAAATTTCATGCACTTTGTTCAAGCATATGCCACCATATCCAAGTCAGGAAAGACTGCTGCAAATCTCATCTTTGATGACTTTGCCCTGAGGTTTGGGTTCCCCTCCGCATCCACCACGAACCAAGAAGGAGAATTTGAAACTCACAAAATGGTATGGCCGGATCCAGAAACTGATGGAGAACAGTCAAGTGGAGTGAATGAATACGACATTGTTGCAGATCCTAAAGACACTGACTGAGACACAGAAATCAACCTGGATGGAGTCTCTGAACAAACTGGTCTATGCTTATAACCGTACCTGATGTGAAGTGACAGGCTACTCACCGTTCCACCTTCTGTTCGGGAGGTCACTAAGACTTCCATTTATTCCAGATATGTTCTTCGGACCACAAGCAGAGTCAGGCTCAAATGACCAGAGAGATTATGTGGAGAAATGGAGATGTGGTATGGAGGAAGCATATGCCATTGTGAATGAGAATGTGCAGAAGGCTGCTGAAAGGAGAAAAAAGTATTACAATTCAAAAGTCAGGAGTTCAGTGCTACAGCTGGAGAGCATGTCCTGATGAGAAATCTGACACCAAGAGGAAGACCAGGTAAACTCTGCATATACTGGGAAGACACAGTTCACACAGTCGTGAAACAAATGGGGTCTGACCTGCCAATTTATGAGGTGAGGCCAGAAAGGGGTAAGGGATGTTCCAGTGTCTTCACAGAAATCTGCTAATGTCCTTTGACCACTTACCTTTTGAGACCAACCAGAAATAACTAAAAGTGACGAAAGTAAACAGAGAAAGAGGCACCAGTCTGCATTGTAGCCGAAAGAGTCTGATGAAGACAGTGGAGGTGAATATGACCTTCATTATGAACCGCTTCTGGTCCTTGCACCATTCACTGGAACTAATGAAAGACATGCTGCACTAGAGGCTGAGCCTAACATGGACCCCAACAGCAACAGTCCCTGTCCCATACCAGCATAGCCTTTTGATGGAGATCAGTGGGAGGAGCTCAGCACACCTGTTGCTGCCTGATGACCACTCACCAAATGCCTCTCCCCCATCAAGTGCTGCTGCTGAACCTGAGGAACCAACCTACCAGCTGCCACAAAGAGAGAGACGTCGGCGAATGATCAGCTGGACGTTCCCTTCATGCTACAGTATCCGGCCACCATCGCAGCTCTTACCTGTCTACCCTGCACCAGGACTGGTCCCATGGCTACCACCTTTACAGCCATACTACCAGCCACCATGTTTGTACGGACTCCAGCAAGCATGAGCCTACAGAGGTGACTTTTTTGACAAGTACCATGGACAACTATAGAGTGTTCATACAGACTGTTGCCATAGACAATTTGTGGACTGTTCTTACAGGCTGCTAAAAATGGACACATACAGAGTGTTGCAATGGTCAACATATGGACTGTTTTTAAGCCCTGTGGTAATGGACAATTTGAAGACTGCATACAGATCATTGAAACCAATGGACTGAGGATCAAAAGTACATACAAGGATGCTAATGGATTGTTTGTGAGCTGTATATACAACAGCCAGTCAACAACATGGACTGTGAATATGGACTGTTGTCTGTATTTGAAAAGTGACCTTTGATCTTTGCTCAAGCACCGGCTTACAGAAGAGGAGCTCCAGTGACAAGTTCATGAGAGTTTACTGTGTTTAAACTGTCTTTTGCTTGGAAATGATGAGAAAAAGTGGGAATAATCTCAGGTACTGTGAATATTATTGTGTTTTTTTATAAGGTGTGTACCATCTATCTCTGCACTTACCTGTAGGTGTGTTGTTTTGAAAATTGTTATATTTCTGTAGAGTTCATTCCCGTGAAAAGACTTGTTGGGGAAACACTGTTCTTATCACTCTGTGATTATTTCATCCCATTTTCAGGGGTGGAACACAAAGAACTAAAAATGGTTCCCAAATCATCTGGAAGTCAAAATTAAACTTCACTTTCTATGTGAACACAAATATTAAAGCTTATATAAGACATAAATGATTGCAAGTTTTCTCCAACTTGTTGGTGGAGCCACATATTGTGAATCTCCAGATCTGAAGTTTGAATTGCTGTATTATGTTAATGCATCCAGCTTGGTGGATGAGGAGTGTTTCAGTTGAGAATGATCAATCTCAGTGCTAAGAAAGAAAAAAAAAAGTTGTTTTCAAGTAGCTGGAATGAATTTACCCGATAGTGCACATATGAAGCATATGAAGGCCATACAGAATTTTGAATTGAATAGGGCCATGCTAGGCGCAGATTGAGTCCATATGTGTTCTTCCAAGGCTTTTCTCCACTGCTGTCACACCTGACCTGAGAGTCTCCAGTTTTGTAAATTAGACAAGAAATTATAAATGAAAGATATTTTCTGAAGGAAAACTTAAATCAGTGGATGATTCAACAGACCAGTTGGGAAAGGATGGTGTGTTAACTTTGTTTAACTGCATACCTGGAGGAATCTGAAAAATATATTTCAGTATATCAACTTTATTTCTTAGTTGTTTAAAAATACTTATTTTAACCCAAACCATGATCTTTTCCAATAGCCACCCAAGTAGTTCTGTTGTGTAAATCTATGCAATCTGTGACTGTTTCAGAGTGTAAACTAAGCATTTTTTTTTTCTCACCATGATGGAACTCACCTGATGTCTCCACAGAAGACGATAGAAAGAAATGTGAATTTATCACATGTGAAAAAACAATGGGACTTTGGCATATGCAATCACGCAATTTGAAAGTGGCAGGTGGTGTTACTTGGATGAGCAATGAAGAGACTGGGCTGGGAATGGGTTTCTAATTTTAATCTGTCTCTTATGAGTCCTGCAAGTTCACAGAAGTGCAATACTAAATTGTACTAAATTGAGAACCCTTTGAGAGGGTCACGTAACCATGATATGCTAATGAGCTCTGAAGACTAACTGATCCAATATACTGCTCAGTGGCACAGACCAAGGGCTCCCATCAGTACAGATGCACAAACCAAACAGGCATGGGTGTGAAACACACAGAGCACTAACATTAACTGAAAATCTCTCTCTACAGAAAACTAGAACCTATTCATTTAATTGATTTAAGGCATGGTGTTACAAAGCTTACTTTACTATTAATGATCATTTATGCATGGAACCTAACTTTGTAATTAACACGTCAGATGAGGCTTTGAAGGAAACATTGATCTGTTTTATGTTTTCGCACAACACCAGCCAACACCACCACATATATATTATATATCTTTGTCAGCTCTTCATCATTTCTTATAATATGTGGGAACCTTCTTGTAATAACCTCCATCGTTTACTTCAAACAGCTCCACACTCCTACAAACTTCCTCATCCTCTCTGTTGCTGTAGCTGACCTGCTTGTTGGGATTTTACTTTTGCTTTATATGGTGTTACCACATAAGATAATCTCTTGTGTGGTACTGGACTGTTTTGATATCTTTCTCTGCGCATCTTCTGTTTGGAACTTGTGCTTTATTTCTGTTGACAGATATTATGCTGTGTGTCAGCCTCTTAAGTACAGAACTAAAATAAATGTCCGTGTTATTGTGATCATGATCCTGGTGAGCTGGACTTTATCTGGTCTTACTCAGAGCCACACTGTAGGTTTACAAGATGTTTTTGCTTTTTATCTCCCAGCTATAATAATGTGCATCATCTACCTAAAAATTTTGAAGGTGGCACAGAGACAGGCCCGCAGCATCCAAAACACAACCTGTCAGAGCACAAAGTCTGAAAGTAAGATGGAGAGAAAGGCGACCAAAACTCTGGCTATTGTGATGGGAATTTTTCTGATCTGTTGGACTCCTTTCTTTCTTTGTTGGGCCATATCAGTTAATTACCATATACCAACATCTGTGCATCGTGCATGTGTGTTCCTTGGATGGTCAAATTCAATGCTCAATCCATTCATCTATGGTTTCTTTTACAGCTGGTTTCGATCAGCTTTCAGAATGATCATTACTGGGAAAGTATTTCAAGGTGATTTTACTCATTCTAAACTCTCTTGACTCATTACTTGCTGGTAATCATCACTAGTTTGGCTCTGAAGATCTACTTCTCTTTCTTCTGCAGGTCATATAAAATTTGCCACTGTACCATTCATAAAGTATCTGAATGTACAACTCAGTGCACAGACAGCAGTACATAGTAAACAGTAGATATAATAATCTCAATGTTAAGGCATAGAAATGATCACAAAATCCATAATCTCATTGTTTTCCTCACTTCTTGCTGTATGTTTTCAGTCAGATGTTGCATATTGAATGCAGGAGTACAGCTCTGAAGTTCTCGTTGAAAAAAACTTGAGGAATTATTTACGTTATCTTGGTTTTATAGTAGTCTGCCTTGATTAGTTTTTTTTTTTTTGTTTCAGATGAAACAGTAAATGAAATAGAATAACTCAATAAATCAGTTGACAAGTTGAATATTTTTGACCACATTGTGTAGAATTTAATAAAGAATTAACTTCCAGTTTTCACAGCACAAGCATAGCTCGAGTAAGGAATGGTAGATTACTTTTTTCTCTGACCAGATAAAAAAATATGGATGTTCACTTTAGAATCCTTTATAGTAGAATCATTTTTTGTGCAAGTTAATGATTACACTTTAATGTAAATGAAAATCATTTGAGACAGAATGTTGCTATCATAAACCACTTTATCTCAAAACCTTGTATGCATCAGTGATACACAAACTTGTGGGCAATATCTGGCCCCAAATGCTTGCCTGGTGGCCCTCCGACTGTTTTCTCATTCACAATGAAAATAAATTCGCACTGTTTTTCGCAGGAAAGAGGAACAGATATGCCAATTTTGGATGATGGTCTAAATTAGGCTGTTAGTAACAGAGAGAAGGATGATCTGTATTCAGGCTGTGAAAAGTGGAAAAGTGGAATTATTAGCTGATGAGAAGCAAAAGTTACACAAATAATGATAATCCTGGTCCCATAAATGTGTATTGCATCCTAAAAGAACTTAAATATGCTGCTCTTTCTGTTCCTGGTAGGATGAAAGAGGTTCTAGTAACCTCTGTGACACCTGTTTCAAACTTTAATAAATCACAACTTAAATGCTGTTTCAGTTTGTATGTGCAGAAAAACATCTGATTTATCTGTCAGTCCTTGCACAGTTAATTTAGTTCATAATTTAGGTTAATAAATGAATCAATTTGAAAAAGAAGAATTTCAAAGAAAGAAGAGGTATGGCCCTTTTGATGTTTATTAATTGAATCTGATTATTAATGCTTGTTCATTAACTGGCCCTGGCCTCATGTAATTTTGCAAAAGTGGCCCCTGGGCAAAGCAAGTTGAGTAACCCTGTTGTAGAGGTTCCTGGGGCAAAAATGACTTTCACGCTCATATCGACCCCACATACTAACTCATTCACTGTACGTTATTGTGTATTATTAGCAATTAGTATGTGGCAACTTGATTAAACACAAATTAATTTAGATTAATGAGACATGTAAGCACAAGATGAACTGAAATAATAAGGGCCCCTCTACAAGATAGTGCATCAAGTGTCATGGTAAACAGAGAACCTGTTTATGAAAGAGAGAAAAGCTTAACTTTTCCAGGCTTTTATCTTTATTATTATGGTTTCACAACAGTCACTCTTAGGTTATTTTTCATCATGTATAAACTTTACTTTGTTTTAGAAGCTATAACCACATCAGCATTTTAACATAACAATTCCTCTAACATGAGGTAATGGTGCAAGTTTCAACCTAAGGCCCCAGTAATTAGGGTCCGAGCACTTCCGGTGTGAGGATCCTATTGTAATTGCTCAGATTTCCCCCCAAAATGGTTTGCACGTTTGAGGGCTTAAACATACTCAAAAACTCACCAAATTTGGTACATGCATCGGTCTTGGTGAAAATTTATGTGTGATATGGTTTTTGGCTTGGCCACTCCCTCTAAACTCTAAGCATTCATCATGGTTTTCCTGTCAGAGTAACGGAGTAACGGAATAGTAGTTTGAAGATCAGTGTTCTGTTGAGATTCTTGCCATCAGGTTTTGCAGCAGTATGTGCCCGATGTGCTCCTTCAATCTCAATAATCCCTCAGAATGACAGACTGGGGAGCCACAAATTGGACCAGCAAGTGTAGTCTTCCACTTCAGCCAAGCGGTCTGTGAGATTTTTTTTTTACTTTTTCTGTGTTAGCTCCGATGGCTTTACATTGTTTGCATACATCAGCCTGGATTAAATCAGTATAGCCTCATGAAACTGAAATAGACTGACTGAGAGTGTTGAGTTCATTTTCAATAATGGAAGTCTTCACGCACATCAAGTCTGTTTTCGTAATAGTAACTGATGCACTAGTATTACTGACCTCCATATGGATATTGGCTTCAGTTATTGATAAATGGTATTGCTGTAGAAATTGCGGAGGACAACTGATAGAATTGAAAAGCCATCCCCAGAGCAGGATAGAGTCGGCTGTATCATCTGAGTACTGGAAGTTTATTTAAGTCTTTTGTTGGAAGGACGCAATCAGCCAGCACGGTTTTCGGTTTCTTGTCTTCTTGAGCGGGTGACGGAGTGAATGGTTCCATCTTACCTTTGTCTCTCTTATTGGAGTTAAGCATTTTGATTCCATGTCAGTGAATTAGATAAAACGCTGTAGATAGCTTTGTAAAACTTTGCAGAAGCAGAGCTGAACTCCAACACCACCATGCTGTTCAGTAACCCGGGAGCACACCCCACTGACACCTCAGTTGACCCAATAGGAGAGAAAAGCATTGTGTTCAAAGCAAAAGTAAACATCCCCACACACACCCCAAACCAAAAAGCCTTGTATCATACAGACATGGCTGTTCCTTAAACAAATTGATGAGGTCAACCTCTCTTTCCTCCTTCCAAAACTCTGCCATTACTGACAGTTTGTAATTGACTTGCTGACAGCTGACTTTGCTATGAGTTGATTGGCTGTTATAAAACTCGCTGTTGTCATCTTGACAGGCTGAGACGCACAATCAGCCAACTTGAGTCAAGCTGAAACAGGCCAGTTCACACTGCTGCAACTTCTCCCTGCAGATTCCAAACGGTATCATCTCCTTGTGAAACTCTGGACTGAACTGGTGTTAACACAGGACAGTATGATCTGGCCAGACACAAACTCAGCAGAAAAAGATTTTGAGAATGAGCTGTATGAAGAAGTTGGAAGAAGTCAAGTAATAAAGATTACAGAGAGGACATCCAGTCTTTTGCAGACAACTTCCAGCCTGCTACACAGCCCACTAGCATACAGCATGCTAGCCTCCAACCTGCTTCCGAACCACCCAGCGTTCAGCATTCTAGCCTCAAGACCATGCCTTGGCCTGTGAGCATCCAGCCTTCTAGCTTCTAGTCAGCACCTCTGCATGCTGCCATCCAGCCCAATAGCTTCCTGTCTGTAACCTTGGTTTGCTAGCAACCAGTCTTCTACTTACCTGCACTCCAGTCAATTAGACTCTGGTTTGTGAGCCTGCAGCCTACCAGTCCTGTGCCAGCTATAGCATTTTGCCACAATGTCCTGAGTTGGCTAGCCACCGATCTGCTAGTCTAGCCTGTCCTTGTTCCTGAGTTGACTAGCTTCCAGCCTAGCTTCCTCCTTTGATTCCCAGGAGTCTCCTTTGTGAGGAACTGACTTTGAATCCTTTTCCTTTTTTGTGTGAATTGTCTTGAAACAATGCTTAGATTCCCTGACGTCCATCTTGTCCAGCTCCCTGGTTTGCTTTCTTCTAAATCTTGCTCTAGACCTAGACAGCAACTAGACTGCTAGCCTGCAGCTGGTCAGCTAGCTTATGGCCATTCCATTCTCTAACTGATCCTCCCTTGAAGATACCTTCTGGAGGCCTTGCAGAAGGAAAGCATGGCATCCACCAACATCATGCCTTCCAAAGCGTCAGCCTCACAACATCGAGAGTCTCATCTGCCCAGTATCCTGGGTCCTCACCTTCCCAGCGCCTTGGAGCCTCAGCTGTCTAGCGTCCTGGAAGTTCCACTGCCCATACTATTTTTGTTGCCCAGTACCTCCTATTCCTGCTGCAGCCACATCCTGGTCCACCTACATTTATTCATCTTCTGGCTTGCCTGCAAGTATCCATCTCAACTGATTTGGTGTCCAAAAATGCTGAAAATCACATTTGCTTTGTTTAATAAATGCACTTTTGATGAGCAATAGCAGTAAAGCTAGGCTTACGCTGCATACTTACCAACACAAGATCTACTTTCAAATTGTCACTGATAGTCATGTGCTTTAGTAATGGGGAAAATGATATTGCTAATACAAACAGCTGAAATAGGCTCACCATTACATTAAGTGGTCTGAGACAGAATTAGACTTCTGCACCTCCTCTTGGGTATGTTTTAAGCCTTTCTGGAAGCTGGCATGTGATGGTAGACTTAAACCAATCACAGTTCATCTATAGACTGGGCGTTTCATATTGGCTGCTCTACTAGTGGAGCTGCACATGCACGTTCCTTCGATGATAGCGCTGATTCAATGGCCAAAATTCTTGCAGAAAAAGTCACTATTAAAACAGAAATTATCAGAAAAAGAATTTTAAGGAGGTCAGCTAATGTGCGACATGGTCAGTTTGTCAGCTCACCTGTCTAACTTTGACTTTACCTTCAGTTAGGTTCAATGCGCCTATTGCGGAGCTTTTGTCCCTGCCTCCAACAAAAAAATATTCATGCATGTTTTGGAGATAGGGTAGTGGGCACTGGTGTCAGGTACAGTATATGATATGGTAGGGCTGGGGGTAAACAATTATTTTTAAAACGATTATTCGGGCGATTATTTTATCGAATAGTCGACTATTCTAACGACTAATTGGACGATTAATCTAACGATTATTTTTCTGTTGCACGATTAATAAAAACCATAATGTATCTCAAATAAATACCAAAAAATTCTTAATAAATTACTTTATTATACGACGTTTTTTCACAGCCAAATATCTTCTGCTTAACACAAAATAAAAGTGCTGTTATACAAAATGGAAGGTCTGTCAGTGTTTACTCTTTTACAGTACCAATAACTCTAGTTTAAAAGTTTTGAAAAAAATACTAATTTGTAGTGCAAAACAAAACACTGTGCAGTGCACAGTATGGACATTCCTGAGAGTGTTTAACACAAAATAAAATTCCTGTTTTACAGTTTCACAGTTTCTAAGGAAGAGCAACTCTTTTTTTTTTTTAGTTTAAATATGTCTAAGAATTTGGATTTTTTTCGAAGCAGGTTTCACAAGCCAGTTGCATAGAGTAGAATTGCATAGACAGGTACTTACACATAACTTTTAATATTTATTGATTAGAGTTGCTTACAACGGATGTGGACAAACACTTCGCTCCGGGACATAATGTACACTTCACGTCTGTTCTTGCTTTTACCTCAAGGAGAATAAAGTAGTGTCTGTACTTCCACTTTGAAAACGCCAACTTTCTCTACAGACTCGCCATTGCTGCAGTTTACCTCTGCTAGTTTGGGTTGTGTGGGGCTGCTGTGTGTGTTGTGTGTAGTTTGTGTAAACTGAACACTGCCTCTGACTGGCTTACCATGAAAACTTACGCTACCTTAGCCAATCATCATGACTTATGTGGTTGTCGTTAATGTTACTTACTTCTGAGGGGTATACTACGAAGCGAGATTAATGGGTTAGCGAACTATGTTGAGTCTAAAGCCAGGATTTTCAGTGTCACGAAGGTGTCTCTCTTTTAACTGGCTAGATCACCATGGTAACTTTTGCTAAGCTCATAACCTGGTCTGGATTAAATCGGCTGTAAAAAGCGCCGCTCTTAAACTAGACCTAATTATTGTCCTAACAAGGTTGTTCATGAGTGATACAGATTATAAACTGAGGGGAAGACGTTAAAAATGAAAAGTTGCTGAGCTGTATGTTTGTAACATCACCGAAACAAATCCATATAATGTAGAAATCTAGTGTCACAGCAGCACGAGCTGTGTTTATCACGCTGTCATGGTAACCTCCGTTTGGTGATGCGGAGTCATTTTTTCCGTTTGCTCGGGTCATATTAACACTTTAAATTTACACCGTATATAATCCACACACTAATGATGAAGCAACTACAGACACTTGAATACTTTTTACTGTTGTCCGTGTTGCATTGCTGATATTGCAGCTCAGAACACTGATTAGAAAATTCATCATTATTTATCACAGAAAATCCTAAATCAGTTACACTCACTTTACGTTGGTTTGGCCAAAAACTTCCACATCTCTGTCATCACGGGACAGTGTCAGACTGACAGCGTCATGTTTAAATCTGCTGTATGAAGTTTTATTGTTTAATGTGCAGTTTTCGTGTTAGAAATAAATGGCAGCATTAAGATCGCATTTAGTCGATCAGTAATTTTCTGACAGCATTCTTGTCTCCTGCTGTAGGCTATTTGCAGCAACAGTGTTGCTTTTTGCATGTTGTCCACAGCTCTTAATTATAACAACTTGATCAGTTTGACTGAAGTGTTCGGCTCGCGATCGCTTCACTTTTTTTTTTTCCGCGATCACTTCACTTTGTGCAGAAGAAGAGTCAACTGACTCAACAAATGCCCCTTTTTATGTGAGCGCGCACAAAGCCTAAAGATGAGAGCCTGGGTTAACAAAGCGAGTTGATAACCACCGTCGTGATACCAATTATCTCTGACTGCGGTTTTAGGCTTTGTCGATCCAGATCATGCAAAGAAAGCCTGGCTGTGTTGAGCTTCCTTCGTAGTACAGCCCTCTGGTCTCCGGCGTCACGAGTAACAATGGGATGCCTTGAAATGCTCCCACATGGAAGTTGTGCTGGTGTGATATGCCAGCTCCATTTTGCAAAGACTGCAAATAACGATACCTTTACATTTATGGCTGCATTTAAAGTATTCCCACACCTTTGATGATTTAGGGCGGGTTGTTTTTTGGTGACTTTTTCTTTGAGTAGAGCTTGGGAGGGCAGGCTGCTGTGAGGTGGTTGGAGACGGTGTTTCGTCCTCCATGCTGCAATGTTTTGGTCACCCATGTGCGTGTGGCGAGCAGGTGGCGACGCGTCGACTTCCGGATTTGACGTCGACGTTTTTTTTAGAATCGAGGCGTCGACGTCATTGACGCGTCGCTACAGGCCTAATGATAGGGCCCTCAATGTCCATATGTGTATTATGTCACATGAAGGAGGAGGAGAAAAATCACACCACTTTCTGGTTACAACTCTGTCTTTCACAACTCTTCTGGAAACTCAGACCGGGCAGCAGAGGCACAGAGCCAGCAAGACGCTGCTGAGGTCCAGTGAGTGCTGCAAAAGATTGTTGGGGGGTAGACTGGTGCCTGTGGAGGAATAAACACCGTAGGCACACCAAACTTTTGCTCTACTGCAGACTCACTTACCTGTGGGAGGAGAGCTCAGTTTGTTTTTCAAACTTTTGGAATTAAAAAGTGGATTAATTTTCATTCTTGTTTAACCTGTACCAAACTCACTTGACTGTTTACTGTAAGCTAATTAGTCTCTCTGTCCATGTTGACTGCTGAATGTGGGAGAAATGTACTTTAAAGTTACATCATGTACGTACAGAGAGGAAAAAGAAGGGAGACTAGAGGGTCCTAACAGAACCAGATTCTGGTGAGTACAGAGTTCAGTCAGAGGCTGCTCACTAGATTTTAGCTAGTTGCTCATTAGCTTGTGACTGGCTGTTTGGGGTGAATTATCAAACTCAAGTTAAGCAAATAATTGCAAATGTTCCCCAAATGATCTGGCAGTCAAACTTGTGTGAATAACCTACCCAAACTGTGACTGTTTCACAACCTCAAATTTATTTTTGTCACCATGTCAGTGAAACTCACCTGACTATGGACTTTTGCACCACATAAGTTAATGGAAAGAATTGGTCTATCAAGTGTAGGCAAAATTGTACTTTGGTGTATGCTCTCTATGGAATTTCAAAAGTATAAAGTGATGTTCCTTGGACACAGATTGATGAGACCAGAATGGAGTTACATTGTGGAAATGACCCGGCATTTTTAATAAATAAAAGTCTGAAAATCTTGGCCTCTGTTGCTCTGGTTTCTTACTTTAATCTGTCTCTTGTGAGTCCTACAAATTCACAAAACTGCAATACTAAATTGTACTGCATTGAGAACCCCTTTGAGAGTGTCACGTAACCGTGATATGCTAATCAGCTCTGTTTTTTTTTTTCTAATCAGTCTCTTATGACTCCTGCAAGTTTATGGAAGTGTAATACTAAATTGTACATATTCAGTACCCCTTTAAGAAGGTCACTTGAGAATGATATGCTAATGAGTGCTATGTACAAACTGATCCAATGTGGCACAGACCAAGGGCTCCCAGCAGTAAAGATGCACAAACTAAACAGGTATGGTGTGAAACACACACAGTACTGAAATTAACTGAAAATCTCTCTACACAAAACTAGAGGCTATTAATTTTGAGACAAATGCAAAGGTTACCTCGCTATTAATGACTGTTCATGAATGGAATCTAACTTTTCTCTCAACAGTTCTGATTATGTTTTTTGAGACAATTCTCTGTTATATAACACTAGATGTATCTGGCACAACAGCAGCCACCACCTCCATTTATTTATTAAACTCTTTTTTTAGCTCTCTCTCATTTCTCATAATGTGTGGGAACCTTCTTGTAATAACCTCCATCATTTACTTCAAACAGCTCCACACTCCTTCAAACTTCCTCATCCTCTCTCTCGCTGTAACTGACCTGCTTGTTGGGGTTTTACTTTTGCTTTTTACAGTGTTACCAGATAAGAAAAGCTCTTGTTTGATACTAGACTATTTTGATCTCTATCTGTGCTCATGTTCTGTTTGGAACTTGTGTTTTTATTTCTGTTGACAGATATTATGCTGTGTGTCAGCCTCTGAGGTACAGAACTAAAATAAATGTCCGTGTTATTGTGATAATGATTTTGGTAAGCTGGACTATATCTGGTCTTAGCGTCTCAATTATAGGTTTACAAGATGTTGTTTGCGTTTTTTCCTCCCAGCTGTCATAATGTGTGCCATCTACCTAAAGATTTTGATGGTGGCACAGAGACAGGCACGCAGCATCCAGAACACAACCTGTCAGAGCACAAAGTCTGAGAGTAAGATGGGAGAGAAAGGCCACCAAAACTCTGGCTATTGTGATGGGAGTTTTTCTGATCTGTTGGTCTCCTTTCTTCCTTTATTGGGCCTTATCATTAGTTTACTATGTACCAGTGTTTGTGTATGATGTATTGAGTGTCTTGGATGGTCAAATTCAATGCTCAATCCATTCATCTATGGTTTCTTTTACAGCTGGTTTCGATCAGCTTTCAGAATGATCATTTCTGGGAAAATATTTCAAGGTGATTTTACTCATTCTAAGCTCTCTTGACTCATTACTTGCTGGTAATCATCACTAGTTTGGCTCTGAAGATTTACATCTCTTTCTACTGCAGCTCATATAAAATGTGCTACTGTACTATGCATAAAGAATCTGAATGCACAACTCTGTACACACATAGCAGTATACAGTAAACAGTACATACAATAATGGCAATGTTAGTGCCTGTAAATAATCACAGGATCCACATATTTCATTGTTTTCCTCATTTCTTACTGTATGTATTCACTCAGATGTTGCATAATGAATACAGGGGGAAAGCTCTCAAGTTGTCGCTGAATAAAACTTAAGGAAATGTCTAATGATGATCTTGGTTTTACAGTAGTTTTCAGCCAGTGCCTCCATAAGCTGTTTTGAGCTGATTCTGCCTCTGCTTTAACACTTACAAAGATGCTGTGAATCCAAGACAAAGCATTGACAATGTTCACTTTCACTGCCCATGATGACCATGTCCATTTATAATATCTACAATGCAGTTTCTGTTGACAACACTGAGTCTTTATTAGTGGACACTCGGCTTGCCTTTGTGAGACATTTTCACAATGAATCAAATTTATAAAACCATGCAAGCAGGGCTCTTTCAATCAGAATACTGTGTATATGTTTTCATAGTCATTCTCAGTTATCAGTCTTCAGTCTAACTTTTACACATCTCACCTCCCATATTAACACAGTTGTTGAATGATTACATTTTTGGTGCCATGGAAAATTATGTGAAACAGAATGTTGCCATCAAAGAAATACTTCGGTCGTGAATCCTTGTTCTTGTGAATAGTTGTCAGTTGAGGGAGGGCAGAATTACCCTTATAGGGCAGTGATACTCAACTTGTGCCCAGAGGGCTAAATGTGGCCCCTACTAGACTGCCAGGTGGCCCTCTGACTGTTTTCTCATTCACAATTTCATTTCATAGTTTTTCCCAGGAACGAGGGACAGATGTGCCAATTTTGGATGATGGTCTAAATTAGGCTGTTAGTAACAAAGAGAAGGCTGATTTGCATGATGACCTTTCAACTTGTGAAAAGTGCAACTTTTAACTGAAGAGGAGCAAAAGTTAAACAGAAATTAGGATAATTCTGATCCCATAAATGTGTATTACATAAGAAAAGAGATTAAATGTGCTGCTCTTTCTGTTCCTGGTGAGATGGAAGAGGTTCCAGTTATGTTTAATGTTGTAACCTGTTTCAAATGTTACCAAAGCACTACTAACTAAAATGTATTTTATGTTGTAAATGCATTAAAAATATTTCATTTGTCTTTCAATCCTTGCACCAAGTTAATTTAGTTAATAAATTAGTTAATTTGAAAATAAAGAATGTCAAAGAAAGATCAGATATTTTCCTTTTTATGTTATTATTCATGTTCTCTGATAAATAATGTTATTATTAACTGGCACCTGGCATCCAGTCATTTTGCAAATGTGGCCCCTGGGCAAAACAAGTTGAGTAACCCTGTTGTCGGGGTTCCTGGGGCAAAAGTGAGCTTTATGCTCATAACTGACCCCACATACTAACCCATTCACTGTACAATGTTGTGTATTGATTAGCAATTAGTGTGTGGCAATTTGATTAAGCACAAATTAATACAGATTAACATGACATATAAGCACAAAATGGCCCCCTCTACAAGATGGTGTATGTGTGTATGTGTAAGTGTCATGGTAAACAGAAAACCTGTTTATGAAAGAGAGAAAAGTTTAACACTTCTCCAGGCTTTTATCTTTATCATTACAGTTTAACAACAGTCACTTGTAGGTTATACTTCATCATGCATAAACTTTAATTTTGGGGGGCAGATATAAGCACATTAGCATATTAACACAACAATTGATCCTTTGCTAAGCACAGCCCTCCTAGTTACTGTTGCTATGCCTGCCAAACTTCATTCTCGTACTGCATTTATCGAGTTTACGGTGATCACGCGGTGGCAGATTTAACATTGAAAGTGGGAGTAATTGTGGAAACATGAGGTCATTGATTTATTAGTGATGTAAAAAAAAAGCTAATTCTCATTTCTAGCTGACGACAGTGGATTTTGTTTGCTGAAATTACTAATTCATGAGTGCTGCAAGGTAAGGTAATACTAACACCTTGAGTCAGCTGAGCTTTCAGCTGACAAGAAACAAGAACCCTGTGAAAGTGTACATGTAAAGTTAGCAGGCAGCTGCGTACATGACATGACATTAATTCTAAAAGACTGAGTCTTTTTTCGACTGTTTGTCGAAAAAACAAACAAATTAACAAAGGAATGATCAGCACCTTGGAAAGCGCTGCGGCATCAGCGCCTTGAAAGAGCGCCGTGGTACCAAAGGCTCACACCTGAGGCAGAAGCTCTCAACCTCTCAATCCTTACATAACTTCCCACTCACAGGTCTTCCAAATAACATTTATTTGGTTGATCCTCTCTTCACTGTCATTTGCTTTGTCATTTTCTTTGTCTGTGGCCCAATCACGCTGTCTGTGTGACTGTCTGTATCCCTCTCTCTGTGTCTCTGTCTGACACACCCTGCGAAATGTATCATTTTCCCCCTGCGGTCTGTATGACCGCTGTCATGGTCGCAGGTATAAATACTCAGAGGTTTTTTGTGTTTTAAAAACCCAAACGGTCTGTCAGACCATCTTAGCAGTTCTAGTATTTAAGTTACATCATGGACATACAGAGAGGGAAAAGAAAGGAGACTAGAGGGTCCTAAAAGAACTAGATTCTTTTGAGTACAGAGTTCAGCCACAGGCTGCTCACTAGATTTTTGCTAGTTGCTCGTTAGCTTGCAACTGGCTGTTTTGGGTAAATTATCACACTGGAATAACACAAATGACTAGTTCCCCAGTTGATCTGGCAGTCACAGTTGTGTGAGTAACTTAACCAAACTGTGACTTTTTCAGAGCCTCAAGTTACCATTATTTTTGTCACCATGTCAATGAAACTCACCTGACTTTTGCACCGCATAAGTTAATGGAGAGAACTGGCATATCAAGTGTAGGCAAAATTGTAGTCTAGCGTATGCTCGCTATACAATTTCAAAAGTGTAAAGTGGTGTTGCTTGGATGCAGATTGAAAAGACCAGGATGGAGTTAACATTATGGAAATGACCCAGCATTTTAAGTAACTAAAAGTCTGGAAATCTTGGCCTCTGTTGCTCTGGTTTCTTACTTTAATCTGTCTCTTGTGAGTCCTGCAAATTCACAGAAGTGCAATACTAAATTGTGCTCATTGAGAACCCCTTTGAGAGGGTCACGTATCCATGATATGCAAATCAGCTCCAGAGACTAATTGATCCAGTATACTGCTCAGTGGAACAGACCAAGGGCTCCCATTAGTACAGATGCACAAACCAAAACAGGCACAGTGTGAAACACACAGAGCACTAAAATTAACTGAAAATCTCTCTACACAAAAATAGAAACTATTGATTTTCTTCATTTGAGAAATGTTATTACAAATGTTACCTCACTATCAATGATCATTTATGCATGAAATCTAACTTTTCTCTCAACAGTTCTGATTATGTTTCTGACACAATTATCTGTTCTATAATACTAGATGCATCTGGCACATCAGCATCCACCATCTCCATTTATTTATCATACATTTTTTTCAACTCTCTCTTACTTCTTATAATATGTGGGAACCTTCTTGTAATAACCTCCATCATTTACTTCAAACAGCTCCACACTCCTACAAACTTCCTCATCCTCTCTCTCACTGTAGCTGACCTGCTTGTTGGGGTTTTACTTTTGCTTTGTGTTGTGTTACCACGTACGAGAACTTCTTGTTGGGTACTAGGCTGTAGTGATCAATATCTGTGTGCAACTTCTGTTTGGAACTTGTGCTTTATTTCTGTTGACAGATATTATGCTGTGTGTCAGCCTCTGAGGTACAGAACTAAAATAAATGTCCGTGTGACTGTGATCATGATCCTGCTGAGCTGGATTATATCTGCTATTAGCATCACAATTCCTGGTTTACAAGATATTTTTTGTTTTTTCCTCCCAGCTGTCATAATGTCTGTCATCTACCTAAAGATTTTGATTGTGGCACAGAGACAGACACACAGCATCCAGAACACAACCTGTCAGAGCACAAAGTCTGAAAGTAAGATGGAGAGAAAGGCCACAAAAACTCTGGCTATTGTGATGGGAGTTTTTCTGATCTGTTGGACTCCTTTCTTTATTTGTTGGATCTTAGAACTTGTCATTACTGCCTACATACCATTTCCTGTGTTCACTGCATGTAGGTGTCTTGGATGGTTAAATTCGATGTTAAATCCATTCATCTATGGTTTCTTTTACAGCTGGTTTCGATCAGCTTTCAGAATGATAATTTCTGGGAAAATATTTCAAGGTGATTTTACTCATTCTAAGCTCTCTTGACTCATTACTTGCTGGTAATCATCACTAGTTTTGGCTCTGAAGATTTACATCTCTTTCTACTGTGGGTCATTTCAAATTTGCTACTGTACTATGCATAAAGTATCTGTACGTACAACTCAGTACACAGATATCAATACATAGTAAACAGTACATACAACAATGTCAATGTTAATGTCTATAAAATTATCACAGGATCCACATTTCTCATTGTTTTTGTCATTTCTTTCAGTCAGATGCTGCATAATAAATGCAGGAGTACAGCTCTGAACTTCTCTCTGAATAAAACTTAAGGAATTATCTAATGTTGATCTTGGTTTTACAGTAGTCTTCAATCAGTGCCTTCATGAGTTGTTTTGGCTTCAGATGAAACAGTAAATGAAATAGAATAAAGTTAATCACTGTCAGTCAAAAAGCAGAATGACTAAAAAGTCCTTAATCTGTAGTAACAGTAAAACAGTGCAAGCAGGGCTCCTTCAATCAGAAGACTGTGTATATGTTTTCATTTTATTCATTCTCAGTTATCAGTCTTCAGTCTAACTTTTACATGTCTCACCTCCCACATTACAACATAGTTGTTGAATGATTACATTTTGGTGCCATGGAAAATTATGTGTGACAGAATGTTGCCATCAAAAACTACTTCAATCATAAAACGTTTTACTTGTCAGTTGAAGCAGGGCTGAATTATCCATGTAGGGCAGTGATACAACTTCAATTTCTGGCTGGAGGGCCAAATCTGGTCTTCACTAGGCTGCCAGGAGGCCCTCTGACTTTTTGTCTCATTCACAATGTCAATTCACAGTTTTCCCAGGATGGAGGGACAGATGTGCCAATTTTGGCTGATTATTAAATTAGGCTGTTAGTAACAAAGAGAAAACTGATTTGCTTGATGACCTTTCAGGTTGTGAAAAGTGCAAATATTAACTGAAGACGAGCAAAAGTTACACAGAAATGAAGATAATTCTGACCCCATAAAATGCGTATTACATAAGAAAAGAGCTTAAATGTGCTGCTCTTTCTGTTCCTGGTAGGATGGAAGAGGTTCCAGTTATGTTTAATGTTGTAACCTGTTTCAAATGTTACCAGAGCACAACTAAAATGTAGCTGCTGTAAAACATCTGATTTATCTTTAAATTCTTGCACCAAGTTAATTTTGTGAATAAGTTAAGACATTTGAAAATTAAGAATTTGAAAATAAAGAATTTGAAAGAACAATGAGTTGATTGCCTTTTTATGTTTATTCGTTTTTATCTTATCAGTAATGTAACTGTCCCCTGGCCTCCTGTCACTTTGCAGAAATTACCCTGGTGAAAGCAAGTTGAGTAACTGTGTTGTCGGGGTTTCTGGGGCAAAAATGAGCTTTATGCTCATACTGACCCCACATATTAACCCATTCACTGTACGTTACTGTGTATTATTTAGCAATTAATATGTGGCAGCTTGATGAACAACAAATTAATTTAGATTAATGTGACATGTGAGCACAAGATGAACTGAAATAATAAGGGCCCCTCTACAAGATGGTGCATCAAGTGTCATGGTAAACAGAAAACCTGTTTATGAAAGAGAGAAAACCTACACACTTCTCCAGACTTTTATCTTTCTCATTACAGTTTCATAACAGTCACTACGCCATACTTACATCATGCATAAACTTAATTTTGTTTTGGCAGATATAAGTACATCAGCAGAACAACTGACCCTTCATTAAGCACCGCCCTCCTTAGTTACTGTTGCTATGCCTGCCAAACTTTTCATTCTTGCACTGCATTTATGCAGTTTATGGTGATAATGTTGGCATACTGAACATAGAAATTGGAAATAATTGTTGAAACATGAGGTCTTTGTGTTAGGGTTTGGTGTAAAGTCACTAAAAATACAAAGGTGCTGGACCCAAAAATGCAGACTTAGGCACTGGAGCAGACTTCAAAAATTTAATAAAAAAAACAGAAAGGAACATCAAACACAGGCTTACTTGAAACAAAGGGATCCAAAAACAGAAAATGGCAAATCCAAAACAAAGGCGTCACTATGCTCAGGTGCACAACAAAAGCAGGGTCCAAAGTCTGTTCACCCGTGGACGGGCAGGGGCCAGGTTGAAGCCTCAGGCAGAGAACCTGAAGACAGGGCAGAGGCAGAGTCAGAGACCTCAGGCGGGTGGCCTGAAGGCAGGGCACAGGCGGAGCCGGAGACCTCAGGCGGGCGGCCTGGAGGCAGGGCAGAGGCGGAGCCGGAGACCTCAGGCGGGCGGCCTGGAGGCAGGGCAGAGGCGGAGCCGGAGACCTCAGGCGGGCGGCCTGAAGGCAGGGCAGAGGCGGAGCCGGAGACCTCAGGCGGGCGGCCTGGAGTCCACCCAGAGGAGCAGAGCCGAGCAGGAGGCCGGCGGCGATGGCGAGACCTCTCAGGGGGCCACAGGCAAAGACGAAGGCGAGACCCCTCAGGGGGCCGAGCAGGAGGCCACAGGCGAAGACGAAGGCGAGACCCCTCAGGGGGCCGAGCAGGAGGCCACAGGCGAAGACGAAGGCGAGACCCATCGGGAGGACGAGCAGGAGGCCCCAGGCGAAGACGAAGGCGAGACCCATCGGGAGGACGAGCAGGAGGCCACAGGCGAAGACGAAGGCGAGACCCCTCAGGGGGCCGAGCAGGAGGCCACAGGCGAAGACGAAGGCGAGACCCCTCAGGGAGCCGAGCAGGAGGCCACAGGCGAAGACGAAGGCGAGACCCCTCAGGGAGCCGAGCAGGAGGCCACAGGCGAAGACGAAGGCGGGACCCGTCGGGAGGACGAGCAGGAGGCCACAGACGAAGGCGGAACCCGTCGGGAGGACGAGCAGGAGGCCACAGACAAAGGCGGAACCCATCGGGAGGACGAGCAGGAGGCCACTGGTGAAGACGAAGGTGAGACCCCTTAGGGGGCCGAGCAGGAGGCCACAGGCGAAGGCGGGACCCTTCTGAAGGCCTGCGGCGCTGGCGAAGACGAAGGCGGGACCCTTCTGGAGGCCGGCGGCGCTGGCGAAGACGAAGGCGGGACCCTTCTGGAGGCCGGCGGCGCTGGCGAAGACGAAGGCGGGACCCTTCTGGAGGCCGGCGGCGCTGGAGAAGACGGGACCCCTTGGGAAGGCGTGCAGGAGGCCAACGGCGCTGGCAAAGACGAAGGCGGGTTCCATCTGAAGGCCGGCGGCGCTGGCAAAGACGAAGGCAGGTCCCCTCTTGAAGCCGGCACGACGATGATGTAGCATCCAACAGCCGATGTAGAGACGCCTGGGAGACCGGAGGCAGCTGCAGCGGCGAAGACGGCCCAGCCGGAGCAGGAACAGGAAGAGGCTGCGGCGGCGACGTGGACGGCCCAGCCGGAGCAGGAACAGGAAGAGGCTGCGGCGGCGACGTAGACGGCCCAGCCAGAGGAGGAACAGGAAGAGGCTGCGGCGGCGACGTGGATGGCCCAGCCAGAGCAGGAACAGGAAGAGGCTGCAGCGGCGATGTAGATGGCCCAGCCCGAGCAGGAACTGGAGGTGGCTGCGGCGCGGACGGCCCAGCCAGAGTGGGAAGAGTCACTGATGATCTCACCAGAACAGGAGGAGGCTGGGACCCGGCCAGAACAGGAGGAGGCGCAGACGGTCCCACCAGACCAGGGGGAGGCGCCGACGGTCCAGCTGGAGCAGGAAGAGTCACTGATGATCTCACCAGACCAGGAGGAGGCGCAGACGGTCCCACCAGACCAGGGGGAGGCGCCGACGGTCCAACCGGAGCAGGAGGAGGCAGCGACTGTCCCATCGGAGCAGGAGGAGGCGGCGACTGTCCCACCGGAGCAGGAGGAGGCGGCGACTGTCCCACCGGAGCAGGAGGAGGCGGCGACTGTCCCACCGGAGCAGGAGGAGGCTGCGGCCCAGCCTGAACAGGAGGAGGCTGCGGCCCAACCAGGACAGGAGACGATGGCGATGACCCAGCCAGAACAGGGGATGATGGCGACAGCCCAGCCGGAACAGAAGATAGCTGCGGCGGCCCCATCTGAACAGGACATGGCTGCGGCCCAGCCGGAAGAGATGATAGCTGCGGCCCAACCGGGACAGGAGATGGTGACGGTGACCCAGCCGGAACAGGATATGGCTGCGGCGACCCCACCGAGGCTGGAGATGATGGCGACGGCCCCACCGGAAGAGAAGATTGTGGCGACGGTCCCACCGGGACAGAAGGTGGTGGCGGTGACCCAGCTGGAACAGGATATGGCTGCGGCGACCCCACCGGGGCTGGAGATGATGGCGACGGCCCCACCGGAAGAGAAGATGGTGGCGACGGTCCCACCGGGACAGGAGGTGGTGGCGGTGACCCAGCCCAAACAGGATATGGCTGCGGCGACCCCACCGGGGCTGGAGATGATGGCGACGGCCCCACCGGAGGTGGTGGCGACGGTCCCATCGGGACAGGAGGTGGTGGCGGTGACCCAGCCAAAACAGGATATGGCTGCGGCGACCCCCACCGGGGCTGGAGATGATGGCGACGGCCCCACCGGAAGAGGAGGTGGTGGCGGCGGTCCCCACCGGGACAGGAGGTGGTGGCGACGGCCCCACCAGAACAGGAAATGGTGGCGGCGGTCCCACCGGGACAGGTGATGATGGCGACGGCCCCACCAGAAGAGGAGATGGTGGCGGCGGTCCCACTGGGACTGGAGATGGTGGCGGCGGTCCCACTGGGACTGGAGATAGTGGCGACGGCCCCACCGGAAGAGGAGGTGGTGGCGACGGCCCCACCAGAAGAGGAGGTGGTGGCGGCAGTCCCACCGGGACAGGAGGTGGTGGCGACGGCCCCACCGGAACAGGAAATGGTGGCGGCGGTCCCACCGGGACAGGAGATGGTGGCGGCGGTCCCACCGGGACAGGCGATGGTGGCGACGGCCCCACCGGAAGAGGAGATGGTGGCGGCGGTCCCACCGGAAGAGGAGATGGTGGCAACGGCCCCACCGGAAGAGGAGGTGGTGGCGGCGGTCCCACCGGGACTGGAGATGCGGAGGCGCTGGGCAGCAGAGGAGCTAGCTTAGCAGGTGGCTGGTGGCTAACTGAGTCCAAGCTGAGTTCAAAATCAGGCACACTTGTGGAATCAATTGTGGCCTGTAAGTCCTGCTTCAGGTAAGCAATAAGTTCCGGGTTATTTGTGAAAAACACAAAATTCTGGGCCGTGATAAAAAAGTCCTTTCCATAAGGGTATACACAAAAAGTCTGCGCTTCAAGTCTGTGCAACCCGTAATGGTTGAGCCCAATTGCTCAAACTCAGAGCAGGCCTTTTTTAGCTCCTCATCCACCAGTGCAAGGTCTGCTGGGTCCATCTTCTTGGTCAGTTCGTACTGTTAGGGTTTGGTGTAAAGTCACTAAAAATACAAAGGTGCTGGACCCAAAAAATGCAGACTTAGGCACTGGAGCAGACTTCAAAAATTTAATAAAAAAAACAGAAAGAAACATCAAACACAGGCTTACTTGAAACAAAGGGATCCAAAAACAGAAAATGGCAAAATCTAGGTGAAACCAAGAACCAAAAAAACACCAAAAGGGGAAAATAAATCCAACAGGAATACCCGGACATCCAAATGGAAACGGAACATACAGGGAGCACAGCAGGCAGACAGAAACACCAAAAAAACAACACGACGAACTGACAAAGACAAAGAGAAACACAGGGACTAAATAGACAGGGAGGTAATCAAACACAGGTGGGTGGACAACAACAGGTGAACCAAATCAGTAATCAACCAAGGGCGGGAAAAGGACAAAGACAGGAAGTAAAAGCAACAAGGACACACAAGGGAAACCAATATTACAAAATAAAACAGGAAATGACCACGAAAATGTCCAAACCATAACAGTACCCCCCTTTAAGGGACGGATCCCAGACGTCCCAAAAACAAGTCCAAAACAAAGTCACAAGGGTCCACAAGAAACTGGGTGGGTGGAGGGGGTCTGGAGGAGGGACAAAACAAAGGCGTCACTATGCTCAGGTGCACAACAAAAGCAGGGTCCAAAGTCTGTTCACCCGTGGACGGGCAGGGGCCAGGTTGAAGCCTCAGGCAGAGAGCCTGAAGACAGGGCAGAGGCAGAGTCAGAGACCTCAGGCGGGTGGCCTGAAGGCAGGGCACAGGCGGAGCCGGAGACCTCAGGCGGGCGGCCTGGAGGCAGGGCAGAGGCGGAGCCGGAGACCTCAGGCAGGCGGCCTGGAGGCAGGGCAGAGGCGGAGCCGGAGACCTCAGGCGGGCGGCCTGGAGGCAGGGCAGAGGCGGAGCCGGAGACCTCAGGCGGGCGGCCTGAAGGCAGGGCAGAGGCGGAGCCGGAGACCTCAGGCGGGCGGCCTGAAGGCAGGGCAGAGGCGGAGCCGGAGACCTCAGGCGGGCGGCCTGAAGGCAGGGCAGAGGCGGAACCGGAGACCTCAGGCGGGCGGCCTTGAGTCCACCCAGAGAAGCAGAGCCGAGCAGGAGGCCGGCGGCGATGGCGAGACCTCTCAGGGGGCCACAGGCGAAGACGAAGGCGAGACCCCTCAGGGGGCCGAGCAGGAGGCCACAGGCGAAGACGAAGGCGAGACCCATCGGGAGGACGAGCAGGAGGCCACAGGCGAAGACGAAGGCGAGACCCCTCAGGGGGCCGAGCAGGAGGCCACAGGCGAAGACGAAGGCGAGACCCCTCAGGGAGCCGAGCAGGAGGCCACAGGCGAAGACGAAGGCGGGACCCGTCGGGAGGACAAGCAGGAGGCCACAGACGAAGGTGGAACCCGTCGGGAGGACGAGCAGGAGGCCACAGACGAAGGCGGAACCCGTCGGGAGGACGAGCAGGAGGCCACAGACAAAGGCGGAACCCGTCGGGAGGACGAGCAGGAGGCCACTGGCGAAGACGAAGGTGAGACCCCTTAGGGGCCGAGCAGGAGGCCACAGGCGAAGGCGGGACCCTTCTGAAGGCCTGCGGCGCTGGCAAAGACGAAGGCGGGACCCTTCTGGAGGCCGGCGGCGCTGGCGAAGACGAAGGCGGGACCCTTCTGGAGGCCGGCGGCGCTGGCAAAGACGAAGGCGGGACCCTTCTGGAGGCCGGCGGCGCTGGCAAAGACGAAGGCGGGACCCTTCTGGAGGCCGGCGGTGCTGGCGAAGACGGGACCCCTTGGGAAGGCGTGCAGGAGGCCAACGGCGCTGGCAAAGACGAAGGCGGGTTCCATCTGAAGGCCGGCGGCGCTGGCAAAGACGAAGGCGGGTCCCCTCTTGAAGCTGGCACGACGATGATGTAGCATCCAACAGCCGATGTAGAGACGCCTGGGAGACCGGAGGCAGCTGCAGCGGCGAAGACGGCCCAGCCGGAGCAGGAACAGGAAGAGGCTGCGGCGGCGACGTGGACGGCCCAGCCGGAGCAGGAACAGGAAGAGGCTGCGGCGGCGACGTAGACGGCCCAGCCAGAGGAGGAACAGGAAGAGGCTGCGGCGGCGACGTGGATGGCCCAGCCAGAGCAGGAACAGGAAGAGGCTGCAGCGGCGATGTAGATGGCCCAGCCCGAGCAGGAACTGGAGGTGGCTGCGGCGCGGACGGCCCAGCCAGAGTGGGAAGAGTCACTGATGATCTCACCAGAACAGGAGGAGGCTGGGACCCGGCCAGAACAGGAGGAGGCGCAGACGGTCCCACCAGACCAGGGGGAGGCGCCGACGGTCCAGCTGGAGCAGGAAGAGTCACTGATGATCTCACCAGACCAGGAGGAGGTGCAGACGGTCCCACCAGACCAGGGGGAGGCGCCGACGGTCCAACCGGAGCAGGAGGAGGCGGCGACTGTCCCACCGGAGCAGGAGGAGGCGGCGACTGTCCCACCGGAGCAGGAGGAGGCGGCGACTGTCCCACCGGAGCAGGAGGAGGCTGCGGCCCAGCCTGAACAGGAGGAGGCTGCGGCCCAACCAGGACAGGAGACGATGGCGATGACCCAGCCAGAACAGGGGATGATGGCGACAGCCCAGCCAGAACAGAAGATAGCTGCGGCGGCCCCATCTGAACAGGACATGGCTGCGGCCCAGCCGGAAGAGATGATTGCTGCGGCCCAACCGGGACAGGAGATGGTGACGGTGACCCAGCTGGAACAGGATATGGCTGCGGCGACCCCACCGAGGCTGGAGATGATGGCGACGGCCCCACCGGAAGAGAAGATTGTGGCGACAGTCCCACCGGGACAGGAGGTGGTGGCGGTGACCCAGCCGGAACAGGATATGGCTGCGGCGACCCCACCGGGGCTGGAGATGATGGCGACGGCCCCACCGGAAGAGAAGATGGTGGTGACGGTCCCACCGGGACAGGAGGTGGTGGCGGTGACCCAGCCGGAACAGGATATGGCTGCGGCGACCCCACCGGGGCTGGAGATGATGGCGACGGCCCCACCGGAAGAGGAGATGGTGGCGACGGTCCCATCGGGACAGGAGGTGGTGGCGGTGACCCAGCCAAAACAGGATATGGCTGCGGCGACCCCACCGGGGCTGGAGATGATGGCGACGGCCCCACCGGAAGAGGAGGTGGTGGCGGCGGTCCCCACCGGGACAGGAGGTGGTGGCGACGGCCCCACCGGAACAGGAGATGGTGGCGGCGGTCCCACCGGGACAGGTGATGATGGCGACGGCCCCACCGGAAGAGGAGATGGTGGCGGCGGTCCCACTGGGACAGGTGATGATGGCGACGGCCCCACCGGAAGAGGAGATGGTGGCGGCGGTCCCACTGGGACTGGAGATAGTGGCGACGGCCCCACCGGAAGAGGAGGTGGTGGCGGCACTCCCACCGGGACAGGAGGTGGTGGCGACGGCCCCACCAGAAGAGGAGGTGGTGGCGGCAGTCCCACCGGGACAGGAGGTGGTGGCGACGGCCCCACCGGAACAGGAAATGGTGGCGGCAGTCCCACCGGGACAGGAGATAATGGCGACGGCCCCACCGGAAGAGGAGGTGGTGGCGGCGGTCCCACCGGGACAGGAGGTGGTGGCGACGGCCCAACCGGAAGAGGAAATGGTGGCGGCGGTCCCACCGGGACAGGAGATGATGGCGACGGCCCCACCGGAACAGGAAATGGTGGCGGCGGTCCCACCGGGACAGGCGATGATGGCGACGGCCCCACCGGAACAGGAAATGGTGGCGGCGGTCCCACCGGGACAGGCGATGATGGCGACGGCCCCACCGGAAGAGGAGATGGTGGCGGCGGTCCCCACCGGAAGAGGAGGTGGTGGCGGCGGTCCCACCGGGACTGGAGATGCGGAGGCGCTGTGCAGCAGAACCTCCGTGGCGCTGGACAGCAGACCCTCCGTGGCGCTGGGCAGCAGACCCTCCGTGGCGCTGGGCAGCAGACCCTCCGTGGCGCTGGGCAGCTGAGGTTCGAGGGCGCTGGGCAGCTGGGGTTCGAGGGCGCTGGGCAGCTGGGGTTCGGGGGCGCTGGGCAGCTGGGGTTCGGGGACGCTGGGCAGCTGGGGTTCGGGGACGCTGGGCAGCTGGGGTTCGGGGACGCTGGGCAGCTGGGGTTCGAGGGCGCTGGGCAACTGGGGTTCGCAGGCGCTGAGCAACTGGGGTTCGAGGGCGCTGGGCAGCTGAGAAACATGGCGTCGGCGAGAGCTACGCTTGCGTCTGGGGGGCTTCTCAGATAATGAGTCCAGGGCAGGTTCAGGCAAAGAACTGGCTGGCAGAGGAGCTAGCTTAACAGGTGGCTGGTGGCTAACTGAGTCCAAGCTGAGTTCAAAATCAGGCACACTTGTGGAATCAATTGTGGCCTGTAAGTCCTGCTTCAGGTAAGCAATAACTGACAAGTTCCGGGTTATTTGTGAAAAACACAAAATTCTGGGCCGTGATAAAAAAGTCCTTTCCATAAGGGTATACACAAAAAGTCTGCGCTTCAAGTCTGTGCAACCCGTAATGGTTGAGCCCAATTGCTCAAACTCAGAGCAGGCCTTTTTTAGCTCCTCATCCACCAGTGCAAGGTCTGCTGGGTCCATCTTCTTGGTCAGTTCGTACTGTTAGGGTTTGGTGTAAAGTCACTAAAAATACAAAGGTGCTGGACCCAAAAATGTAGACTTAGGCACTGGAGCAGACTTCAAAAATTTAATAAAAGAAACAGAAAGAAACATCAAACACAAAGGGTTACTTGAAACAAAGGGATCCAAAAACAGAAAATGGCAAAATCCAGGTGAAACCAAGAACCAAAAAAACACCAAAAGGGGAAAATAAATCCAACAGGAATACCCGGACATCCAAATGGAAACGGAACATACAGGGAGCACAGCAGGCAGACAGAAACACCAAAAAAACAACACGACGAACTGACAAAGACAAAGAGAAACACAGGGACTAAATAGACAGGGAGGTAATCAAACACAGGTGGGTGGACAACAACAGGTGAACCAAATCAGTAATCAACCAAGGGCGGGAAAAGGACAAAGACAGGAAGTAAAAGCAACAAGGACACACAAGGGAAACCAATATTACAAAATAAAACAGGAAATGACCACGAAAATGTCCAAACCATAACACTTTGATGTCTTAGTGACGTAAACAAAAGCAGCTTCTCATTTCTAGCTGACGACAGTGGATTTTGTTGGCTAAAATGACTGTCAAGCAGATTTCATGAGTGTTGCTGGCTGATGAAAGCTAATGCTAATGCCTTGAGTTAGCTGAGGAGCCTCCAGGTGACAAGAAACAAGAACGCTGTGAAAGTGTACATGTAAAGTTAGCTAGCACCTGCATACGTGACATAACGTTAATTCTAAAAGACTGAGGCTAAAGCTAAAGTACATCTCACCAAACAATGGGCAGATGGTCAAATAGTTTATATCTACATGATAGATGACAGAAATACACTCATTAATGTGGACAAAGGAAGCGCAGTGGACTTTGAGCCATCTGGACTGCAATCATGAAAGACCGCTGGGAAAGGAGCTAAGCTAACTCGGCTTAGACCTGAGACAGCGAGCCTGAGTGAGATGAATTGTTGTCAGCCCACTTTGATTCTGTATCAGCCCACATCGTCCTCCTCAACCCCCACCTCCTGACATAAAACATGCAGATGCCGGGGTATCTTAAGTTTGGCTGGAGGTAAAGTTACTGCAGCTGGTAAGCTAGTGTTAGTTAGCTGATCATGCTGCATGAAGACAGAGTTTAATCTATTCACCACACTTGCGATCTCGTGTTTCATGTTTTTGAGAGATTACAGAAAAGTCATCACCCTCCAGACTCTTGAAACACTGAGCATCACTCTTCTCAGAGCCTCCTGCACTGCTTCAACATTTAGAGAAATGCAAAGTACGACAGTTCTAGTTACGGTTGTTAAGCTATGATTGGACAGTTGCTGTTTGGAGTTGGGGCTTAGCAAAGGGTCAGATCCCCACACACGAAGTAATGATGCAAGTTTCAAAGTTTCACCCTCAGACCCCAGTAATTTCAGTTCATTATTGTGTTTTAAGAGGAGCATACAGTGTTATCCAGCAAGATTTCAATTAATCACATGGTCACCAACTTCCAAGGTGCATGGAGAAGGGGAAATATCTGAAAAAGTAAAAACTCCAGAAAGGGTTTTTGTAAGAGTGAGTTAAAACCACTTTTAAATCTTCCAAGCATACAGCTATGCCATTTACATAACTTTTACCTTTAAGTGGGTACTTGTGCAATATATCTTTCCAAAGGGTAACACCAACAAATGAACAAGACATTACAAAATTCAACTTACCAATGAATCCTCATATTCCTCCACTCAGTGATAAAACTCAGTCTTGATACACTGGTAAAGCACCAGTCGATCCAATCCAGTAAAATATTTATCCTTCAACACATTTTTACATCAATAAATGACAAAGCTCTGGTGCATCACTTTCAAATTAGACAGATGTCCCAAATATTCAAGTGCTCTGTAACAATTCTAGTTGTTATAACAGGGTATCAAAATGGTCGCTGTTCTGTGACCTTTGGATCAACACCTCAGTTGACCGAATTGGAGAGGAAAGCGTTTATGTTCAGAGCGCAAATATACACCCCCACACACCAACCAAACCCAAAAAGACTTGTGTCATACAGACATGACTGCTCCTGAAACAAAACTGATGAGGTCAACTGTCTTTCCTTTGTCCAGAACTCTGCCGTTACTGACAGTTTGTAAGTGACTTGAGTACTTTCCAAATCTACAGGTGGACGGCCTCTCCTCATTCTCTCCCCTCTCGCTATTGTGATCTCCTCCTGCAGGTGGCTGTAGTCCTGCATGGCAGATCCGTTTTGTGTAGCAGGGCAACTCCGGGACGCACGGCACATCCACATACAGGTAATGCAATTTGTTGGTTATCCCTGTCATTTTTGTGCACAATGCATATTGCTGGCATTCCACTCTTTCTTGTGCAGCTGACTGCTGGGTCTCTGAGAGAGTTCAGTCAGAGGCTGTTCACTAGGTCTTAGCTAGATGCTCATTAGCTTGCACCTGGCTGTTTGGGGTGAATTATCACACTGTAATAACATAAATAACCAGCAATGTTCCCCAATTTATCTGGCAGTCAAACTTGTGTGAGTAACCTAATCAAACTGTGACTGTTTCACACCCTCAACTATTCATTTATTTTTTTCACCATGTCAATGAAACTCACCTGACTATGGACTTTTGCACCGCATAAGATAATGGAGAGAATTGGCATATCAAATTGGTCTGTGGCGTATGCTCACTTTGCAATTTCAAATGTGTAAAGTGGTGTTACTTGGATGCAGAGTGAAAAGACCAGAATGGAGTTAACATTATGGAAATGACCCAGCATTTTTAGTAACTAAAAGTCTGGAAATCTTGGTCTGTTGCTCTGGTTTCTTACTTTAATCTGTCTCTTGTGAGTCCTACAAAATCACAGAAGTGCAATACTAAATTGTGCTACATTGAGAACCCCTTTGAGAGGGTCACGTATCCATGATATGCAAATCAGCTCCAGAGAATAACTGATCCAATATACTGCTCAGTGGCACAGACCAAGGGCTCCCATTAGTATAGATGCACAAACCAAACAGGCACAGTGTGAAACACACAGAGCAATAAAACTAACTGAAAATCTCTCTACACAAAAATAGAAACTATTGATTTTCTTCATTTGAGACATGTTATTACAAATGTTACCTCACTATCAATGATCATTTATGCATGGAATCTAACTTTTCTCTCAACAGTTATGATTATGATTTTGACACATTTGTCTGTTCTATAACACTAGATTTATCTGGCACATCAGCATCCACCATCTCCATTCATTTATCATACATTTTTTTCAACTCTCTCTTACTTCTTATAATATGTGGGAACTTTCTTGTAATAACCTCCATCATTTACTTCAAACAGCTCCACACTCCTACAAACTTCCTCATCCTCTCTCTCGCTGTAGCTGACCTGCTTGTTGGGGTTTTACTTTTGCTTTGTGTTGTGTTACCACGTACGAGAACTTCTTGTTTGGTACTAGGCTGTAGTGATCAATATCTGTGTGCAACTTCTGTTTGGAACTTGTGCTTTATTTCTGTTGACAGATATTATGCTGTGTCAGCCTCTGAGGTACAGAACTAAAATAAATGTCCGTGTGACTGTGATCATGATCCTGCTGAGCTGGATTATATCTGCTATTAGCATCACAGTTATGGGTTTACAAGATATTTTTTCTTTTTTCCTCCCGGCTATCATAATGTTTGCCATCTACTTAAAGATTTTGATGGTGGCACAGAGACAGGCACACAGCATCCAGAATACAACCTGTCAGAGGACAAAGTCTGAAAGTAAGATGGAGAGAAAGGCCACAAAAACTCTGGCTATTGTGATGGGAGTTTTTCTGATCTGTTGGACTCCTTTCTTTCTTTATTATGTCTTAGCCCTTTATTACTATATACCAATGTTTGTGTATTATACATCGAGGTGTCTTGGATGGTCAAATTCACTGTTCAATCCATTCATCTATGGTTTCTTTTTACAGCTGGTTTCGATCAGCTTTCAGAATGATCATTTTGGGAAAATATTTCAAGGTGATTTTACTCATTCTAAGCTCTCTTGACTCATTACTGGCTGGTAATCATCACTAGTTTGGCTCTGAAGATTTACACCTCTTTCTACTGCAGCTCATATAAAATTTGTGCTTTAATTTGTGTTTATGCATAAACTATCTGTATGTACAGCTCAGTACACAGATAGCAGTACATACTAAAGAGTACATACAATGGTCTTAATGTCTATAAATTGTCACAGGATCCACATATCTCATTGATTTCCTCATTTCTTACTGTATGTATTCAGTCACAGATGCTGCATAATGAATGCAGGAGTACAGCTCTGAAGTTCTCTGTGAATAAAACTTAAGGAATTATTTGGTTTTACAGTAGTTTTTTCAGTCTGCCTTGATGAGTTGTTTGGCTTCAGAGAAAATCAGAAAAAGAAAGAGAATAAAGTTTAATTTAAAGTCAGTCATTAAGCAGGATGACTTAAAAGTCCTTTATTTGCAGTAACATTTAAATCAGTTGACAACAAGTTGCATATTGTCCACAACATTGTGTAGATTTTATTGATGAGAGATAACTTCTCGTTTGCACAGCACAAGCATACAGTAGCTTACGTAAAGAATGCGGTTTACTTTTGTCTACGATCAGATGAAAAATGTATGGATGTTCGGTTTAGAATCCTTTAGAGGAGAATGACTTGTTTGTGCAGGTCCATTAGTTCTCATTCTGTCTGTCAAGACTAATCAGAGAAAATCAATGTACCCACATACATTTTAATGCAGCTGAAATTAGTTGAGACAGAAAGTTGCCATCAAAAACTATGTTATGTCAAACCCTTTAATGTGTCAGTGATACACAACTTGTGGCCAAAATGTGAAATCTGGCTCCTAGTAGATAGCAGGTGGCCTGCTGACTGTTTTCTCATTTACAGTGAACATTAACTGATTGTCAGTTTTCCTCATGAAGAAGGGACAGATATGCCAGTTTTGGGTGATGGTCTAAATTACACTGTTAGAGAGAAGACTGATTTGCACGATGGTCTTTTAGGCCATACAAAGTGCAATTATTAGCTGAAGAGAAGCAAAAGTCGCACAGAACTGATGATAATTCTGATCCCATAAATGTGTATTACAGATTAAAAAATGCAGCTCTTTCTGTTCCTTGTAGAATGTTTAGGGATTTCTAGCTTCACCTACTACCAAGGTGCATGGAGAAGGGTGAATGGAGAAGAGTGAGTTAAAACCTCTTTTAATACTACTCAGTACACTGCGATGCTATGTACATAACCTCTACATTTAAGTGGGTACTTGTGCAATTTATCTTTCCAAAGATTAAGACCAAGAAACAATGAATTACAAAATTCAGGCCAACGAATCCTCATGTGACTCCACTCATTGATAAAAGTCAATCTTGGTGCAGAAATGACAGAGTTCTGGTGCATCATATTTCAAGTTAGGTGGATGTCCTACACATTCATATTTTCTGTCATAATTTGAGTTGACATGTAAATCAATATCAGGGTATCAAAATGGTCACTGCTCTGTGACCAGTGGAAACCTCAGTTGACACTCAACTCAACTCAACTCAACTTTATTTATAAAGCACTTTAAAAACAACCACAGCTGAAAACAAAGTGCTGTACATAAATAACACAATAGGAGAGGAAAGTGTTTATGCTCAAACCTGAAATAAATATCCCCACACTCCACCCAAACCCAAAAAGGCTTGTGTCTTACAGACATGGCTGTTCTTTAAAAAAATGATGAGGTCAACCTCTCTTTCCTCCATTTACAATCTCTGCCATTACTGACAGCCTGTAACTGACTTGTCCGGCCGATTTTGTTGTGAGTTAACCATCCAGCCTACTGGCTTCCTGTCTGTAACCTTGGTACCTTGCTAGCATCCAGCCAGCTGGCCTCCACCCAGCCTCCCAGCCTCCTAGCAACCAATCTCCTACTCAGTCTGCACTCTTGTCAATTAGACTTGGGTTTGTGAGTCTGCAGCCTGCCAGTCCTGATCCAGCTATATCATTCTGCTATGAGTCGGCTAGCCACCCACTTGCTAGTCTCCTGCCAGCTCCAGCTCCTGAGTCGACTAGCCATGGGCCTGCTAGCCTCAAGTCTGTCCCTGTTTCCCAGCTGACAAGCTTCCAGCCTAGCTTCCACATTTGCTGGCCAGTGTTCACCTGACCACTGTTCCCAGGCTTCTTAACCCTGCCTGCCCAGACATCAGGGTCTGTTGCTTTCACAATGGTCTCTTCACCATAGCTGTGATTAATTTGCCTTTGTGCTGTCTTGTAGGATATTCACATAGGTTTGACAAGGGAAGTGTTGATCTACCTGTGTGGGTGTGCGTTATCTGTAGGAGTGATGGCAGCTTTCAGCAGCAGCACCCCCATGTTTTTATTCTGTTGTTTTTCTGTGTTTGAAAACTGGTCACTATTCACTTCTACTGTTGGGAGATTCTGCAACACAGTTTTCCTGTGAAACTCTGGAAAGGTACGGGAGGAGGTGCACATATAAAATGGATCACCAAGGTGCCGACTGCACAATATCGCCAATATACCACCACTTTTTCTGGCCTTATATGCAAGATGACATTGAGTAGTATGTGACTAAAACCTGTACCTGTCTGAATCAGAAAAAGGCATGCCATGAAGCTTCCCTGGCAGATATTGTGACAACAAATCCCTTTGAACCGGTATGCATGGATTTCCTTTATCTTGTCCCATGCAAGGATAGATATGAATACTTCTTTGTCATTCAGGAAAATTTCATGCACTTTGTTCAAGCATATGCCACCATATCCAAGTCAGGAAAGACTGCTGCAAATCTCATCTTTAATGACTTTGCCCTGAGGTTTGGGTTCCCCTCCCGCATCCACCACGAACCAAGAAGGAGAATTTGAAACTCACAAAATGGTATGGCCGGATCCAGAACAACATCCTATCACCCGATGGAGAACGGTCAAGTGGAGTGATTGAATAGGACATTGTAGCAGATGCTAAAGACACTGACTGAGACACAGAAATCAACCTGGATGGAGTCTCTGAACAAACTGGTCTATGCTTATAACCGTACCTGATGTGAAGTGACAGGCTACTCACCGTTCCACCTTCTGTTCGGGAGGTCACTAAGACTTCCATTTATTCCAGATATGTTCTTCGGACCACAAGCAGAGTCAGGCTCAAATGACCAGAGAGATTATGTGGAGAAATGGAGATGTGGTATGGAGGAAGCATATGCCATTGTGAATGAGAATGTGCAGAAGGCTGCTGAAAGGAGAAAAAAGTATTACAATTCAAAAGTCAGGAGTTCAGTGCTACAGCCTGGAGAGCATGTCCTGATCAGAAATCTGACACCAAGAGGAAGACCAGGTAAACTCTGCATATACTGGGAAGACACAGTTCACACAGTTGTGAAACAAATGGGGTCTGACCTGCCAATTTATGACGTGAGGCCAGAAAGGGGTAAGGGATGTTCCAGTGTCCTTCACAGAAATCTGCTAATGTCCTTTGACCACTTACCTTTTGAGATGCAACCAGAAATAACTAAAAGTGACAAAAGTAAACAGAGAAAGAGGCACCAGTCTGCATCACAGCCGAAAGAGTCTGATGAAGACAGTGGAGGTGAATATGACCTTCATTATGAACCGCTTCTGGTCCTTGCACCATTCACTGGAACTAATGAAAGACATGCTGGACTAGAGGCTGAGCCTAAACATGGACCCCAACAGCAGCAGTCCCTGTCCCCATACCAGCATAGCCTTTTGATGGACATCAGTGGGAGGAGCTCAGCACACCTGCTGCTGCCTGATGACCACTCACCAAATGCCTGTCCCCCATCAAGTGATGTTGCTGAACCTGAGGAACCAACCTACCAGCTACCACAAAGAGAGAGACGTCCACCAAGGCGAATGATCAGCTGGACGTTCCCTTCATGCTACAGTATCCGGCCACCATCGCAGCTCTTACCTGTCTACCCTGCACCAGGACTGGTCCCATGGCTACCACCTTTATAGCCATACTACCAGCCACCATGTTTGTACGGACTCCAGCAAGCATGAGCCTACAGAGGTGACTTGTTTGACAAGTACCATGGACAACTATAGAGTGTTCATACAGACTGTTTGCCATAAACAATTTATGGACTGTTCTTACAGGCTGCTGAAATGGACACATACAGACTGCTGCAATGGTCAACATATGGACTGTTTTTTAAGCCCTGTGGTAATGGACAATTTGAAGACTGCATACAGATCATTGAAAACTGATGGACTGATGATCAAAAGTACATACAAGGACTGCTAATGGACTGTTTGTGAGCTGTATATACAACAGCCAGTCAACAACATGGACTGTGAATATGGACTGTTGTCTGTATTTGAAAAGTGACCTTTGATCTTTGCTCAAGCACCGGCTTGCAGAAGAGGAGCTCCAGTGACAAGTTCATGAGAGTTTACTGTGTTTAAACTGTCTTTTGCTTGGAAATAATGAGAAAAAGTGAGAATAATCTCAGGTACTGTGAATATTATCGGGGTTTTTTTATAAGGTGTGTACTATCTACCTCTGCACTTACCTGTAGGTATGTTGTTTTGAAAACTGTTATATTTCTGTAGAGTTCATTCCAGTGAAAAGACTTGTTGAGGAAACACCGTTCTTATCACTCCTGTGATTATTTCATCCAATTTTCAGGGGTTGAACACAAAGAACTAAAAATGGTTCCCAAATCATCTGGAAGTCAAAATGAACTTCACTTTCTATGTGAACACAACATTAAAGCTTATATAAGACATAAATGATTGCAAGTTTTCTCCAACTTGTCGGTGGAGCCACATATTGTGAATCTCAAGATCTCAAGTTTGAGTTGTTGCATTACTGTTACCGCATCCAGCTCGGTGGATGAGGAGTCTTTCAGTTGAGAATGATCAATCTCGGTGCTAAGAAAGAAAAAAAAAGTTGTTTTCAAGTAGCTGGAATGAAATTACCCAATATGTGAAGCATATGAAGGCCATACAGAATTTTGAATTGAATAGGGCCATGCCAGATGCAGATTGAGTCCATATGTGTTCTTCCAAGGCTTTTCTCCACTGCTGTCACACCTGACCTGAGAGTCTCCAGTTTTGTAAATTAGACAAGAAATTATAAATGAAAGATAGTGCACCTCTTTTCTGAAGGAAAACTTAATCAGCGGATGATTCAACAGACCAGTTGGGGAAGGACGGTGTGTTAACTTTGTTTAACTGCATACCTGGAGGAATCTGAAAAATATATTTCAGTATATCAACTTTATTTCTTAGTTGGTTAAAATACTTATTTTAACCCACACCATGATCTTTTCCAATAGCCACCCAAGTAGTTCTGTTGTGTAAATCTATGCAATCTGTGACAGAGTGTAAACTAAGCATTTTTTTCTCACCATGATGGAACTCTCCACAGAAGACAATAGAAAGAAATGCGAATTTATCACATGTGAAAAACAATGGGACTTTGGCATATGCAATGACGCAATTTGAAAGTGGCAGTGTTATTTGGACGAGCAATGAAGAGACTGGGCTGGGAATGGGTTTCTAATTTTCATCTCTCTTACGAGTCCTGCAAGTTCACAGAGGTACAATACTAAATTGTACTTCATTGAAGACTCCTTTGAGAGGGTCACTTGACCATGATATGCTAATGAGCTCCAAAGACTAACTGATCCAATATACTGCTCAGTGGCACAGACCAAGGGCTCCCATCAGCACAGATGCACAAACCAAACAGGCATGGTGTGAAACACACAGAGCACTAAAATTAACTGAAAATCTCTCTACACAAAACTAGAGGCTATTAATTTTGAGACAAATGCAAATGTTACCTCACTATTAATGATTGTTCATGAATGGAATCTAACTTTTCTCTCAACAGTTCTGATTATGTTTTTGAGACAGTTCTCTGTTATATAAAAGTAGATGTATCTGGCACAACAGCAGCCACCATCTCCATTTATTTATTAAACTCTTTTTTTAGCTCTTTCTCATTTCTCATAATGTGTGGGAACCTTCTTGTAATAACCTCCATCATTTACTTCAAACAGCTCCACACTCCTTCAAACTTCCTCATCCTCTCTCTCGCTGTAACTGACCTGCTTGTTGGGGTTTTAATTTTGCTTTGTGTTGTGTTACCAGATAAGAAAAGCTTTTGTTTGATACTAGACTATTTTGATCTCTATCTGTGCTCATGTTCTGTTTGGAACTTGTGTTTTATTTCTGTTGACAGATATTATGCTGTGTGTCAGCCTCTGAAGTACAGAACTAAAATAAATGTCCGTGTTATTATGATAATGATTTTGGTAAGCTGGACTATATCTGGTCTTAGCCTCTCAATTATAGGTTTACAAGATGTTGTTGCGTTTTTCCTCCCAGCTATCATAATGTGTGCCATCTACTTAAAGATTTTGATGGTGGCACAGAGACAGACACGCAGCATCCAGAACACAACCGGTCAGAGCACAAAGTCTGAGAGTAAGATGGAGAGAAAGGCCACCAAAACTCTGGCTATTGTGATGGGAGTTTTTTCTGATCTGTTGGTCTCCTTTCTTTCTTTATTGGGCCTTATTAGTTAGTTACTATGTACCAATGTTTGTGTATGATGTATTGAGGTGTCTTGGATGGTCAAATTCAATGCTCAATCCATTCATCTATGGTTTCTTTTACAGCTGGTTTCGATCAGCTTTCAGAATGATCATTTCTGGGAAAATATTTCAAGGTGATTTTACTCATTCTAAGCTCTCTTGACTCATTACTTGCTGGTAATCATCACTAGTTTGACTCTGAAGATTTACATCTCTTTCTACTGCAGGTCATATAAAATGTGCCACTGTACTATGCATAAAGAATCTGAATGCACAACTCTGTACACACATAGCAGTATACAGTAAACAGTACATACAATAATGTCAATGTTAGTGCCTGTAAATAATCACAGGATCCACATATTTAATTGTTTTCCTCATTTCTTACTGTATGTATTCACTCAGATGTTGCATAATGAATACAGGGGGAAAGCTCTCAAGTTGTCGCTGAATAAAACTTAAGGAAATGTCTAATGATGATCTTGGTTTTACAGTAGTTTTCAGCCAGTGCCTCCATAAGCTGTTTTGAGCTGATTCTGCCTCTGCTTTAACACTTACAAAGATGCTGTGAATCCAAGACAAAGCATTGAAAATGTTCACTTTCACTGCCCATGATGACCATGTCCATTTATAATATCTACAATGCAGTTTCTGTTGACAACACTGAGTCTTTATTAGTGGACACTCGGCTTGCCTTTGTGAGACATTTTCACAATGAATCAAATTTATAAATCCATGCAAGCAGGGCTCTTTCAATCAGAATACTGTGTATATGTTTTCATAGTCATTCTCAGTTATCAGTCTTCAGTCTAACTTTTACACATCTCACCTCCCACATTACAACATAGTTGTTGAATGATTACATTTTGGTGCCATGGAAAATTATGTGAAACAGAATGTTGCCATCAAAGAATACTTCAGTCGTGAATCCTTGTTCTTGTGAATACTTGTCAGTTGAGGGAGGGCAGAATTACCCTTATAGGGCAGTGATACTCAACTTGTGCCCAGAGGGCTAAATGTGGCCCCTACTAGACTGCCAGGTGGCCCTCTGACTGTATTCTCATTCACAATTTCATTTCATAGTTTGAAAAGGGACGAGGGACAGATGTGCCAATTTTGGATGATGGTCTAAATTAGGCTGTTAGTAACAAAGAGAAGGCTGATTTGCATGTTGACCTTTCAACTTGTGAAAAGTGCAACTTTTAACTGAAAAGGAGCAAAAGTTAAACAGAAATGAGGATAATTCTGATCCCATAAATGTGTATTACATAAGAAAAGAGATTAAATGTGCTGCTCTTTCTGTTCCTGGTGAGATGGAAGAGGTTCCAGTTATGTTTAATGTTGTAACCTGTTTCAAATGCTACCAAAGCACTACTAACTAAAATGTATTTGATGTTTGTAAATGCATTAAAATATTTCATTTGTCTTTCAATCCTTGCACCAAGTTAATTTAGTTAATAAATTAGTTAATTTGAAAATAAAGAATGTCAAAGAAAGATGAGATATTTTCCTTTTTATGTTATTATTCATGTTCTCTGATAAATAATGTTATTATTAACTGGCACCTGGCATCCAGTCATTTTGCAAATGTGGCCCCTGGGCAAAGCAAGTTGAGTAATCCTGTTGTCGGGGTTCCTGGGGCAAAAATGAGCTTTATGCTCATACTGACCCCACATAATAACCCATTCACTGTACAATATTGTGTATTGATTAGCAATTAGTGTGTGGCAATTTGATTAAGCACAAATTAATACAGATTAACATGACATATAAGCACAAAATGGCCCCCTCTACAAGATGGTGTGTCAAGTGTCATGGTAAACAGAAAACCTGTTAATGAAAGAGAGAAAAGTTTAACACTTCTCCAGGCTTTTATCTTTATCATTACAGTTTAACAACAGTCACTTGTAGGTTATACTTCATCATGCATAAACTTTAATTTTGGGGGCAGATATAAGCACATTAGCATATTAACACAACAATTGACCCTTTGCTAAGCACAGCCCTCCTAGTTACTGTTGCTATGCCTGCCAAACTTCATTCTTGTACTGCATTTATCGAGTTTATGGTGATCACGCGGTGGCAGATTTAACATTGAAAGTGGGAGTAATTGTGGAAACATGAGGTCGTTGATTTATTAGTGATGTAAAAAAAAAAAGCTAATTCTCATTTCTAGCTGACGACAGTGGATTTTGTTTGCTGAAATAACTAATTCATGAGTACTGCAAGGTAAGGTAATACTAACACCTTGAGTCAGCTGAGCTTTCAGCTGACAAGAAACAAGAACCCTGTGAAAGTGTACATGTAAAGTTAGCAGGCAGCTGCGTACATGACATGACATTAATTCTAAAAGACTGAGTCTTTTTTCGACTGTTTGTCGAAAAAACAAACAAATGAACAAAGGAATGATCAGCACCTTGGAAAGCGCTGCGGCATCAGCCCCTTGAAAGAGCGCCGTGGTACCAAAGGCTCACACCTGAGGCAGAAGCTCTCAACCTCTCAATCCTTACATAACTTCCCACTCACAGTGTTACGTGGGGGTGTAAAGTCAACTGAAACACTGGAGGTGTGGACCCAAAATGCAGACTGGAACACTGGTGCAGAGTTCAAAGGAGATTTAATCGTAAAGCAAAACAAAACAAAGGGTAACAAACTCAAACTCAGGCTTACTTGAACTGAAGGGATCCAAAAGACAAAACCAAAAACAAGCAAAATCCAAGAAATCCAAAAAGGTACATAAATCCAAAAAAAAAACACTGGAAGCAACATTAGAAAGACACCAGAACTAACACCACAGTACAACAAGACGAACTGACAAAGACAAAGAGAAACACAGGGACTAAATAGACAGGGGGTAATCAAACACAGGTGGGTGGACAACAAGAGGTGAACCAAATCAGTAATCAACCAAGGGCGGGAAAAACACAAAGACAGGAAGTAAAAGCAAGAAGGACACACAAGGGAAACCAATACTACAAAATAAAACAGGAAATGACCAACAAAACACAACCATGACAGTACCCCCCCTTCAAGGGACGGATCCCAGACGTCCTAAAAATAAAGTCCAAAACAAAGTCACTCAAGTCCACAAGGAGCTGGGTGGGTGGAGGGGGCCTGGAGGAGGGACAAAACAAAAAGTGTCACTAAGCTCAGGCACACAGCCTGGCAACAACAAAAGGCAGGGTCCATAAGTCTGTAAACCCGTGGACGGGCAGGGCCAGGTCGAAGCCTCAGGCGGGCAGCTGGGAGGCAGGATAGAGGCGGAACCGGAGACCTCAGGCGGGCGGCCTGGAGGCAGGGCAGGGGCGGAGCCGGAGACCTCAGGCGGGCGGCCTGGAGGCAGGGCAGGGGCGGAGCCGGAGACCTCAGGCGGGCGGCCTGGAGGCAGGGCAGAGGCAGAACCAGAAACCTCAGGCGGACGGCCTGAAGTCCACCCAGGGGAGCAGAGCCGAGCAGGAGGCCGGCGGCGATGGCGAGACCCCTCAGGGGGCCGAGCAGGACGCCACAGGCGAAGACGAAGGCAGAACCCGTCGGGAGGACGAGCAGGAGGCCACTGGCGAAGACGAAGGCGAGACCCGTCGGGAGGACGAGCAGGAGGCCACAGGCGAAGGCGGAACCCGTTGGAAGGACGAGCAGGAGGCCACAGACGAAGGCGGAACCCGTCGGGAGGACGAGCAGGAGGCCACAGGCGAAGACGAAGGCGAGACCCCTCAGGGGGCCGGCGGCGCTGGCGAAGACGAAGGCGGGACCCCTCTGAAGGCCGGCGGCGCTGGCGGAGACGAAGGCGGGACCCCTCTGAAGGCCGGCGGCGAAGGCGGCGGGACCCCAGTGGCGGCTGACGGTGAAGGTGAAGCCCCTTGGGAAGACGTGCAGGAGGCCGACGGTGAAGGCGGGATCCCTGGGGAAGACGTGCAGGAGGCCGGCGGCGAAGGCGAAGACGAAGGCCAGCCCCCGCTAGCAGAGAAACAGGGGGCCAGCGGCATAGGCTAAGGTGGGACCCTTCTGAAGGTGACTGTGGCCCAGCCGGGATTGGAGGAGCCTGCAGAAGCGAAGACGGCCCAGCCAGAACAGGAACTGGCGATGGCTGCGGTGGCGACATAGACAGCCCAGCTGGAACAGGAAGCGGAAGAGGCGGTGGCTGTGGCGGCGACGTAGACAGCCCAGCCGGAACAGGAACAGGCGATGGCGGTGGCTGCGGCTGCGGCGACCCAGCCGGAGCAGGAACTGGCGATGGCTGCTGCGGCGGCGTCCCAGCCGGAGCAGGAACAGGCGATGGCTGCTGCGGCGACGTAGGCGGCCCAGCCTGAGCAGGAACAGGAAGAATCTGTGGCGATGACGTAGATGGCCCAGCCCGAGCAGGAACTGGAGGTGGCTGCGGCGGCGATGGCCCAGCCAGAGCAGGAACTGGAGGTGGCGGACCCACCAGAACAGGAGATGGTGGCGGTGACCCAGCCGAAACAGGGGATGATGGCTGCGGTGACCCCACCGGAATAGGAGAAGATGGCTGCGGTGAGCCCACCGGAACAGGAGATGATGGCTGCGGCCCAGCCAGAACAGGAGGAGGCTGCAGCCCAGCCAGAACAGGAGATGGTGGCGGTGACCCAGCCGGAACAGGAGATGGTGGCTGCGATGACCCCACCGGAACAGGAGACGGTGGCTGCGGCCCAGCCGGAACAGGAGATGGCTGCGGCCCAGCCAGAACCGGAGATGGTGGCGGTGACCCAGCCGGAACATGAGATGGCTGCAGTGACCCCACCGGGGCAGGCGATGATGGCGACGGTCCCACCAGAACAGGAGATGGTGGCGGTGACCCAGCCGGAACATGAGATGGCTGCAGTGACCCCACCGGGGCAGGCGATGATGGCGACGGTCCCACCGGAACAGGAGATGATGGCGACGGTCCCACCGGAACAGGAGATGATGGCGACGGTCCCACCGGAACAGGAGATGATGGCGACGGTCCCACCAGAACAGGAGATGGTGGCGGTGACCCAGCCGGAACATGAGATGGCTGCAGTGACCCCACCGGGGCAGGCGATGATGGCGACGGTCCCACCGGAACAGGAGATGATGGCGACGGCCCCACCGGAAGAGGAGGTGGTGGCGGCGGTCCCACCGGGACTGGAGATGATGGCGACGGCCCCACCGGAAGAGGAGGTGGTGGCGGCGGTCCCACCGGGACTGGAGATGATGGCGACGGCCCCACCGGAAGAGGCGGTGGCGGCGGCGGTCCCACCGGGACTGGAGATGATGGCGACGGCCCCACCGGAACAGGAAATGGTGGCGGCGGTCCCACCGGGACAGGAGATGGTGGCGGCGACCCAGCTGGAACAGGAGATGGCTGTGGTGACCCCACCAGGGCAGGCAATGGTGGCGACGGCCTCACCGGAAGAGGAGATGGTGGCGGCGGTCCCACCGGGACTGGAGATGATGGCGACGGCCCCACCGGAACAGGAAATGGTGGCGGCGGTCCCACCGGGACAGGAGATGATGGCGACGGCCCCACCGGAACAGAAAATGGTGGCGGCGGTCCCACCGGGACAGGAGATGATGGCGACGGCCCCACCGGAACAGGAAATGGTGGGCGGCGGTCCCACCGGGACAGGGGATGATGGCGACGGCCCCACCGGAACAGGAAATGGTGGCGGCGGTCCCACCGGGACAGGAGATGGTGGCGGCGACCCAGCCGGAACAGGAGATGGCTGTGGTGACCCCACCAGGGCAGGCAATGGTGGCGACGGCCCCACCGGAAGAGGAGATGGTGGCGGCAGTCCCACCGGGACTGGAGATGATGGCGACGGCCCCACCGGAACAGGAAATGGTGGCGGCGGTCCCACCGGGACAGGGGATGATGGCGACGGCCCCACCGGAACAGGAGGTGGTGGCGACGGTCCCACCGGGATAGGAGAGACGAAGACTAGGTTGCTGGGCAGCAGAACCTCCGTGCGCTGGGCAGCAGAACCTCCGTGACGCTGGGCAGCAGAACCTCCGTGACGCTGGGCAGCAGAACCTCCGGGACGCTGGGCAGCTGGGGTTCGGGGACGCTGGGCAGCTGGGGTTCGGGGACGCTGGGCAGCTGGGGTTCGGGGACGCTGGGCAGCTGAGGGGCATGACGTCGGCGAGAGCCACGCTTGCGCCTGGGGGGCTTCACAGGTGATGAGTCCGGGGCAGGTTCAGGCAGAGGACTGGCTGGCAGAGGAGCAGGCTTCGCAGGTGGCTGGTGGGTTAGCGAGTCCTTGCTGAGCTCAGAATTGCAGGTAGAATCCAACTCAGCCTGTAATTCTCGCTTTAGGTCTGCAATCACTGTCAGGTTATGAGTTATTTGAGGGAAAAACAAAATTTTGGGCCTTGATAAAAAAGTCTTTTCCATCAAGGAATAAACAAAAATTCTCCGCTTAAAATCCGTGCAACCTGTAATGGCACAGTTCAGTTGCTCAAATTCAGAGTAGGCCTTCTTTAGCTCCTCACTAGCCAGTGCAAAGTCTGCTGGGTCCATAATTGGTCAGTTCGTTCTGTTACGTGGGGGTGTAAAGTCAACTGAAACACTGGAGGTGTGGACCCAAAATGCAGACTGGAACACTGGTGCAGAGTTCAAAGGAGATTTAATCGTAAAGCAAAACAAAACAAAGGGTAACAAACTCAAACTCAGGCTTACTTGAACTGAAGGGATCCAAAAGACAAAACCAAAAACAAGCAAAATCCAAGAAATCCAAAAAGGTACATAAATCCAAAAAAAACACTGGAAGCAACATTAGAAAGACACCAGAACTAACACCACAGTACAACAAGACGAACTGACAAAGACAAAGAGAAACACAGGGACTAAATAGACAGGGGGGTAATCAAACACAGGTGGGTGGACAACAAGAGGTGAACCAAATCAGTAATCAACCAAGGGCGGGAAAAACACAAAGACAGGAAGTAAAAGCAAGAAGGACACACAAGGGAAACCAATACTACAAAATAAAACAGGAAATGACCAACAAAACACAACCATGACACACAGGTCTTCCAAATAATATTTATTTGGTTGATCCTCTTTTCACTGTCATTTGCTTTGTCTGTGGCCCAATCACGCTGTCTGTGTGACTGTCTGTATCCCTCTCTCTGTGTCTCTGTCTCTCTCTGTTCAGATTGTTCCTGGATATGCATATGTAATGTATGTATATAAACAATGACTAAGTAAAAAAAACAGAAAAAAAACAAACAAAAAAAAAAAAAACAGCCGTGGAAAAACAACCCTGCGAAATGTATCATTTTCCCCCTGCGGTCTGTATGACCGCTGTCATGGTCGCAGGTATAAATACTCAGAAGTCTTTTGTGTTTTAAAAACCCAAACGGTCTGTCAGACCGTCTTGGCAGTTCTAGTATTTAAGTTACATCATGGACATACAGAGAGGGAAAAGAAAAGAGACTAGAGGGTCCTAAAAGAACTAGATTCTTTTGAGTACAGAGTTCAGCCACAGGCTGCTCACTAGATTTTTGCTAGTTGCTCGTTAGCTTGCAACTGGCTGTTTTGGGTAAATTATCACACTGGAATAACACAAATGACTAGTTCCCCAGTTGATCTGGCAGTCACATTTGTGTGAGTAACTTAACCAAACTGTGACTGTTTCAGAGCCTCAAGTTACCATTATTTTTGTTACCATGTCAATGAAACTCATCTGACTTTTGCACCGCATAAGTTAATGGAGAGAACTGGCATATCAACTGTAGGCAAAATTGTAGTCTAGCGTATGCTCGCTATACAATTTCAAAAGTGTAAAGTGGTGTTACTTGGATGCAGAGTGAAAAGACCAGAATGGAGTTAACATTATGGAAATGACCCAGCATTTTTAGTAACTAAAAGTCTGGAAATCTTGGTCTGTTGCTCTGGTTTCTTACTTTAATCTGTCTCTTGTGAGTCCTACAAAATCACAGAAGTGCAATACTAAATTGTGCTACATTGAGAACCCCTTGGAGAGGGTTGCATAACCATGATATGCTAATCAGCTCTGAAGATTAATTGATCCAGTATACTGCTCAGTGGCACAGACCAAGGGCTCCTATCAGGACAGATGCACAATCCAAACAGACATGGTGTGAAACACACAGAGCACTACAATTAACTGAAAATCTCTCTATAAAAAAATGGAAACTATTGATTTTCTTGATTTGAGACATGTTTTTAGAAATGTTACCGCACTATCAATGATCATTTATGCATGGAATCTAACTTTTCTCTCAACAGTTCTGATTATGTTTTTGACACAATTGTCTGTTCTATGACACTAGATTTATCTGGCACATCAGCATCCACCATCTCCATTTATTTATCATACATTTTTTTTTAACTCTTTCTCATTTCTTATAATATGTGGGAACCTTCTTGTAATAACCTCCATCATTTACTTCAAACAGCTCCACACTCCTACAAACTTCCTCATCCTCTCTCTCGCTGTAGCTGACCTGTTTGTTGGGGTTTTACTTTTGCTTTGTGTTGTGTTACCAGATACGAGAAGTTCTTGTTTGGTACTAGGCTTTATTGATCTCTATCTGTGTGCAACTTCTGTTTGGAACTTGTGCTTTATTTCTGTTGACAGATATTATGCTGTGTGTCAGCCTCTGAGGTACAGAACTAAAATAAATGTCCGTGTGACATGATCCTGCTGAGCTGGACTATATCTGCTATTAGCATCACAATTCCTGGTTTACAAGATATTTTTTCTTTTTTCCTCCCGGCTATCATAATGTCTGCCATCTACTTAAAGATTTTGATGGTGGCACAGAGACAGGCACGCAGCATCCAGAACACAACCTGTCAGAGCACAAAGTCTGAAAGTAAGATGGAGAGAAGGGCCACCAAAACTCTGGCTATTGTGATGGGAGTTTTTCTGATCTGTTGGACTCCTTACTTTTTTCGTTGGATCTTAGAACTTGTCATTACTGCCTACATACCATTTCTTGTGTTCACTGCATTTAGGTGTCTTGGATGGTTAAATTCGATGTTAAATCCATTCATCTATGCTTTCTTTTACAGCTGGTTTCAATCAGCTTTCAGAATGATCATTTCTGGGAAAATATTTCAAGGTGATTTTACTCATTCTAAGCTCTCTTGACTCATTACTTGCTGGTAATCATCACTAGTTTGGCTCTGAAGATTTACATCTCTTTCTACTGCAGGTCATTTCAAATTTGCTACTGTACTATGCATAAAGTATCTGTATGTACAACTCAGTACACAGATATCAATACATAGTAAACAGTACATACAACAATGTCAATGTTAATGTCTATAAATGATCACAGGATCCACATATCTCATTGTTTTTGTCATTTCTTTCAGTCAGATGCTGCATAATGAATGCAGGAGTACAGGTCTGAACTTCTCTCTGAATAAAACTTAAGGAATTATCTAATGTTGATCTTGGTTTTACAGTAGTCTTCAGTCAGTGCCTTCATGAGTTGTTTTGGCTTCAGATGAAACAGTAAATGAAATAGAATAAAGTTAATCACTGTCAGTCAAAAAGCAGAATGACTAAAAAGTCCTTCATTTGTAGTAGCAGTAAAACAATGCAAGCAGGGTTCTTTCAATCAGAAGACTGTGTATATGTTTTCATTTTATTCATTCTCAGTTATCAGTCTTCAGTCTAACTTTTACACGTCTCATCTCCCACATTACAACATAGTTGTTGAATGATTACATTTTGGTGCCATGGAAAATTATGTGTGACAGAATGTTGCCATCAAAAACTACTTCAATCATAAAACGTTTTACTTGTCATTTGAAGCAGGGCTGAATTATCCATGTAGGGCAGTGATACAACTTCAACTTCTGGCTGGAGGGCCAAATCTGGTCTTCACTAGGCTGCCAGGAGGCCCTCTGACTTTTTTCTCATTCACAATGTCAATTCACAGTTTTCCCAGGATGGAGGGACAGATGTGCCAATTTTGGCTGATTATTAAATTAGGCTGTTAGTAACAAAGAGAAAACTGATTTGCTTGATGACCTTTCAGGTTGTGAAAAGTGCAAATATTAAGTGAAGAGGAGCAAAAGTTACACAGAAATGAGGATAATTCTGACCCCATTAATGTGTATTACATAAGAAAAGAGCTTAAATGTGCTGCTCTTTCTGTTCCTGGTAGGATGGAAGAGGTTCCAGTTATGTTTAATGTTGTAACCTGTTTAAAAATGTTACCAAAGCACAAATAAAATGCAGCTGCTGTAAAACATCTGATTTATCTTTAAATTCTTGCACCAAGTTAATTTTGTGAATAAGTTAAGACATTTGAAAATTAAGAATTTGAAAATAAAGAATTTGAAAGAACAATGAGTTGATTGCCTTTTTATGTTTATTCATTTTATCTTATCAGTAATGTAACTGTCCCCTGGCCTCCTGTCACAGAAATTACCCTGGGGAAGGCAAGTTGAGTAACCGTGTTGTTGGGGTTTCTGGGGCAAAAATGAGCTCCATTTGACTCCAACAAGTCACATGGTGGCAGGGACCTTAACGACTCTCATTCACACCTCGCCCCAGGTGAAACCCAAGGCCCACACAATGGAAGGGTGGGCAATTGAGACACATGCCCCTCAAGGTGTTAACGACACAAAGAGGTTTAATACCTGAACTCCCAAGCCAGTCAGTCAGAACTGAAGAAGCTTCTTGGATGAGAGGCGAAACGTCTTCAAGAACTCTATCAAGATAAAACTCAGTCTTGGTACATTGGTCAAACACCAGTTGATCCAGTAAACTATTTAGCATATTTTTATCAAATTTTACATCAATAAATGAAGAAGTTCTGGTGCATCATTTTCAAATTAGACAGATGTCCCAAATATTCAAGTGTTCTGTCACAATTCCAGTTCGCATGTAAATTAATATCGGTGGTACCAAAATGGTTGCTGTTTTGTGACTTTTCAATCAACACCTCAGTTGACCAAATTGGAGGGGAAAGCGTTTATGTCCAGAGCACAAATATACACCCACACCAAAACCCAAAAAGGCTTATGTCATAAACACATTACTGCTCCTGAAACAAATTGACAAGGTCAACCACTCTTTCCTCTGCCCAAAACTCTGCTATTACTGACTTCTTCTGTTTTCAGGGGACAGGTACAGTGAGCCTAGGCGGCAGAGTGTCTTCACGAGTCCCTTTTAGGTTGGTGTGCTGTGTCACAGGGTGGTGGATTAGTTTAAGACACCTCCCCTTTTTGTGTGTGTGTGTGCTCCCTGCCACCATGATAAGCCTGGACCATCCTTCCATTGGTTATATATACTTGCTCTTGACTTTAAATCCTGGTTTCCCTGACATTTAAACATTTGGGTATTGTTAATTGATTTATTTCCTTTTTTTTTTTTTTTTTTTGTTAAATAAACTTATTTTTTAATGGAACATGTCTCCTGCCCTTGTGATAGTGAACCGGTGTACATTAACAATTGCTTGGTAACTTACTGATTTGATTTCCTGGAGGGGGAAACTCCCCTAGGTGGCATTGTCGCAACACTTTCAATCACCTGCTCACTGCCAAATTGTGGCATCGTTTGCAGGATTTCACATTTAAAGGGCAGTGATGTGTTCTTTTTCTTTTCTTCTTTAGATTGTAGGATTTTAGTGAACTGTACTTGTATGTGTAGTGGTAGAGACAAAACAGCCGCATTTTTTCTAGGTACCCAACTTTCCATATCATTTTTAGAGGCCTTGGTGCAGCTTTACCTCAGCAAATATGGAGGACGAGGTACAGCAGCTCAGGGACCTTCCTCTACCTCAGCTAGTCATGCCCCTGCTGCAGGTGGGACTGCTGCTGTCACAGAGCGGCTGGTTGTCATTTCCAGGGGTCATTAATGTCCCACATTTAATGGCAGGACAGGCACAGGAATAGCTAAGTGGATAGAAGAGATAGAGGCCTGTATGTGTGCCAGCCACCTACCCATTGCCGTTGGCTACAGTTGTGAGCCGCAAATGGATTAGGGATTCTGTACACTGGCTATGTGAAGCTTTTTGGCAAGATGATTCCCCACTGTGGGATCCTCGTTGTTAAGGACCCCCTGGTGCTGTGTCTTCTGTCCCTGGGATCCAAGGGATGAATTTGATTCACTGATGCTATCGAGGACTCTTTGGGACATTTGGCCCTTCTCTTTTTGATTTACCCACCGTATCACAAGCACCCAGTCTAGTCATCATGGCTTTACAGAAGTTCCAACAGTTGGCCGTACAGGTTTCAGAGAGCCCTACTGGCACTCTAAGGGTAAACGTGCTGTATCCATGTGTGGTGAAGTGATGAAGCTGGTTGCTAGTACCTGTCCTGAATGGTTTTCTGGTCAGGTTACTCTGTTTGAGCATCCTGATTCTAGTCTGCCTGGCCAAGCTTCTCCTTTCCTTGTACAGCTTGTCTGGCAGACAGCATATGTCCCAGTAGTCAATGTTGGGACAACCGAGGTTCTACCAAGGAGTGGTCTTGGTGTCTTGAGTGCAGCCCAAGTCGTCAGTCTTCTCGCAGGTGTGACCAAGATGAGGTCCACCACTGCTACCGCTTTCTCCCAAGCAGCTGCTATCCCAGTGCCAGATAGGGTAGAACCTCTGGATCTGTCTGCATTGACTGAGCAGGAACAGGCAGGTGTAAGGTCGGTGCTGCAAAACTATCATTCAGTCTTCTCTGCCCATGACGGTGACTTGGGCTGTAGTAACCTCATATTTAGGAAAAGTCACAGAATGAGAGCCTTGTAGTTTTTTTTAAAACAAAGTTATTTGGATTATAAAAACACAAACAGTCTGTCAGACCGTCTTGGCGGTTCTAGTGAGTAAAGTTACATCATGTATGTACAGAGGGGAAAAAGAAGAGAGACTAGAGGGTCCTAACAGAACCAGTTTCTGGTGATGACAGAGTTCACTAGGTTTTAGCTAACTGCTCATTAGCTTGCGTGGCGAGGAGGAGGTGAAGGGATATAAAGCTAATCCTGCCAACAACGCCAAGTTTTGTGGCAAGGAGGAGGTGAAGGGATATAAAGCTAATATTAACAACGCCACCCTAGGAATTTCACCCAGGGATTACTTCTTCAATACAAGGCACACAGGTTTGTTTACTCAAGAGGCATGAGACATGGCTCCAAGTTATAAAAAAACTACACTTTTTATTAAACAATCATTCTTTCTTATAAAAAACAGTATTTAAAACTTCCCACAGGGAGGGGAAAAAGGCTAATCAGGGCTGAGGCCTAGTGGATGGACAAGCTAGTGCAGGGGAAGGATCCACCAAAATAAAGAGAAATTAACTTATACCACCGGGCACACATGGCAGACACACACTCTCAGTGAAGTAACCCACTCCCAGGAACACAGCAGACAAGACAGAAGGATGTCACCACCAGATCACCAGCACTACCACCACCAGCCTCCAGCAACTGAAACGGGGGAAAATAAAACAAATTAGTGGGGTTGCAACAAAACAAAATCAATAAATCAAAATCTAATAAAAATTATAATTAATGGGCAGGTCACAAGCTTAAACTGAACAAAATATATCAACCAATAACTGCCCACTTAGAACAACTCAAACAAATGTAAACAAAACAAAAAGAAATAAGGCTAAAGAAAAGAAAACAAACCCCAAAAATTACATAATTACATATAGAAAGTCTCTCTTTAAATTAATTAAATGAATTAAGTAATCAATTAGCAAATGAAAGACACAAGCAGACAAAATCAGGTTCAACCCAAACAAAAACGTACAAATAAACCTGTACAGATAACCCAAAATTAATAGTGTAACCCCACACTTTCACACATTCATTCAGCTAATATAAAATATTATAAAACCGTGCCCGGGCCGTGGTGTGCGGCCGAGCAACTGTCCCGCACCAGACATTGAGGCAAGGTAACCACAGCGTCTAATTTGTGGAAGCAGAGCTGCTGAGCGTCTTATGAGACCGCAGCGTGGCGCCGTGCCGTGGAGACAAACAGCAGGCGGTGGAGACAGAGCAGCAGCTGTGGTGGAGACAAAGCAGGAGACAAAGCAGGAGACAAGCAGATGCGGTAGAGACAAAACAGCAGCGGCCCCAATAAGCTGGCTACAGTAACACCTAACCGAGAAAAATACTATTAGCGTGGCTAAATACACTGAACATGATGCGGTGCACACTATGATACACATACATACCTTTTTATGAGCAACGGACACACACACACTCACACGAGAGGAGGGAGGGAGCGAGGACTCCAGGCAGCCACCAGCTTTTACCTACGACCATACTAGCGTTAGCCACCTGATAGCATCAACCATACCGCAAAGAGAGAGGACACTTACCACAGCCAAACAACGCAGGAGCGCATACAGGGGGCCGGAGCAGCACACAGGCAGCCGCCCTACAACACAACACCAATGCCTTAAGCACATGTACAAATACAAACGACCAGCGAGGTGAAGCAGCATGCAGCCATACCTGTCGGACCAAACGACCTCTGACCCGGAAGTGACGCAGAGGTGACGATGAGGGGCGCAAAGGAAGAACTGGTGGGAGGACTGCCGCTTTTGTACCGGCCCACCTCGTCGGCGGCCACCAGCAGGGCTCGTTAGACAAGCAATGGCAAATTACATAAAGAATACACACCTCTATGCTGCTACACTTGCATCCAGCTGTTTGGGGTGAACTATCACACTAGAATAACACAAATAATTGTGCAAGTAAGCTACCCAAACTGTGACTGTTTCAGAGCCTCAACTAACCATTTATTTTTGTCACCATGTCAGTGAAACTCACCAGACTATGGACTTTTGCACCATGTGAGTTAATGGAAAGAATTGGTGTAACAAGTGTAGGCAAAGTTGTTCTTTGGCGTATGCGCTCAATACAATTTCAAAAGTGTAAAGTGCTTTTCCTTCCTTTACATCCTGCCCCTCCTCCTTGGATCGTCATCCCGACGATTGACAAATTAATGCTAACACGGCAAGCTAGCTCCAAGGTTTAAACAAAGCAGAGACTGCATTGGACACCGAAGCAGGAGGATTGGCAGCCTGGACATCTCCAGCTGACCGTGGAAGACGATGTACATTTGAGTGCTGGCCAGCAGTTTGCCATGTGGTCTGGCACCTGGCTGGAACCAGGACAAGTGACCGAATGAGGAGCTGAAGATGTTAATGCTCCCGAAGGTGGAACTATTAAAGGGCCAGACCGAGAAGAGTCTGGGTCCGATGGCAGCACTGACAACTGGGACGTGGTTGTGGCTGGTCTCGCAGAGGGCAAGACAGAAGTGACCACAGAAGGTTGCTGGCCAAGAACAAGCAAGTCATACTCAAACGAACACTCCTCTTCAGGAGGCGGCCCTTCTACAGGTGGCGAGTTAGGGGAAGAGGCATGACCAGGCGAGTCCACTCCAAGGACAGCCTTTAGCATGGTGCAGTGGACCTGTTTGACCTTGGTCTCGTCATCCACTGGCACAAAAGTGTACACTGAGCCACCCTCCTTAGGTACCCTCAACACTCGGTACCTCACAGAGCTCCACCTATCTCGGGTCTTATGAGGCCCCCTTGCACTGAAGTCTCGCAAGAACACCAACTGCCCTTCACTCAGTGGCACATCTCTGACATGCTGGTCATGGGCTCTCTTTCGGCAATCAGCAGCCTGTTGCAAGCATTCCCTAGCACCTTCAAATGCTACCTGCAGTTGAGCTTGATGATCTTGAACCCACTCGTGAACAGACCCACCAACAGGACTCTCAACTACCCAACCAAAAATCTATTGGCAGTCTGGGTTCCTGACCGAACATTAAGAAAAAGGGAGACTCTCCTGTGGACTGATGGGGAGTTGTGTTGTAGCAATAGAGGACATGGGGCAGACACACATGCCAATCCCTTTTTCGTGACACTGGCAGTGTGTGAAGCAAGTTGTGGAGCGTCCGGTTAAACCGCTCACACTGACCATTTCCTTCTGGGTGGTATGGGGTAGTGCGCGATTTTACAATGCCATACAAGTTACACAACTGCTGGAGAAGAGAGCTTTCAAAGTTACGGCCCTGGTCGGAATGCAACCGAGCGGGAACACCAAACTTATAAAACCACACCAAGACTTTGGCCACAGTGGCAGCACGCTGATCCTGGGTAGGGACAGCAACTGTGCATTTACTAAAAACATCTGTCAGGACCAAGACGTTCTCTACGCCATTCTGGGCAGGCTCTAGAGTAGTGTAGTCGATGGCAAGGATTTCATTAGGGCGTGAAGCCATGAGCTCTTGGGTGGGCATCTTTGGCCACTTGACACCTCTCACATGTCTGACACCATCGGGCCACATCAGAGGACATACCAGACCAGTAGCATCGGGACCGTAGGAGCGCCAGTGTTCGCTCCACTCCCTGGTGCCCATGCTCCTGGTGAACTTGGGTCAAAACCTCACTAGTCAACACACTAGGCAACAACAGCTGGAACATGGCTTCAGCGCCGTCTGGGTGGAACACCTTACGATACAAGATACCGTCTTTCTGAATTAGGCGGTCCCACTGCCGAAGCAGAACAAGTGTGGACGGGGACAGCTGTGCCCGCACCTCACGGCTGGGATGCCGCTTCTGCTTCCACAACTCAAGCAATTCCTGTATAACAGGGTCAGCCTGCTGAGAGGCACAAAGCTCAGAGGTGGTATACTGAGGCATGACTGCAATAGAAGCTTGCGTGACCTCAGCCTTCCTCAACCCCAAAGCTTGCTGCAATGACTTGGGCATGGCAGTACCTGGAAGCATAGCCTCTACATCCTGGGGGCCAGGGGGATGTTGACGAGAAAGAGCGTCCGCATTGGTGTTACTCCTCCCCGACCGGTACCTGATCTCAAAATCAAAAGAGGCTAGCTGGGCTGCCCATCTCTGCTCAGTGGCAGCCAATTTAGCAGTGGACAAATGACTGAGGGGGTTGTTATCAGTATATACAACACACTTATTACCCAACAAGTAATCTCTAAACTTCTCCGTCATGGCCCACTTAAGGGCCAAGAACTCAAGCTTCATGGAGCTGTAGTTCACCATGTTCCTTTCTGTGGGTCTCAAACCCTGGCTAGCATAGGCTATCAGCCTCACCTTGCCTGCCTGTACCTGAGAAAGGACCGCTCCCAAGCCACCATGGCTTGCATCAACCTCCAGAATGAATGGGAGGGCAAAGTCTGCGTATGCCAACACTGGTGTGGTGTGAGCTTAGCCTTCAGTGTTGCAAAGCTCTGCTGGCACTTGTCAGTCCAACACCTGAGAAGCCGTTGATCGGTCTTCTTACCAGACTTGGCGCTACCACATGCAGCTACAGCCTTATGCAGAGGGGCTGCCAGTTTGGCGAATCCCTCCACAAACTGCCGGTAATAACTGGCGAAACCAAGGAAAGAGCGAAGCTCTGAGGCAGTAGTGGGAATCGGCCAGTTGGCAACCACTTCAACTTTACTCAGATCTGTGGAGACACCGTCGCCAGAAATCACATGGCCCAAGTAGTGTACCTCTTTCTGGAAGAATGAGCATTTGCTGAGCTTGGCTTTAAGGCCCTCTTGTTGAAGCCACCCTAGCACCACCTTCAATCTCTCCAGATGTTGTTCCACAGTGGAGGAAAACACGACAATGTCATCAAGATACAACAGCAAGGACTGGCACTGTTGGTCCCCAAAGATACGTTGCGTTAACCTCTGAAAGGTGCTGGGTGCATTGCAGAGCCCAAAAGGCATTCTGTTCCACTCGAACAAGCCAAAAGGTGTACAAAAGGCCGTTTTTGGCTGGTCTGCCTCAGTGACTGGCACCTGGTTGTAACCACTGGCCAAGTCCAGGGTTGAGAACCAGCAAGCACCTGACAACGCATCCAGAGACTCCTCTATGCGTGGCAGAAGAAAAGCGTCTCTTCAGGTCTTACTGTTGAGCTGTCTGTAGTCAACACATATGCGTATGCTGCCATCTTTCTTACGTACCAACACAATGGGGGATGCATAGGGGCTGCTACTCTCCCTCATGACCTGTGATCCTAGCAGCTGGTTGATGTGCTCCTTCACAACCTCATATTCTGAGGGTGGGATGCGCCTATAGCGTTGCCTCACCGGAGTATCGTCCTCCAAAGGAATGTCATGGGAAATGAAGTTTGTACAACCCAGATCACCATCGTGGGCCAAAAAGACCGGAGTGTACTGCCTAAGCAACGATCTCACCTGACCCTGTTCCTCAACTGATAACACAGACAAATCAATGTTCTCTACCTGCTACTGCACACTAGGGGAAGCTGTCTGGGAAGACATGGTGGCCACACTTGAGGGCACCTCAGTGACCCCTGAAGGAAGGCTAACGACATTTACAAAGTCCAGTGTGCCAACAGCAGTGCAAGGATACAATACAACATCAGTGGAGCCAACATTAATGACAGGTATGTAGGCCATGCCCCCAATTACTCAAACCAAGGCAGGGGAAGCAAGCAACCCAGCTGGCAAACCAGCATCCAAGGATTCAAACAATACTGTAGAGTGCGAGTACTGCTCAGAACATGTGGCGGCCACGATTTTCATGACGCCGCCAGGAATCCGCCAGGCTCTCTTACCCCTGACCTTCACCTTCCCTGGACTATCCTGAGGGGCCTGCGTGCCAGCATGATGGCACTGTTGCAGTGCCTGCACAACCTGCTTGGGAGCCTCTGAGACACAGACCTGAGAGAACAAAGCTGCACCATGCTGCCCAAAAAGCTCTTGATAACACCTGCGAATCATGTTCATCCCTAAAACACCAGGCACTTGAGCAGGCACACCACCAGGAGGACCCCTCACCACCAAAACACCACAGTGGGGCATCAGTTTGGCACAAAGTTGCACATCGAGCTCCAGGTACCCAATGTAAGGAATCGTCAGACCATTAGCAGCTCTAAACTCCAACCAATGACATGAATGGAGGTGCTCCTGGCCGCAAGGCTCAAGATGCTGGCGAAAAAAGCTCTCAGAAACTGTAGACACCATGGACACTCCACCCATGTCCACATCCAAATGGGGACAAAATCAACCCAGAAGCATCCAAGTTACGTGAAACAGACTGTGAGCCAGAAGCGGCCCCACCCAAACTGTGGCTCTGCAGTTCGGTGAGCACTAGTTTTCTGACACCGAAAGGGGGCGAGACTGCCGACCAGGATTGGAGGGGAATCATGAGGGGAACTGCGAACGAGGAGGAACACGCACCCCATCACACTCCTGTGCAAAATGTCCCGGCTGCATATTATGGGGCCAGTACGAGGTGGACGACTGTACTGATGGGAGTTCTGCAGCTGAGCAATGCTACCCATGAGCTGATTAAGCTGCTCTTGCTGACGCTTCAACATCTCCCTCATCTCATTCATCTCAGACACTGACGAGGACGGGACAGCAGCCTGAGGGCCACCTTGAACACCATACTGGACACCCTACGCTAAGGGGACCAATTGACTACGACCTCTCACACCACCAGGCAAACCTTCATGCTCCCACCGGATCGCCTCTGCTCTACCCTCAAGCAAAGTGCAGTCAGGCTGCCGACGCACCAACTGCTTCAACTCACGGCCAAGACCTGCTCAACAAACTGGTCTCTCAAAAGGGCTTCAGCATTTGGCATGTCAGCAGGTGCGCGCTGCTTCACCCTCTCCATGAGGCCCATCAAAGCGAGGGAGAACTCCTGAAGAGTTTCTCCCTCTTGCTGCCTCCTGGAGAAGAAAGCCTCCTGCAGTGCAACATAAGACTCCAAACACCTGTATAGCTCGTGTAAAATGGCAGGTATTCTAGCAGGGTCCTCTCTCTCTGCTGCGGAGCGATATTTGATCTCATCTCTGGCTTCTCCCTGTAGATGGTCAAACAGGAAAAACGCCTGGTCGGACGGGGATAAATGCCGAGCCCTCATGCTCACCTGCACCTCCTCCATCCACTCACTCACTCAACCCTATACCTGTCCTTCCCCCTAAAGATGAAACACTTCCTATCTCTAGGCACAAAAATCAGTCTCTCCGCGACAGGGAGACTAGAAGTGGGAGCGGCAACAGGTGGTGCCGAAGAGGTAGACAGTAGAACACTAGGGCCAGCCTGTCCCTGTCGTAACTGCTCATTATCAGCTTTTAATTGTGCAATCAATTCTCTAAGTTCCTGTATTTCTTCCTCCATAATTAACACAAACTCACTATACTACAAGTGGTTACTATGGTGAAATGGCACCACAAAAGCCAAACCTGTAATAGGCACCTCACCAAAACTCACACGAAGATCCACCAGGAGTCCCTGCTGCTTTGTCTCCGAGCTCTACAATCTGCATACAAAAACAACAAAATTAGGGCACACAATAAAAAAAAAAGAAAAAAAAAAAGGAACACATGTCTCAGCCGTTCAAAAGAATAATCCTGCCGACAAGTTTTGTGGTGAGGAGGAGGTGAAGGGATATAAAGCTAATCCTGCCAACAACGCCAAATTTTGTGGTGAGGAGGAGGTGAAGGGATATAAAGCAAATATTGTCAACAACGCCACCCTAGGAATTTCACCCAGGGATTACTTCTTCAATACAAGGCACACAGGTTTGTTTACTCAAGAGGCACGAGATGTGGCTCCAAGTTATAAAAAAAACTACACTTTTTATTAAACAATCATTCTTTCTTGTAAAAAAACAGCATTTAAAACTTCACACAGGGAGGGGAAAAAGGCTAATCAGGGCTGAGGCCTAGTGGATGGACAAGCTAGTGCAGGGGAAGGATCCACCAAATTAAAGAGAAATTAACTTATATCAGCTGGACCAGCACACAGGCAGTCGCCCTACAACACAACACCAATGCCTTAAGCACATGGACAAATACAAACGACCAGCAAGGTGAAGCAGCGTGCAGCCATACCTGTTGGACCAAACGACCTCTGACCCGGAAGTGACACAGAGGTGACGACGGGGGGCGCAAAGGAAGAACTGGTGGGAGGACTGCCGCTTTTGTACCGGCCCACCTCGTCGGCGGCCGCCAGCAGGGCTCGTTACACAAGCAGTGGCAAATGACATAAAGAATACACACCTCTATGCTGCTACACTTGCATCCAGCTGTTTGGGGTGAACTATCACACTAGAATAACACAAATAATTGTGCAAGTAAGCTACCCAAACTGTGACTGTTTCAGAGCCTCAACTAACCATTTATTTTTGTCACCATGTCAGTGAAACTCACCAGACTATGGACTTTTGCACCATGTGAGTTAATGGAAAGAATTGGTGTAACAAGTGTAGGCAAAGTTGTTCTTTGGCGTATGCGCTCAATACAATTTCAAAAGTGTAAAGTGGTTTTACTTGGATGCAGAGTGAAGAGACCAGGATGGAGTTACATTATGGACCCAGCATTTTTAGTAACTAAAGGTCTGGAAATCTTGGCCTCTGTTGCTCTGGTTTCTTACTTCAATCTGTCTCTTGTGAGTCCTAGAAATTCAGTGAAATGCAATACTAAATTGTACTAAATTGAGAACCCCTTTGAGAGGGTAACGTAACCATGATATGCTAATGAGCTCTGAAGACTAACCGATCCAATATACTGCTCAGTGGCACAGACCAAGGCCTCCCATTAGTACAGATGCACAAACCAAACAGGCATGGTGTGAAACACACAGAGCACTAAAATTAACTGAAAATCTCTCTCCACAGAAAACTAGAGGCTGTTAATATTCTTGATTTGAGATATGTTATTCTAAATGTTACCTCACTATTAATGATCATTTATGCATGGAACCTAAGTTTTTTCTCAACAGTTCTGATTATGTTTTTAAGACAATTGCCTGTTATGTAACACTAGATGAATCTAACCCAACAGCAGCCATCATCTCCATGTATTTTTTATACATCTTTGTTAGCTCTCTCTCATTTCTTACAATATGTGGCAATCTTCTTGTAATAACCTCTGTTATTTACTTCAAACAGCTCCACACTCCTACAAACTACCTGATCCTCTCTCTCGCTGTAGCTGACCTGCTTGTTGGGGTTATACTCATGGTTTATGAGGCGTTACCATATAACTTCATCTCTTGTATCATACTAAACTGTTTTGATGTCTATCTGTGCTCATGTTCTGTTTGGAACTTGTGCTTTATTTCTGTTGACAGATATTATGCTGTGTGTCAGCCTCTGAAGTACAGAACTAAAATGAATGTCCGTGTTATTGTGATCATGATCCTGCTGAGCTGGATTATACCTGCTCTTACCGTCTCAGTAACAGGTCTACAAGATGTTGTTGCAGTTTACCTGCCAGCTATCACAATGTCTGCCATCTACCTAAAGATTTTCATGGTGGCACAGAGACAGGCACGCAGTATCCAGAACACAACCTGTCAGAGCACATCTGAAAGTAAGATGGAGAGAAAGGCCACCAAAACTCTGGCTATTGTGATTGGAGTTTTTCTGATATGCTGGTCTCCTTTCTTTTTTCGTTGGGCCATAGCATTTAATCACGATATACCGATGTCTGTGTTTTATGCCTTTTTGTTCCTTGGATGGTTCAATTCAATGCTCAATCCATTCATCTATGGTTTCTTTTACAGCTGGTTTCGATCAGCTTTCAGAATGATCCTTTCTGGGAAAATATTTCAAGGTGATTTTACTCATTCTAAACTCTCTTGACTCATTACTTGCTGGTAATCATCACTACTTTAACTCTGAAAATTTACATCTGTTTCTACTGCAGCTCATATACAATTTGCCACTGTTCTATGCATAAAGAATCTGAATGCACAACTCTGTACACACATAGCAGTGTACAGTAAACAGTACATACAATAATGTCAATGTTAATGTCTATGAATTATCACTGGATCCACATGTCATTGTTTTCCTCATTTCTTACTGTATGCTTTCAGTCAGATGTTGCATAATGAATGCAGGAGTACAGCTCTGAAGTTCTCTCTGAATAAAACTTAAGGAATTGTCTAATGTTGATCTTGGTTTTACAGTAGTCTTCACTCAGTGCCTCCATGAGTTGTTTTGGCTTCAGATGAAACAGTAAATGAAATAGAATGAAGTTGTGTAGATTGTGTAGATTTTAATGAAGAGAGCTGACTTCTAGTTTTCACAGCACAAGCATAGCTCAAGTAAAAAATGGTGGATTATACTTTTTCTCTGATCAGATAAAAATTCATGGCTATTCACATTAGAATCCTTTACAACAGATTCACTTTTGTGCAGGTTAATAATTTTTCATTCTGCCTCTGAATTAACACTTTCAAAGATGCTGTGAATCCATGACAAAGCAGAGAAAATCTTCACTTTTAGTGCCCATGATGAATATCTACACTGCAGTTTCTGTTGACAACATTGGGTCTTTATTAGTGGACACCCAGCTTGCCTCTGTGAGACATTTCACAATGAATTACATTTACAAAACTGTGCAAGCAGGGTTCTTTCAATCAGAAGACTGTGTATGTTTTCATTTAAATATTCTATTATCAATCTTCAGTTTGACTTTTACTCATCTCACCTCCAACATTACAACATAGTTGTTGAATGATTACATTTTGATGCAATGGAAAATTATGTGAGACAGAATGTTGCCATCAAAAACTACTTAAATCATGAAACCTTTTACTTGTCAGTTGAGGCAGGGCCGAATTATTCTTATAGGGCAGTGATACTCAACATCTGGCCAAATCTGGTCTTCACTCGGCAGCCAGGAGGCCCTCTGACTGTTTTCTCAATCACAATGTCAATTCACAGTTTTTCCCAGGAAGGAGGGACAGATATGCCAGTTTTTGGCTGATGGTCCAAATTAAACTGTTAGTAACAGAGAGAAAACTAATTTGCATGATGATCTTTCACGTTGTGAAAAGTGCAATTATTAACTGAAGAGGAGCAAAAGTTGCACAGAAATGAGATAATTCTGATCCCATGAATGTGCATTCCATAAGAAAAGAGCTTAAATATGCTGCTCTTTCTGTTCCTGGTAGGATGGAAGAGGTTCCGGTTATGTTTAATGTTGTAACCTGTTTCAAATGTTTCCAAAACACAACTAAAATGCAGCTGCAGTTTATAAATGCAGTAAAACATCTGATTTATCTGTCGTTCTTGCACCAAGTTAATTTAGTGAATAAGTTAGGGATAGGGTAAATGATTTGAAAATAAAGAATTTGAAAGAAAAATGTGTTGTTTGCTTTTTTATGTTTATCTGTTTTATTATATCAGTAAATGACCCCACATACTAACCCGTTTACTGTACATTATTATGTATTATTTAGCAATTCATATGTGGCAACTTGATAAAGCACAAATTAATTTAGATTAATGTGACATGTAAGCACAAGACGAACTGAAATAATAAGGGCCCCTCTACAAGATGGTGCATCAAGTGTCATGGTAAACAGAAAACCTGTTTATGAAAGAGAAAAAAGCTTAACACTTCTCCAGGCTTCACAACAGTCACTCTTAGGTTATACTTTATCATGCATAAACTTTATTTTGTTTTGGCAGATACAAGCACATCAGTATTTTAACACAACAATTCACCCTTTGCGAAGCACCACTGTCCTTAGTTACAGTTGCTGTGCCTGCTAAACTTTTCATTTTTTTACTGCATTTATCCGATTTATGGTGATAATGGTTGGAGATTCAACATCGAAAGTGGGAGTAATTGTTGAAACATGAGGTCTTTGATTCATTAGTGACAGTAAACAAAAGCAGCTTCAGATTTCTAGCTCACAATGGTGGATTTTGTTTGCTAAAATGACTCACAAGCAGATTTCATGAGCATTGCTACTGTATGTAATCTAATGCTAACACCTTGAGTTAGCTGAGAAGCCTCCAGCTAACAAGAAACAACAATCCTGTGAAAGTGTACATGTAAAATTAGCTAGCAGCTGTGTACATGACATAATGTTAATTCTAAAAGACTATATCTAATGCTAATGTGGCAAAACTACGAGGGTTAGATTTACTTTGGTTAGTTAACAAGTGTCCAACAACGCCACCTAGGGGAATTTCACCCCCAGGAAATCTATTAGAGGGGACCACCACTCTAGCACTGACAAGAAGGTCACACAGGTATGAACGACACAAGAAACGTGAGATGTGATTCCAAGATAAATTATACACAAGAAAATTTTATTAACAACACTTTAAAAATTTCCAACCTTGGACAAAAATCCCTTAGAGATGATGCTAATGAATAATATAATAACATGGAGCAGAATATTGCACAGTCCTTAAGGGCCTTCTTAATGGTTTGGTTAAGTTTGCCGATAAAGTGCAAACACTAGGCACAGGGCTGAGGGCTCCACAGGCAGAGGTGACTAACTGAGAGGAAGGGGAAGGGTCCTGATGCTACACACCACACGTAAAAAAAAAAAAAAAACCCACACACCGTTAATTGACACCCATGTGCACTACTGTACAGGAAGTGAAGGGACCGCCACCGCAGGGATCAGTCAGCCACTCGCCACACCGGCCCAACAGCTCCTATCTAAAGAAAAGAGGCAAACTGTTAATCAATACAAAGGAGCAAAAAAAATAAAAAATAAAAAAATAAAAGAATACTGCCCCGACACCACACTATACTTGGCCCAGGAGGTCACCACCAAGGTTGATTGTGCTTTTAAATACCATTCACACACACACGCACTCACACGGTTAACCCAACAAACAAAAAAAAACAAAACAAAAAAAAAAAAAAACAAAAAAAAAGAAAGAAAAGAGAAAAAACAAAATCTACAAAAAAATAACTAAAGAACCAAACACAAAATCTACAAAAAATAACAATGAATGATCACAAAATCTGTAAAAAATAACAAAATAACAATACACACACAAACAACATGAGTGGAGACAGGCTGTGCTGTCCTACCACACTAAGTTATATCTCACCAAACAATGGGCCGATGGTCAAATAAGGCAGGTATATCTGCATGATAGATGACAGAAATACACTCATTAAGGTGGACAAAGGAAGTGCAGTAGACTTTGACCCATCTGGACTGCAATCGTGAAAGACCACTGGGAAAGGAGCTAAGCTAACTCGGCTTAGACCTGAGACAGCGAGCCTGAGTGAGATGAATCGTTGTCAGCTCACTTTGATTCTGTATCAGCCCACATCGTCCTCCTCAGCCGCCACCCCCTGACATAAAACATGCAAATGAAGGGGTAACTTAAGTTTGGCTGGAGGTAAAGTTACTGCAGCTGGTAAGCTAGTGTTAGTTAGCTGAAAATGCTAACTTTTACAGCTTTTGTTAGAGCAGATGAAGACAGAGTTTAATCCATTCACCACACGTGTGCTCTTGTGTTTCATGTTTTTGAGAGACTACAGAAAAGTTGTTGCCCTCCAGACTCTTGAAACACTGAGCATCACTCTTCTCAGAGCCTCCTGCACTGCTTCAACACTTAGAGAAATGCAAAGTACGACAGTTCTAGTTATGGTTGCTAAGCTATGATTGGACAGTTGCTGTTTGAAGGTGGGGCTTAGCAAAGGGTCAATTTCCCTGCATTTTCAACCTCAGGCCCCAGTAATTGCCATGAAACAGGAAATTGCTTTAATTTTGGTATAAATGGTCTGATCTGCACCAAACTTCACAGGTATGATAAAAGTACCACCCTAAACACATCTACATGACAATCAAGAGTCAAAGTCATAGCGCAAACTAGTAAAGACAGGAGGTAACATCTAATTCCTCCTACGATGTCTGAAATACAGTTTAATCCCAGGAAACGGGATCCATGGGAAATCTAAACAAGACCATTTCACATTTCCTGGGAAATGCAATGACATGAAATGGTAAACATGTTTCTGTTTATTTATCTTTTTTAAGCACAGAACATATTAGATACGTTCAGATAAATGTAGCCCCAAATTGTGTGGGGGTGTGAGGGCCCATTCAACGCTGCTTGCAGCTTTAATTTTTTTTTTTTTGTGTGTGTTGTTTTAATTGTCTGGCTGCTGGGGTCTGCTAGCCCTTCAATGTGGGTATATTAACTTCTTCTGTTTTCAGGGGACAGGTACAGTGGGCCTAGTATGGCAGTGTGTCTTTACAAGTCCCTTTTTGGTTGGTGTGCTGTGTCATGAGTGGTGGATTAGTTAAGGACCCCTCTCCTTTTTTGTTGGTGTGTGTGTGCTCCCTGCCACCATGATAAGCCTGTCCTGTCCTTCCATTAGTTATATATATCTAACACTTTCAATCACTTGCTCACTGCCAAATTCTGGCATCGTTGGCAAGATCTCACATTTAAAGGGCAGTAACGTGTTCTTTTTCTTTTCTTCTTTAGATTGTATTGTATTTTCTGTTGGTAGAATTTTAGTGAACTGTACCTGTTTGTGTAGTGGTAGAGACAAAACAGCAGCATTTTTTCTAGGTACCCAACTTTCCATATCATTTTTAGAGGCCTTGGTGCAGCTTTACGTCAGCAAATATGGAGGACGAGGTACAGCAGCTCAGGGACCTTCCTCTGCCTCAGCTAGTCATGCCGCTGCTGCAGGTGGGACTGTTGCTGTCACAGAGCGGCAGGTTGTCATTCCCAGGGGTCATTAATGTCCCACGTTTAATGGCAGGTCAAGCATACGAATAGCTAAGTGGATAGAAGAGATAGAAGCCTGTATGCGTGCCCGCCACCTAGCCATTGCTTGTTTTCATCTTTGATCATTTGGATTGAGAGGCGAAGGAAGAGATCAGGTTTTGGCCTAGTAGAGAACAACGAGACCTAGCCAAAGTTCTTGCCATCTTAAAGGAGCTGCATGGTTGTGTTCAATCATATCTTACACTCCAGCAGGCTTTCTTTTCCCAGTGTTAACTTGTAGTGAGTGAAGTGGGATGCCCGATGCCGATGTTCTCTGTCGGGACCAGTTCACTGAACATGTCCTTGACAGTGCTCTTCGCTGGGAGCTCAAGCGATTAGTTTGTTAGTTTTTCGCCAACCCATTGCCACTCTGTTGGAGCTACGCAGTGAGGCTGAGGGAGAGGGACGGTCTCCCAAGGGGTGCGAGGGGGTGTACCACTTTGTTTCCTTCAGCTTATGGCTTTCAGTACAAGGTGCAGGGTCCTCTCGACCCAGCCCCATATGTCACCCCACGAAACCCTGATTTGGACGAATTGATGGATCTCTTAAAGTGGCAACAGGAGCAGCTTAACCACCTCACCCAAACAGTAGCCTCCTTGCAGGCCCCTTTCTCCCAAGGTTGGACTTCTCGTAGTGGCCCTTCAATCTGCAGAAGGTTCCAGCTGCTGGGTCATTTTGCTTGGCAATGTGATGCTGAGCGGGTTCCCTTTTGTGGCCATGTTAACCTGGATGCTGACGTGAACTCAAACACTACCATGTGTTCCGGCTTTTCCCACCCATTGTAAAACTGAAGCCCACTGAGCCACAGCTTAGTAGGGGAGTTTACAGGCTCACAGGTGCAGTGGCTGGATTGATTGCTTTGTGTCCAAACATTGATGTCTCGATCAACGGGATCACTGTTTTGTGCTTGGTGGATAGTAGTTCCATGGTGTCCACCATTACTAAAAGCTTCTTCCTTGCACAGTTTGTGCCTTGGGGCCATGATTGCCTTTAGTCTTGCCATCGGATACACCTGTGAGCCACTAATGGATTAGGGATTCCATACACCTGCTACGTGGAGCTTGATGTGGTACTTTGTAACAAGGTGATTCCCCATTGTGGGATTCTCGTTGATAAGGACCCCCGGTGCTGTGTCTTCTGTCCCTGGGATCCAAGGGATGAATTTGATTCACTGATGCTATCGAGAACTCTTTGGGACCTTCGGCCCTTCTCTCTTTGATTTACCCCCCATGTCACAGGTGCCCGGTCCAGTCATCATGGCTTTACAGAAGTGCCTCCAGTCGGCCGCCCAGGTTTCAGGGAACCGTACTGGCACTGTAAGGGTATGCATGTGTGGTGAGGTGATGAAGCTGGTTGCTAGTACCTGTCCTGAATGGTTTTCTGGTTAGGTTTCTCTGCTTGAGCCTCCTGAGTCTAGTCTGCCTGGCTGGGCTGCTAGCTTCTCCTTTCCTTGTTCAGCTTGTCCAGCAGACAGCATATGCCCCAGTAATCAATGTTCGGACAACCGAGGTTCTCCTCTACCAAGGGCTGGTCTTGGTGTCTTGAGTGCAGCCCAGGTCATCAGTCTTCCCGCAGGTTTGACCAAGGTGAGGTCCACCACTGCTGCCGCTTTCTCCCAAGCAGCTGGCATCCCTGTGCCAGATAGAGTAGAATCTCTGGATCTGTCTGCATTGGCTGAGCAGGAACAGGCAGATGTAAGATTGTGCTGCAAAACTATCATTCAGTCTTCTCTGCCCGTGATGGTGGCTTGGGCTGTACTAACCTCATCTTGCATGACATACCCCTACTTGATGATGTCCTGGTCCGGCAGCAGTACCGGTGCATCCCTCCTTCAGAGTAGGAGGTAGTGAAGGCCCACATCAATCAGCTTCTGGAGTCGCAGGTCATTAGGGAGAGTAGTAGTCCCTACAGATTCCACCGACATGCACAAAAATCGGTACGCACATGTATCACATCCAAACCAAACAGGAAGTTGGCCATTTTGAATTTCATGGTCAATTTTGACGTTTTGCACGTGTCATATTTGAACGAACTCCTTCTACAGGATTCATCACAACGGCTTCAAAATTATTGTGTACCATCGAGACTAGTTTGTGATCAAAAGCTTTGGTCTGTGTTGAATGGCGTGGCCACGGTGTGGCGGCAAATTTTGATGTCTCGCCAAAACACAGGAAGTTGCTTTAGCTGCGCCGTACATGGTCATATCTACCTGAAACTTAACATGTTTATTGCCAGTCCATGCCTGAACATATGATATCAATTTCATCAATGGGCGTGGCTAAATGGCCCAACATAGGCTACAGTTGATATTTCGGGTAAAAACATGGTGTGAATGGCGTGGTTAAATTTGTGGTTAAATTTTAATGTCGCTGCTCATGGACACTTAGATTACACCACATGAGCAGGATGGAGACATTTTATGTTTGTTTTGCGTTCTTTTTTTTTCCATTTTATCCATGGTCTCCATTCACTGCCATTGGCTGCAACCCTGTTTTCTGCTGAAACTCCAGGATTGTTTTGTGAACTGAGATCTTCACCCATCCTCACATCGGCATAGGGGTGAGTACATATTGAGTGGATTATCGTTCTGGGATGGAATATCGCTTTAATGCCTAAAACTCTCAGAAGTGAAAACAGATTGCACGTTTTGTATTAGCACAGTGGTATCGTGATTTTTAAAGAAGTATCGACTCCAAAATATCGAACGGCGGGTATCGAAGTATCAATTCAGAGTATTGATATGCCCATGTCTACCTTCCAGTGGCTGATGCAAAGGATGTTCAGTGATCAGCAGGTTCAGTCCATGCTGCTTTACCTTGATGACATCATTGGCTTTTCATCCTCTGTCCAACAACGTTTCTTCGGCCTCAATTATAATTGTTTATAACAGCAGATAAAACACTAAAGTAGTCAGGTTTGGAACTTACATACATCAGGATAGTGCACCTCTGTTTCCTGGATAGAACATTTAATTTTCAGGAAAATATTAACTCCTACGCCCCATAAAAGTCTATGTATGGCCACTGTCGAACTACGAAGTATGAACTTGTGCAAAAATAACTGCAGAAAATAACAGTGAAACAGTACCGGACAAACAAACAAATGTACAAAGGCAGGATCAGCACCTTGGAAAGCGCTGAGGCATCAGCGCCTTGAGAGAGTGCTGTGGTACCAAAGGCTTACACCTGAGGTAAAAGCTCTCAAACTCTCAACCCTTACATATACAGTTGTGCTCATAAGTTTAGTGACGACCCTGCTCAGGTTTCCTGCTTGTGTCTCACTAGTCTCCTTCCTTTGCAGTTACTGGGAGTTGGCTGGTAGGCGGTGCTGGGAGTGAGTGCCTGCAGGTACCTGCCCTTCTGGGTTGGGCCCACAGAGGCTATAAAGGACCGCCTCTTTCACCACACTCTCTCTCTCAGCTGGGCCTGCTGCAGCCTCTCAGCCTGTCTCCTTTTGTTTGGTTTGTTGCACCTTACAACACACATTACACCATGTTCTCACTCATCCACACACTCCCGACATGACTGATGCCTTCTTACATACACACCCCATTGGTTATTTACTTTGTTAATCATTTTGAGTTAAATAAAATCAATTTTCAATTGGAATGTCTGTGTGTGGCCTCCCTTTTTGTTGCCGGCCTTGAGCCAGCCGGTAACACATACCCTGGCAGAATTTGTGATTTTTTTTTGCCCATTTTTCAGAGAATATGAATGATAAGAGAAAAACCTTTTTTTCACTCATGGTTAGTGGTTGGGTGAAGCCATTTATTGTCAAACAACTGTGTTTACTCTTTTTAAATCATAATGACAACAGAAACTACCCAAATGACCCTGATCAAAAGTTTACATACCCTGGAGATTTTGGCCTGATAACATGCACACAAGTTGACACAAACAGGTTTGAATGGCTACTAAAGGTAACCATCCTCACCTGTGATCTGTTTGCTTGTAATCAGTGTGTGTGTATAAAAGGTCAGTGAGTTTCTGGGCTCCTGACAGACCCTTGCATCTTTCATCCAGTGCTGCACTGACGTTTCTGGATTCTGAGTCATGGGGAAAGCAAAAGAATTGTCAAAGGATCTGCGGGAAAAGGTAATTGAACTGTATAAAACAGGGAAGGGATATAAAAAGATATCCAAGGAATTGAGAATGCCAATCAGCAGTGTTCAAACTCTAATTAAGAAGTGGAAAATGAGGGATTCTGTTGAAACCAAACCATGGTCAGGTAGACCAACAAAACTTTCAGCCACAACTGCCAGGAAAATTGTTCGGGATGCAAAGAAAAACCCACAAATAACTTCAGCTGAAATGCAGGACTCTCTGAAAAAAAGTGGTGTGGCTGTTTCAAGATGCACAATAAGGAGGCACTTGAAGAACAATGGGCTGTATGGTCGAGTCGCCAGAAGAAAGCCATTACTACGCAAATGCCAAAAAGCATCCCGCTTACAATACACCAAACAGCACAGAGACAAGCCTCAAAACTTCTGGAACAAAGTCATTTGGAGTGATGAGACCAAAATTGAACTTTTTGCCACAACCAGAAACATTACATTTGGAGAGGAGTCAACAAGGCCTATGATGAAAGGTACACCATTCCTACTGTGAAACACGGAGGTGGATTGCTGATATTTTGGGGATGTGTGAGCTACAAAGGAACAGGAAACTTGGTCAAAATTGATGGCAAGATGAATGCAGCATGTTATCAGAAAATAGTGGAGGAAAATTTGCACTCATCTGCCCGGAAGCTGTGTGTGGGACGTACTTGGACGTTCCAACATAACAACGATCCAAAACACAAGGCCAAGTCGACCTGTCATTGGCTACAGCAGAATAAAGTGAAGGTTCTGGAGTGGCCATCTCAGTCTCCTGACCTCAATATCATTGAGCCACTCTGGGGAGATCTCAAACGTGCAGTTCATGCAAGACAGCCTACGAATTTACAGGACCTGGAGGCTTTTTGCCAAAAAGAATGAGCAACTTTACCATCTGAGAAAATAAAGAGCCTCATCCACAACTACCACAACAGACTTCAAGCTGTCATTGATGTTAAAGGGGGCAATACACGGTATTAAGAACTGGGGTATGTAAACTTTTGATCAGGGTCATTTGGGTTTCTGTTTCTGTTTCATTATGATTTAAAAAGAGTAAACACAGTTGTTTGACAATAAATGGCTTCACCCAACCACTAACCATGAGTGAAAGAAAAGTTTTTGTGTTATCATTCATATTCTCTGAAAAATGGCCAAGAAATCATAAATTCTGCCAGGGTATGTAAACTTATGAGCACAACTGTACTTCCCACTCGCAGGTCTTACAAATAATATTTTTTGGTTGATCCTCTCTTTGCTGTTGTTTCCGTTGTCAATTTCTTTGTCTGTGTCCCTATCATGCTGTCTGTGTCACTCTGTGTCTCTTTGTCCGTGTGACTGTCTGTATCCCTCTCTCTGTGTCTCTGTCTCGCTCTGTTCAGACTGCTCCCGCATATGCATATGGAATATATTAATATAAATAGTAACAAATTTTAAAAAATCATAGCCGTGGGAAAACAACCCTGTGAAATATATCATTATTCCCCTGCGGTCTGTATGACCGCTGTCATGGTCGGAGGTATAAATGCTCAGAAATCTTTTGTGTTTTATTTAAATACCTTACAGGCTTCAAAAAAATGTACAAAACACATATTTAAGAAAAATCACATCATGAAAGGCTTGTATTTTTTTTTTTTTTTTGTTTGTTTGTTTTTCAAAACAAAGTTATTTTGATTATAAAAACTCAAACGGTCTGTCAAACCGTCTTGGCGGTTCTAGTGTAAAAGTTACATCATGAACATACAGAGAGGAAATAGAAGGGAGACTAGAGAGTCCTAACAGAACTAGATTCTTGTGTGTACAGAGTTCAGTCAGAGGCTGCTCACAAGGTTTTTGCTATTTGCTCATTAACTTGTAAGTGGCTGTTTGGGGTGAATTATCATACTTGAGTGAAACAAATAACTAGAAATGTTCTGGCAGTCAAACTTGTACAAGTCTATGGACTTTTGCACTGCATAAGTTAATGGAAAGAATTTGTTGTCCAAATTAGACTGTTAGTAACAGAGAGAAAACTGATTTGCTTGATGACCTTTCAGGTTGTGAAAAGTGCAAATATTAACTGAAGAGGAGCAAAAGTTACACAAAAATGAGAATAATTCTGATCCCATTAATGTGTATTATATAAGAAAAGAATTTAAATGTCCTGCACTTTCTGTTCCTGGTAGGATGGAAGAGGTTCCAGCTATGTTTAATGTTGTAACCTGTTTCAAATGTTACCAAAGCACAACTAAAATGTAGCTGCTGTAAAACAAACAACTGATTTATCTTTAAATTCTTGCACCAAGTTAATTTTGTGAATAAGTTAAGACATTTGAAAATAAAGAATTTGAAAGAACAATGAGTTGATTGCTTTTTTATGTTTATTCGTTTTATCTCATCAGTAATGTAACTGTCCCCTGGCCTCCTGTCACTTTGCAGAAATTACCTTGGCGAAAGCAAGTTGAGTAACTGTGTTGTCGGGGTTTCTGGGGAAAAAATGAGCTTTATGCTCATACTGACCTCACCCATTCATGTGGCAACTTGATAAAGCACAAATTAATTTAGATTAATGTGACATGTAAACACAAGATGAATGGAAATAATGACCCCTCTACAAGATGGTGCATCAAGTGTCATGGTAAACAGAAAACCTGTTTTTGAAAGAGAGAAAAGCTTAACACTTCTCCAGACTTTTATGTTTATCATTACAGTTTCACAACATTCACTCTTATGTCATACTTCATCATGCATAAACTGTTTGTATTGGCAGATATAAGCACATCAGCAGAACAACTGACCCTTCATTAAGCACCGGCCTCCTTAGTGACAGTTGCTATGCCTGCCAAACTTTTCATTCAGATGGTGCATCAAGTGTCATGGTAAACAGAAAACCTGTTTATGAAAGAGAGAAAAGCTTAACACTTCTCCAGGCTTCACAACAGTCACTCTTAGGTTATACTTTATCATGCATAAACTTTATTTTGTTTTGGCAGATACAAGCACATCAGTATTTTAACACAACAATTCACCCTTTGCGAAGCACCACTGTCCTTAGTTACAGTTGCTGTGCCTGCTTAACTTTTCATTTTTTTTACTGCATTTATCCGATTTATGGTGATCATGGTTGGAGATTTAACATCAAAAGTGGGAGTAATTGTTGAAACATGGGGTCTTTGATTCATTAGTGACAGTAAACAAAAGCAGCTTCAGATTTCTAGCTCACAGTGGTGGATTTTGTTTGCTAAAATGACTCACAAGCAGATTTCATGAGTATTGCTACCGTATGTAGGCTAATGCTAACACCTTGAGTTAGCTGAGAAGCCTCCAGCTAACAAGAAACAACAATCCTGTGAAAGTGTACATGTAAAGTTAGCTAGCAACTGCATACATGACATAACGTTAATTCTAAAAGACTGAGGCTAAAGCTAAAGTACATCTCACCAAACAATGGGCAGATGGTCAAATAGTTATATCTACATGATAGATGACAGAAATACACTCATTAAGGTGGACAAAGGAAGTGCAGTAGACTTTGACCCATCTGGACTGCAATCGTGAAAGACCACTGGGAAAGGAGCTAAGCTAACTCGGCTTAGACCTGAGACAGCGAGCCAGAGTGAGATGAATTGTTGTCAGCCCACTTTGATTCTGTATCAGCCCACATCGTCCTCCTCAACCCCCACCTCCTGACATAAAACATGCAGATGCCGGGGTATCTTAAGTTTGGCTGGAGGTAAAGTTACTGCAGCTGGTAAGCTAGTGTTAGTTAGCTGATCATGCTAACTTTTACAGCTTTTGTTAGAGCAGATGAAGACAGAGTTTAATCTACTTACCACACGTGCGATCTCGTGTTTCATGTTTTTGAGAGACTACAGAAAAGTTGTTGCCCTCCAGACTCTTGAAACACTGAGCATCACTCTTCTCAGAGCCTCCTGCGCCACTTCAACATCTAGAGAAATGCAAAGTATAACAGTTCTAGTTATGGTTGCTAAGCTATGATTGGACAGTTGCTGTTTGGAGGTGGGGCTTAGCAAAGGGTCAATTCCCTGCAAGTTTCAACCTCAGGCCCCAGTAATGTCAGTTCATTATTGTGCTTTAATTGAAATCTTGTTGTATAATACTGTATGCTCATCTTAATCACATGGTTCCCAACTACCAAGGTGCATGGAGAAGAGGAAATATCTGAAGAAGTCAAAACTCCTGAAAGTCTTCTCTTTTTTGTGGAGTGAGTTAAAACCTCTTTTAAATGTGTTCAGTAGACAACTATGCCATTTACATAACTTCTACGTTTAAGTGGGTACTTGTGCAAAATATCTTTCTCAAGGGTAAGACCAACAAACAAACAAGACATTACAAAATTCAGCCTACCAATGAATCCTCATATTTCTCCACTCACTTACAAAACTCAGTCTTTATACATTGGTAAAGCACCAGTCGATCCAATCCAGTAAAACATTTAGCCCTAAACACATTTTTACATTGATAAATGACAAAGTTTTGGTTCATCATTTTCAAATTAGACAGATGTCCCAAATATTCAAATGTTCTGTCACAATTCCAGTTCACATGTAAATCAATATCAGGGTATCAAAATGGTCACTGTTTTGTGACTGTTGGATCAACACCTCAATTGACCGAATTGGAGAGGAAATTGTTTATTTCACAAATATACACCCACACATGACCCAAACCCATAATGGCTTGTGTCATACAGACATGACTGCTCCTGAAACAAATTGATGAGGTCAACCTCTCTTTCCTCTGTCTAAAACTCTGCCGTTACTGACAGTTTGTAAGTGACTTGTAACAGCTGACTTTGCTATGAGTACTTACTGTATCTATATATACAGGTGGGCGGCCTCACCTCATTCTCTCTCCTCCCGCTATTGTGATCTCCTCATGGAGGTGGCTGTAGCCTTGCAGATCTGTTTTGTGTGGCAGGGCGACTTCGGGGCAGGGCTCAGCTCTGTGGTGTCTGGCTCTCTTCTGTGTCTCTGGCACTGATTGAGGCATTTTAATTGACCCGAGCTGCTTGCCAGACCCCTGACAACCATAAACTGCAGCTGCTAATGTATATATTTGATTATCTGTTTTGCTTCTATTAATTTTCTTTTGTTAATCTACATTTCTGTTGGGTCTTGGTATTATTAACTTTGTATATTTTCATTTGGGTTTGGGTTTTCGTTTATATATTTTAACTTAAAGTAACAGTTGCTTGAGTGAATGTGTGAGTGAATGAGTGAGTTTTTTCGAGTGAGCATTGTTTTAATTGTCTGGCTACTGGGGTCTGCTGGCCCCTCATGGTGGGGATTTTTTTTTTTTTTAAATAGTGAAAAGTGTGACAAAAAAGTGATACATACAAATACAGGGAACATACAGAATATACAGATAGCATACAGATACAGAGAGCAGCAAAGTAGTAGCAATTTCCAGGGGTAGCGATCAACTATAAGTTGTGTGTGTGTGTGTGTGTGCGCATGTCTAACTGTTTGTATGAGAGGGTGTGAACCGGTGTTCCGTGCTGTGAGGCAGTGATGGGGTACATGAAGGAAAATAAATAAATAATTAACTAAACAAATAAACAACATTCAAAATAATTAATAATTACTATCATTACTGTGCAACAACAACAGTAATAACAAAAACGATAATAAAACTGCAATATATGATAGATAGAATTAGATAGAATAAAATATTAATGCTATTACCAAAATTATAATGATAATGATAGTAATAACCCAATTTGAAATGTGACTGTGTACCTACATATACATACCGACATATATCTATCTACACGTATACACAAAAAAAATTTAATAATAATAATAATAATACAAAAAAAAGATAAATTAAAGCTGCAAGCAGCGTTGAACGGGCCCTCGCACCCCCATGCAACACGGGGTGCCTCATGGCCTGATTTGTCCCAGGCAAATCTGTATCATACTGCTGCTCCGCTGGTACGAGCTGAGGCTGCGAGAGCGAGCCTCCTGCAATAACAAAGCAATACAAAGTAGGCTAGTAAATCAATGATCACTCAAAGTTAACAGATCATTTCTTTATTTTCACTTCAGCGTTTGTGCATTAGTATATGCGCAATGCCACAATGTCAGACTCTGAGCATGCATGCGCTTTTTAATCAGCACTTTGTCTTACTTAATAGGCTGTGTTCTGTTTTACTGGCACACAGCACACACACAAACATATCTGCTGTAGTTTCATGACAGTTAAGTGTCAGCCTACATTTTTCTGAACCTATCTAATATGTTTTGTGCTTAAAAAAGATAAATAAAAAAAACATGTTTCACATTTCTTGTCATTGCATTGCACTATTTCAGACATCGTAGGAGGAATTAGATGTCACTTACTGTCTTTACTAGTTTGCGCTATGACTTTGACTCCTGATTGTCATGTGGATGTGTTCAGGGTGGTACTTTTATCATACCTATGAAGTTTGGTGCAGATCAGACCATTTATACCAAAGTTAAAGCAATTTCCTGTTTCATGGCAAGAATTGAATTTCATGGTCAATTTTGACATTTCGCATGTGTCGTATTTGAACAAACTCCTCCTACAGGATTCATCACAACGGCTTCAAAATTACTGTGTACCATCTAGACTAGTTTGTGATCAAAATTATTAAAAGTTTTGGTCTGTGTTACATGTTCATATCTGCCTGAAACTTCACATGTTTATTGCCAGTCCATGCCTGAACATATGATATCAATTTCGTTAATGGGCGTGGCTAAATGGCTTGGCCACACACTCTCTTAACAATAACCGCCATAGCATGTTTCACCGATATGCATGAAAATCAATAGGCAAATGTATGCCACTCAGACGCACAAAAAAGTCTCTTAAACCCATAGGCTAACCCAACATAGGCTACAGTTGACATTTCAGCTAAAAACATGGTGTGAATGGCGTCTTTTGTGGTTAAATTTTAATGTCGCTGCTCACAGACACTTAGATTACACCACATGAGCAGGATGGAGACATTTTGTGCTTGTTTTGTGTTCTTTTTCTTCCATTTTATCCATGGTCTCCATTCACTGCCATTGGCTGCAACCCTGTTTTCTGCTGAAACTCCAGGATTGTTTTGTGAACTGAAGATCTTCACCCATCCTCACATCGGCATAGGGGTGAGTAGATATTGAGTGGATTATCGTTCTGGGATGGAATATCGCTTTAATGCCTAAAACTCTCAGAAGTGAAAACAGATTGCACGTTTTGTATTAGCACAGTGGTATCGTGATTTTTAAAGAAGTATCAACTCCAAAATATCGAACGGCGGGTATCGAAGTATCGATTCAGAGTATTGATATGCCCATGTCTACCTTCCAGTGGCTGATGCAGAGGATGTTCAGTGATCAGCAGGTTCAGTCCATGCTGCTTTACCTTGATGACATCATTGGCTTTTCGTCCTCTGTCCAACAACAATGTTGATTGATGTTGAAAGGACGTTCTTCGGCCTCAGTTATAATTATTAATAACAGCAGGTAAAATACTAAAGTAGTCAGGTTTGGAACCTACATACATCAGGATAGTGCACCTCTGTTTCCTGGATAGAACATTTAATTTTCGGGAAAATATTAACTCCTATGCCCCATAAAAGGCTATGTATGGCCAGTGTCGAACTACGAAGTACGAACTTGTGCAAAAATAACTGCAGAAAATAACAGTGAAACAGTACCGGACAAACAAATAAATGTACAAAGACAGGATCAGCACCTTGGACAGCGCTGAGGCATCAGCACCTTGAGAGAGCGCCGTGGTACCAAAGGCTTACACCTGAGGCAAAAGCTCTCAAACTTTCAACCCTTACATATACTTCACACTCGCAGGTCTTCCAAATAATATTTTTTTTGGTTGATCCTCTCTTCGCTGTTGTTTCCTTTGTCAATTTCTTTGTCTGTGTCCCTGTCATGCTGTCTGTGTCACTCTGTGTCTCTTTGTCCGTGTGACTGTCTGTATCCCTCTCTCTGTGTCTCTGTCTCTCTCTGTTCAGACTGTTCCCACATATGGATATGGAATATATTAATATAAATAACAACAAAGTTTAAAAAAATCATAGCCGTGTTTCTTTTGTGTTTTATTTAAATAACTTACAGGCTTCAAAAAAATGTACAAAACACATATTTAGGAAAAATCACGTCATGAAAGGCTTGTAGTTTTTTGTTTTTTTTTCAAAACAAAGTTATTTTGATTATAAAAACTCAAACGGTCTGTCAGACCGTCTTGGCGGTTCTAGTGTTAAAGTTACATCATGTACATACAGAGAGGAAAAAGAAGGGAGACTAGAGGGTCCTAACAGAACTAGATTCTTGTATGTACAGAGTTCAGTCAGAGGCTGCTCACGAGGTGTTTGCTATTTGCTCATTAACTTGCAAATGGTTGTTTTGGGTGAATTATCATACTTGAGTAACACAAATAACTAGAAATGTTCTGGTAGTCAAACTTGTGCAAGTAACCTACCCAAACTGTGACTGTGTCACAACCTCAAGTAACCATTTATTTTTGTCACCATGTCAGTGAAACTCACCAGACTATGGACTTTTGCACTGCATAAGTTAATGGAAAGAATGGGTGTATCTAGTGTAGGCAAAATTGTTCTTTGGCATATGCTCACTATACAATTTAAATGTAAAGTGGCGTTCCTTGGATGCAGATCGAAAAGATCAGGATGGAGTTACATTATGGAAATGAAATCTTGGCCTCTGTTGCTCTGGTTTCTTATTTTAATCTGTCTCTTGTAAGTCATACAAATGAACAAAACTGCAATACTAAATTGTGCTACATTGAGAACCCCTTTGAGAGGGTCACGTAACCATGATATGCTAATCAGCTCTGAAGACTAACAGATCCAGTATACTGCTCAGTGGCACAGACCAAGAGCTCCTATCAGTACAGATGCATAAACCAAATCAGCATGGTCTGAAACACACAGAGCACTAACATTACGTGAAAATCTCTCTCTATCCAAAACTAGAGGCTATAGATTGTCTTGATTTGAGACATGTTATTGCAGATGTTACCTTATTATTAATGATCATTTATGCATGGAACCTAAGTTTTTTTTCAACAGTTCTGATTATGTTTTAGAGACAATTCTCTGTTATATAATACTAGATGTATCTGGAACTACAGCAGCCACCATCACCATGTATTTAACATACAGCTTTATTAGCTGTCTCTCATTTCTTATAATATGTGGCAACCTTCTTGTAATAACCTCCATCATTTACTTCAAACAGCTCCACACTCCTACAAACTTCCTCATCCTCTCTCTTGCTGTAGCTGACCTGCTTGTTGGGGTTTTACTTTTGCTTTATGTTGTGATACCGGATACGTTAAGCTCTTGTTGGATACAAGACAAATTTGATTTCTATCTGTGCTCATCTTCTGTTTGGAACTTGTGCTTTATTTCTGTTGACAGATATTATGCTGTGTGCCAGCCTCTGAGGTACAGAACTAAAATAAATGTCCGCATTACTATTGTCATGATCCTGGTGAGCTGGACAATATCTGCTCTTGTCCTCTCAATTATAGGTTTACAAGATGTTTTTGGTTTTTTCCTCCCAGCTATCATAATGTCTATCATCTACCTAAAGATTTTGACGGTGGCCCAGAGACAGGCACGCAGCATCCAGAACACAACCTGTCGGAGCACAAAGTCTGAAAGTAAGATGGAGAGAAAGGCCACAAAAACTCTGGCTATTGTGATGGGAGTTTTTCTGATCTCTTGGACTCCTTTCTTTCTTTACGGGGTCATAAGACTTTATTACTATATACCAGTATTTGTGTTTTATGTATTTAAGTGGCTTGGATGGACAAATTCAATACTAAATCCATTCATCTATGGTTTCTTTTACAACTGGTTTCGATCAGCTTTCAGAATGATCATTTCTGGGAAAATATTTCAAGGTGATTTTACTCATTCTAAGCTCTCTTGACTCATTACTTGCTGGTAATCATCACTAGTTTGGCCCTGAAGATTTACATCTCTTTCTATTGTGGGTCAATTCAAATTTGCCACTGTACTATGCGTGAAGAATTTGAATGCACGACTCTGTACACACATAGCAGTATACAGTAAACAGTAATACAATAATGCCAATGTTAATGTCTATAAATTATCACTGGATCCACATATCTCATTGTTTTCCTCATTTTTTGCTGTATGTTTTCAGTCAGATGTTGCATAATAATTGCAGGTTTTACAGTAGTCTTCAATCGGGGCCTTCATGAGTTGTTTTGGCTTCAGATGAAAACAGTAAATCAAGTAGAATAAAGTTTAATCACTGTCAGTCAAAAGCAGAATGACTAAAAAGTCCTTCATTTGTAGTAACATTTAAATCAGTTAACAATAAGCACAAGCATAGCTCAAGTAAAGAATGGTGGTTTACTTTTTTCTCTGATCAGATTATGAAAAATTATGCCTGTTCACTTCAGAATCTTTTACAATAGAATCACTTTTGTGCAGGTTCATAATTTCTCATTCTGCCTCTGCTTTAACACTCACAAAGACGCTGTGAATCCATGATAAAGCAGAGAAAATGTTCGCTTTTACTGCCCATGATGACCATGGCTATTTATAATATGTACACTGCAGTTTCTGTTAACAAAATTGAGTGTTTATTTGTGGACACTCTTCTTGCTTTTGTGAGACATTTTCACAATAAATCAAATTTACAAAACAGTGCAAGCAGGGTTCTTTCAATCAGAAGACTGTGTATATGTTTTCATTTTATTCATTCTCAGTTATCAGTCTTCAGTCTGACTTTTACACATCTCACCTCCAACATTACAACATAGTTGTTGAATGATTACATTTTGATGCAGTGGAAATTTATGTATGAAAGAATGTTACCATCAAAAACTACTTAAATCATAAAACATTTTACTTGTCAGTTGAGGCAGGGGCCGAATTATCTGGCCAAATTACTTGCTTGTAATCATCACTAGTTTTGCTCTTAAGATTTACATCTCTTTTGTATTCAAATGTACAACTCAGTACACAGATATCAGTGCCTAGTAAACAGTTTTCTAAAAATAAAGGAATTCTTTATTTAATGTCAATCTTGGTTTTATGGTAGTTTTCAGTCACTGCCTTCATTAGCTGTTTTTGCTTAAGATGAAAACAGAAAAAGAAATTGAATGAATTTTAATCACTGTCAGTCATAAAACAGGATGACTAAAAAGTCATTTTCTGTAACATTTTAATCAGTTGACAACAAGTTGCTTATTGACCACAACATTGTGTAGATTTTAGTGAAGAGAGACAACTTCTAGTTTTCACAGCACAAGTATAGCTCAAGTAAAAAATGGTGGATTACTTTTGTCTCTGATCAGATAAAAAAAAAAATATGGATGTTCACTTAAGAATCCTTTATACTAGAATCACTTTTTGTGCAGGTTAATGCTTACCCTTTAAAGTAAATGAGACAGAATGTTGCTCTCAAAAACTACTTTATCTCAAAACTTTTATGTATCTGTGATTCACAATTTGCAGCCAGCTGGTGAAATCTGGCCCCATCTGAGCCCAGTCATGGCTGCCAGGTGGCTCTCTGACTGTTTTCTCATTCACAATGAAAATGAATTGATTGACGCTGTTTTTCTCAGGAAGGACAGGTATGCCAGTTTTGGCTGCTGTCAGTAACAGAAAAAAGGCTGATTTGCATGATAACCTTTCAAGCTGTGAAATGTGCAATTAGTAGGTGCAGAGTAAAGAGGAAGAGGGTAAAGTAAAGTAAAAAGTTAGACAGAAATTATGATAACTATGATCTCATAAATCTATATTCCATCCTTAAAGAGCTTTAATATGCTGTTCTTTCTGTTCCTGGTAGGATGAAAGAGGTTCCAGTAACCTCCATGTCACCTGTTTCAAACTTTACCAAATCACAACTAAATTGCAGTTTAAATTTGTATGTGCAGAAAATCATCTGATTTATCTGTCAATCCTTGCACAGTTAATTTAGTTAATAAGTTAGTTAGTTAATTTGAAAATAAAGCATTTCAAATAAAGAAGAGATATGGTCCTTTAAATGCTTATTAATTTTATCTAAGTAATTTCATTATTAATGTTTGTTTATTAATTGGCCCCCGGCCTCCTGACATTTTGCAAAAGTGGCTCCTGGGCAAAGCAAATTGAATAACCCTGTTGTTGGCTTTCTTGGGATAAAAGTGAGCTTTACGCTCATCCTGACCCCAAATATTAACTCATTCACTGTACATTACTGTGTATTATTTAGCAATTAGTATGTGGCAACTTGATTAAGCACAATTTAATTTAGATTAATGTGACATGTAAGCACAAGATGATAAACTAAAATAATAAGGGCCCCTCTACAAGATGGTGCATCAAGTGTCATGGTAAAGAGAAAACCTGTTTATGAAAGAGAGAAAAGCTTAACACTTCTCCAGGTTTTTATCTTGATCATAACAGTTTCACAACAGTCACACTAAGGTTATGGAAACTATGACCACATCAGCATATTAACACAATAATTCCCCTAACATGAGGTAATGATGCAAGTTTCAACATAAGGCCCCAGTAATTTCAGTTTGTTATTGTGCTTTAAGGTGAGCATACAGGATTGTCAATTGTCAGTTCAATGTCAAATGAAATGTCAAATGTCAATTCACTAGCCGATTTTTTATTTATTTATTTTCCCGTGTGCAATTTTTTTACCACTGCTTCACATTTTCCATTAAAATGGACAATTTGCTAAAATATGGTCTACAATAATAAATAATACATAACTTTTAGTCTACTACATCGTCATCATATTATAGTATGTGTTAAATTATTCTTAAGATGTAATTTTCATGCAGGGTAGTGTGTGTTTTGTTGCTCCTGTATGCTTCTGGCAGAGCACACCTGGTGCTTTTATCAATTGGTCAATGATCAGAAATCGCCATGAATTCAAACAGCTCTGAATCCAGAAACCATCGGGGTGAAATTCTGCATGCGATGGATTTACTGTCACAGCAGCTGGCTGTGGCAAAAAGTGCCCCTCACTGAAGAAAGATGCCAAAATCTCCTGAAGAATTCATCTGTGTACTTTTGGATCTGGACTCCGCTTTGTTGTGTGGATTTTTGGATCCTGGACTTTGATTTTTATGTCTTTGCTTTTGGATTTGTGGTTGCCTTTGTTTGCCCTTTTACTAGCCCCGTAAGTTTTGTGTTTTGTATTTTTTAATTAAATAGACTTTTCTGTTTTACAGGAGATGCAGAGGGTGTACTCTGAACTGGTGTGACTGGGTCAGCTATTGATGACTGGAAGACTTAATGGAAAGAACTATTTTGTCAAGACCTAAGATTCTGGACAATCCTTTAAGGGCTCAGAACTTGGCAGAGTATCCTACTCTCTCCCAGCCTGCTAGCTTATAGTCATCCTCATTTGCACCCAAGTGTCAGCCCCATGTTCTCAGCTATCAACCCAGTACACCAGCCAACGCATCTCCACCTCCAGTTGTGGTAGGGCTGCCACCTTCATCTCCAGTTGTGGTGGGACTACCACCTCCAGTCTCGGCTGGGCTGCAGCCGTCTCCAGTCCTGGCTGGGCCACAGCCTTCTCCTCATGGGTCTGCTGCTGTCATCTTCAGTTCCAGTGGGGCCACTGCCACCATCTTCAGTCCTGTTGGTGCCACCATAAAGATCTCCTGTCCTGGCTGGGCTGCTGCCGCAGTCATCCCCTGCACCGACTGAGCCGCAGTCCTCCCCTTCTCTGACTGGGCCACAGTCATCCCCTGCTCTGGCTGGGCCGCAGCCATCTCCAGTCCTGGCTGGGTCGTCACCACTGCACCCATCTCCTGTCCCAGCGGGGGTGCCATTGCCTTCAGTCCTGGTAGGGATGCCACCACCATATTCAGTCCTGGCGCCACCACTGCTGCCATCTCCTGTCCCTGCTGGGCCACCGACTGGGCTGCAATCACCTCCTGCTCTGACTGAGCCACAGTTTTGTTCATCCTGAGCTGTAGTAGTCTTCAGTCCAAGTGCTGCAGCAGCCTCTGGTTTTCCTGGCTTCACCAGCTGACCAGCCAGATGCCAAGTCGCCGAATCTGCGGGTTCCAGATACCAGCAGCCAGTCCCAACCTAAGGCCACTTCTTATGGTGTCTTCTGCTGACCTCCCTGTGCTTCACCACTGTTGCCGAGAGGTCCCACCTTCATCTTCACCACTATTGCCTGCCGCAGGAGGGGTCCTGCCTTCATCTTCACCAGCACTGCTAGCCAGCAGAGAAGTCCTATCCTTGTCGCTGGCATCTGGAGGGGTTTGTTCTTCACCTATGGCCTCCTGCTAGTTGACTAGCACCTTTAGTCCTAGCAGTCCTCCTAAGGTCCCTGGCTCCGCCTCTGCCCTGCCCTCAGGCCATCTGCCTGAGGTTTCCACCCAGCCCCTGTCCAGTCCCTGGGCCATCGGCCTGATAGTTCCTGCTCTGTGTAGCTGGGATTTGTGACTCTTTTTGTTTTGTGTAAGTTTTGTGTGTGGTATTTTCTCATTAAACTTTTGCACATGTCCATTCCTGTTGAAGGTTGTATTTAGGTCCTTTTCTCCTGTTTCTGGTTGACATTTTGACAGCACGAACTAGCCCATAGGGACCCAGCAGACTTTTCTGTTTTACAGGAGCTGAAAATGGTGACCAGTCGATCCAATCTAGTAAAATATTTAGTCTTAAACACATTTTTACATCAATGACAAAGTTCTGGTGCATCATTGTCAAATTAGGTGGAAGTCCAAAACATTCACATTTTCTGTCATAATTCAAGTTAGCATGTAAATCAATATCAAAATGGTCGGTGTTCTGTGACCTTTCAATTGACACCTCAGTTGACCCAATAGGAGAGGGAAGCCTTTATGTTCAAATCAAAAATAAACATCACACACCACCCAAACCCAAAAAGTCTTGTATCATACAGACATGGCTCTTCCTTAAACCAATTGATGAGGTCAGCCTCTATCCAAGCTCTGCCATTACTGACAGTTTGTAATTGATCTGACCAACTGACTTTGCTATAAGTTGATTGGCTATTCTCAAACTTGCTGCTTGGCGTCTTGACAAGCTGAGTCGCACAATCAGCCAACTTGAGTCAAGCTGAAGCTGACCAGTTCATGTTGCTGCAACTTCACCCTGCAAGGTTCCAAAACAGTCTCAGTTCAGTCCAAATCCCTGGACTGAATTGGGCTTAATACAGGACAGTATCATCCAGCCAGACACAAACTCAGCAGAGAAAGATTTTGAGATTGAACTGTATGAAGAAGTTGGAAGAACTCAAGTAGTAGATTACAGTAGATCACAGAGAGGCAATTCAGTCTTTTGGGGGCAACTATCATCTTGCTACATATCCCACTAGCATACATAATGCTAGCCTCAAGCCTACTTCCCAGCCAGCTAGCATTCAATCTGCTAGCCTCAAGACCATGCCTTGGCCTGCAAGCATCTATCCTTCCAACTTCTACTGAGCACCACTGCATGCTACCATCCAGCCCACTAGCCTCCTGTCTGTAACCTTAGCTTGCTGGCATCCAGCCAGCTCACCTCCACCCAGTCTGCTAGCAACCAGCCTTCTACTCAGCCTGCAGTGCAGTCAATTAAACTTAGGTTTATGAGCCTGCAGCCTGCCAGTCATGACCCTGCTATAGCATCCTGCCTGCAGCCCCTGGTCTGCTGGATACCTGTCACCTCCAGCTCCTGTTTCGAATTGCCAATGGCCAACTACCATCCAGCATGTTCCTGAGTTAACTAGCTTCCAGCCTAGCTTCCTCCTTCACTGATTTCCAGGAGAGTCCTTTGTCAGGAACCCAACTTTCAAGACAGTTCACCCTAAAAAGCGTGGTTCTGCCAAACCTTGCTCTAGAGCCAGACAGCAACCAGACTGCTAGCCTCCAACTGGTTGGCTAGCACATGACCATTCTATTCCCTATCTGGAGATACTATATCTCACAAAGCCTCATAACATCCAAAAGACTCAGCTGCCCAGCATCCCCAGGTCCTCATCTTCCCAGTGTCCTTGAGCCACAGCTGCATAGTGTCCTGGAGGTTCCACTGCCCAGTAACCTACTATTTTTCTTGCTCACTACCTCCTAGTCCTGCTGCATTTCATATTCCACATCCTGGTCCACCTACAGATGTCTCCTCCTCTGGCTTGGTTGCAACTATCATTTCAAACTGAGTCACTGTCCAAAAATACTGAAAATAACAGTTGTTTAGTTTTATAAATGCAGTTTTGATTAGCAATATCAGTAAAGCTAAGCTTACTTACAAAGACAAGTCTCATTGTTCAAAACATGGGAATAAATGATTACCAACCTAACAAAAGTAAATGCCTGCATACTGATCAACACTTATATCCTTTAAAATTTACACCTATACTGATGTGTTTGTGTTTAACGCAAGAATCACACTGCTACTACAAACAGCTGAAATGGGCTCACCCTTACGTTATGGAGCTCAGATATCGAGGGAGAGCTCAAGGTTGAAATGAGTTATCAATAATTGTAAATAACAGAATTAATTTTCATTAAATCTAAGGCAGGCAACATTGTTTTGGTATCATTGAGAAATAATTTCATAATAACCTTGCACTACACTGTAAATCAAGTGGTCTGAGACAGAACTAGACTTTGCACCTCTTCTTGGCTCTGTTTTCAGCCTTTCAGAAAGCTGGTCTGTGACAGTAGACATAAACCAATCACAGGTCATCTACAGACTGGGTGTTCCTATTGGCTGTTCTACAAGTGCAGCTGCACATGCACGTTCATTTGGTGAAGCTCTGAATCAATGGCAGAAACTCTTGTAGGAAAAGCCACGATAAAACAGAGTTCTTAGAAAGAGAATCTTAAAAAGAGTCCAGCTTTTGTCCACATTTGCTTGTAAACCTGTGTGCAGCAGTGACCACGGTGCTGTTTAAAGTAAGACAAGTCTCATTGTTCAAAACATGGGAATAAATGATTACCAACCTAACAAAAGTAAATGCCTGCATATGATCAACACTTATATCCTTTAAAATTTACACCTATACTGATGTGTTTGTGTTTAACGCAAGAATCACACTGCTACTACAAACAGCTGAAATGGGCTCACCCTTACGTTATGGAGCTCAGATATCGAGGGAGAGCTCAAGGTTGAAATGAGTTATCAATAATTGTAAATAACAGAATTAATTTTCATTAAATCTAAGGCAGGCAACATTGTTTTGGTATCATTGAGAAATAATTTCATAATAACCTTGCACTACACTGTAAATCAAGTGGTCTGAGACAGAACTAGACTTTGCACCTCTTCTTGGCTCTGTTTTCAGCCTTTCAGAAAGCTGGTCTGTGACAGTAGACATAAACCAATCACAGGTCATCTACAGACTGGGTGTTCCTATTGGCTGTTCTACAAGTGCAGCTGCACATGCACGTTCATTTGGTGAAGCTCTGAATCAATGGCAGAAACTCTTGTAGGAAAAGCCACGATAAAACAGAGTTCTTAGAAAGAGAATCTTAAAAAGAGTCCAGCTTTTGTCCACATTTGCTTGTAAACCTGTGTGCAGCAGTGACCACGGTGCTGTTTAAAGTAAGATGATTAGTCTCTCTGTCCATGTTGACTGCTGACTGGAGAAGAAATTTATTTGAAACTTAAATTGTGAGAGTAAAGACAGGAGAGATGTAAAGGAAAGAATCAGCTTTTCTGGTGAATACTGTTAGTGCTGACACACAAACATACATATAGGTCTTTTCCACTGGCCCTTTTGGCTGTGCAGAGTCAAACTGTGCCACACCTATTTGTATTTCCATTACTGCTTTTATTGCTCTGAGCCCCGCCTGAGACGGACATTCTCTGGTGTGTGGCCAAAGCGAGCCTGACCTGCCATCTTGCCAGCTGCAGCCAAACCGTGATGATCCCCTTTGCTCCCCCTCGATACTCACCCTTGTGATACTCAGCTCACATCTGTGCAGGGGAGCAGAGAGATAGATCTTTTTAACAAAGTCTTGATGTTCAGCTCTCAGGACCTTCAGCTTATGACTGAATGTCCATGTTTTGAAATGTAGTTTCTCTTCTCTGTCACAGTTTGTACTTTCAGGTATCTTATTTATTACACACAGCTGATGCCTGCCTATCTGTGCTCACTCACGATCACCTCAATAAACTGTTGCATGTGTGCAAGACATGCATGGTGCTTCTCTGGTAGAAGGGGCTCAGGATGGAGAAAACTAAACCTAACTCACGTCCTGGAGATGATACTGAAGAATCGGCCGTTTTTTAGGTTTTCTAACTATCATTTTGTGCGTGGCCTGCATGTAGATTGAGAAGAAGCCTTTGTATTTCAAATAGTCTAGATGGTGCAGTGAGGGGAGGCTGGATCCTGATATCGCCATAGTCTATTGCACCCACAGCTTTGCTGAAAGCTGTGCTTCCTGATGGTTGGCCAAATCCGGTTCCAACTGCATTCAGCTCTCCTGCACTACAGGGAGAGATATGGCTCTCTTCAGCTTGGCCCAGATGTATCACATGTAGGTAAAATTGCAGTTTGGCGTACACAGTCAATGCAATTTTGAAAGTGTAAAGTGGTGTTGCTTGGATGCAGATTGACCGGGATGAAGTTGCATTATGGGAATGACCCAGCATTTTTAGTAACTAAAAGTGTGGATATCTCGGCCTCTTTTCCTCCAGTTTCTTGTTTTAATCTGTCTCTTGTGAGTCCTACAAATTCACAGAAATGCAATACTAAATTGTACTATATTGAGAAACCCTTTGAGAGGGTCACCTGACCATGATATGTTAATCAGCTCCAAAGACTAAATGATCCAATATACTGCTCAGTGGCACAGACCAAGGGCTCCCAAGATGCACAAACCAAATTGGCATGATGCAAAACATACAGAGCACTAAAATTAAGTGAAAATCTTTCTCTACAGAAAACTAGAAATCATTAATTTTCTTTATATACTGCATGTTATTGCAGATGTTACCTCACTATTAATAACCATTTATGCATGGAACCTAAATTTTTTGTCAACAGCTCTTATTATTATAATTATCATTATCAGTATGTTTTTGTGGACAAAATTCTCTGTTATATAACACCAGATTTATCTGGCACAGCAGCAGCCACTGCCTCCATTTATTTATTATACATTTTTGTTACCTCTTTGTCATTTATTATAATATGTGGGAACCTTCTTGTAATAACTTCCATTATGTACTTCAAACAGCTCCACACTCCTACAAACTTCCTCATCCTCTCTCTCGCTGTATCTGACCTGCTTGTTGGGGTTTCACTTTTGCTTTATATGGTGTTACCATATAAGTTCTTCTCTTGTTTCATACTAAACTATTTTGATGTATATTTGTGTGTATCTTCTGTTTGGAACTTGTGCTTTATTTCTGTTGACAGATATTATGCTGTGTGTCAGCCTCTGAAGTACAGAACTAAAATAAATCTCCGTGTTACTGTGATCATAATCTTGGTGAGCTGGACTTTACCTGCTCTTAGCTTCTCATATGCAGGTTTACAAGATGTTTTTGCTTTTTACCTCCCAGCTATCATAATGTGTGCCATCTATCTAAAGATTTTGATGGTGGCAACGAGACAGGCACGCAGCATCCAGAACACAACCTGTCAGATCACAAAGTCTGAAAGTAAGATGGAGAGAAAGGCCACAAAAACTCTGGCTATTGTGATGGGAGTTTTTCTGATCTGTTGGACTCCTAACTTTCTTTGTTGGACCATGACCTATGTATACCATATACCAGTTTCAGTGTATTATGCATGTGTGTGGCTTGGATGGTTCAATTCAATGCTCAATCCATTCATCTATGGTTTCTTTTACAGCTGGTTTCGATCAGCTTTCAGAATGATCATTTCTGGGAAAATATTTCAAGGTGATTTTACTCATTCTAAGCTCTCTTGACTTGTTACTTGCTGGTAATCATCACTAGTTTGACTCTGAAGATTTACATCTCTTTCTACTGCAGCTCATGTATTCGAATGTACATCTCCGTACACAGAGACGAGTGCATAGTAAACAGTAAATACTATGATAAGTCCAGCTCTTAAAAATGAAGGATTTTTTCATTCACTGTTGATTGGTGGATTGGTTTTTACAGTAGTTTGCAGTCTGCCTTCATTAGTTGTTTTTTTTCTTAAGATGAAAACAGAAAAAGAAATTGAATGAAATTTAACCACTGTCAGTCATAAAACAGGATGACTAAAAAGACTTTCAATTGCAGTAACATTTAAGTCAGTTGACAACATATTGTCATACAACATTGATGCATATTGCATATTGTCCACAACATTGTGTAGATTTTAATGAAGAGAGACAACTTCTAGTTTTAACAGCACAAGCATAGCTCAACTAAAAATAAATGGTGGATTAATTTTGTCTTTGATCAGATAAAAAAAATTATGAATGTGCACTTAAGAATCCTTTATAGCAGAATCACTTTCTTGTGCAAAAGTGTTTGTACAAACAACATTGAGTCATTATTAGTGGACACTGCTTGCCTTAGTCAGAAAGTCTCACAATGAATCAAATTTACAAAACAGTACAGGCAGGTTCTTTAAATCTTAAGCCTGTGTATACATGTTTTCATTTCATGCATTCTCAGTTATCAGTCTTCAGTCTGATTTTACCCATCTCCCCTCTGCTATGGTATAATCAGTGACCAATCAATGTTCCCACATTACAACGTAGTTGTTGAGTGGTTAAATTTTAATGCAAATGAAAATTGTGTGAGACAGACAGTTGCCACCATGAACTACTTTATCTTAAAACTTTTTATGTGTCAGTGATACACAACTTGTGGCCAGCGGGCAAAATCTGGCCCCCAATAGCTGCCAGGTGGCCCTCTAACTGTTTTCTCATTCACAATGAAAATTAATTGATTGACACAGTTTTTCCAAGAAGAGTGATTTGCATGATGGTCTGTCAGGCTGTGAAAAGTGCCATTATTAGCTGAAGAGAAGCAAAAGTTACACAGAAATGAAGATAATTCTATTCTTCCCATGTTCTTCCCATATTCTTCTTCCCATAAATGTGCATTACAAACTAAAAGAGTTTTAATATGCTGCTCTTTCTGTTCCTGGTAGGATAAAAGATGTTCCAGTTATTTTAATGTTGTAATGTGTTTCAAATGTTACCAAAGCACAACTAAAATGCAGTTGATGTTTGTAAATGCAGTAAAACAACTGATTTAACATCTGTCAAACCTTGCACCAAGTTAATTTAGTTTGGTCAAAAAGTCAGTTAATTTGAAAATAAAGAATTTCAAAGAAAGATGAGTTATGGGTATTTTAATGTTCACAAAATATTCAGTTTATCTGATAAATAATGTTGTTATTAATGTTTGTTTATTAACTGGCCCCTGGCCTGTTGTCATTTTGCAAAAGTGACCCCAGGCAAAGCAAGTTGAAGAACCCTGTTGTAGAGACGTCTGGGGCAAAAATGAGCTTTCTATGCATCCTGACCCCACACACTAACTCACTCACTGAACATTATTGTGTATTATTTAGCAATTAGTATGTGGCAACTTGAGCACAAATTCATTTAGATTAATGTAACATGTAAGCACAAGATAAACTGAAATAATAAGGGCCCCTCTACAAGATGGTGCATCAAGTGTCACGGTAAACAGAAAACCTGTTTATGAAAGAGAGAAAAGCTTAACACTTCTCTAGGTTTTTGTCTTTATCATTACAATTTCACAACAGTCATTCTGTTTTTGTTTTGGCATACATGACCACATCAGCATTTTAACACAACAATTCCCCTAACATGAAATAATGATGCAAGTTTCAATATAAGGCCTCAGTAATTTCAGTTCATTATTGTGCTTTATGAGGAGCATACAGGATTATCCAATAAAATTTCAATTAATCACATGGTGGACCTGAAGACTTTGAGTAGAGGGCCTGGGGTCCTCAGACAATCACTACTCTATTATATTAATTTGGAGTGGCAAACCACCTATTTTACACAAGGATTTAGTTTTCTTGTCATGAGGAGAACTGTACAGCTTGGGTTTGGGCTTAATCAGGAATTAAAAGTCAGGCTATCTCATCTTCTGCTGCTTTGGTTTCTCATTTTAAACTGTCTCTTGTGAGTCCTCCAACTATATGGAAGGGCAACACTAAATTACTCTAATTTGCATACCCCTTTATGCAGCCTTCGGAATGAGTGCAATTAAAGTTAAAAACAAATTAGGGATATCTGGCACAGTCCAAAACAGTCTCATCTCGTCATGAGACTGGACTGAACTGGTCTTAACACATGACGGTATGATCCAGCCAGATATGAGCTCAGCAGAAGATTTTGAGAATAAACTGTGTGAAGAAGAAGTTAGAAGACCATGCCTTGGCCTTCAAGCATCCAGCCCTCTAGCGTCTAGTCAGCACCTCTGCGTGCTGTCATCCAGCCCACTAGCTTCCTGTCTGTAACTTTGGCTTGATAGCATCCAGCCAACTAGCCTCCACCCAACCTTCTACATCTACTCAGCCTACACTCCAGTCAATTAGATTCTGGTTTGTGATCCTGAAGCCTACCAGTCCTGAGCCCGCTATAGCATTCTGCCACAATGTCCTGAGTCAGCTAGCCACTGGTCTGCTAGTTTAGCCTGTTCCTGTTCCCCAAGCGTCAGCCTCACAACATCCAAAATTCTCAGCCGCTCCTGGGTGCCTCACCTTCCCAGTTTTAGTAACGGCAAGAATGATATTGCTATGACAGCTGAAGCTGGAGCCCAGATATCTGGAGGGAACTCAGATTTGAAACGAGCAATGAATAATGTTGAGCTGAGCTGCAGGCCGCACCCTCTCTGCCTGAGTGCATCAGGTCTGGGTGTGTCTCCCAGCCTGAAGGCAGCAGATTGAGTGCACCAGGTGGAGGCGATCTGGTAATCAGGGAACTTTGGAGGCATTCACAGGACAGTGAGGAGCGAGCAGTGTGTGGAGAGAATGGTTGGAAAGCCTGGACTTGGAAAAAGGAGACTGCAGGATTAAAGCTTGGTTCAAAGAAGGAAGAAGGAGCCGGTGAGCTTTCAGTCATGTTATGTGTCTTTGCAGCTTGTATTGGGGTTGTTGTGAGCTGTGGCTAATCATGGGATCAAATTCAGGTTAAAATGTGATGTATTAAAAAGTCATGTGATTAAAATGCAAGTTAAAATGTCATATATTTAATATGTGGGTAAAAAGTACAGTTAAAAATGTTGTATTTTTAAAAGAGGTTCAAGCTAAAAGTAATTTGATAAATATGATTTTTGTGTATTTACGGGAGTTAAAAGCTGCTAAAGTTTGTAAGTTAAAATGGTGCTTTAAAATGTATTTAATTTATTTTGGGTGCTTTAAATATGGGTATTTTCTACTTATTTTCAAGGTTAATTTCTAGTAGTTTAAAAATTAAGTATTTGATTTTGGGTTATGTTGATTGATTATGGTTTTTTGGTACATTTTCTTGAACTTCTATTTGTGTTTGTGTTTTAAGGTTTTTCACCTGTTATTGGCCTTGATGACTTTCAAAATAAAAGAAAGAAAAGAAAGAAAGCTGAATCTTGGTCACTGAGTGAATTCCAGTCCAATCTTCTGAAGCAAGCTGCCCTTTCAAGTGGGGGAAGCTGCAGGTTAAACCTCACAAGATTGGGAAGCACTTGACAAATAATGATCAATAACAGATTTAATTTTAATTTAATCTAGGATAGGCAACATTGTTTTCACATCATTGAGAAAGAATGTTATAATAACCTGTCAGCATATCGTAAATCAAAAAACTAGACTTCTGCACCTCCTCCTGGGTCTCTTTTAAGCCTTTTGGGAAGCTGGCCAGTGACGGTAGACTTGAACCAATGAAAGGTCATCTACAGACCGGGCGTTCCACTTGGCTGTTTTACTAGTGTAGCTGCATGTGAACATTCCTTCAGTGAAGCTCTGAATCAATGACAGAAACTCACTATAAAACAGAATTATTAGAAAGAGAATCTTAAAAAGAGACCAGCTAATGTGCAACCTGCTCAGCCAAGGAGCCTGTCAGTTCACCCAACTAGTTTCGACTTTACCTTACTGTCAGTGACATCTATAGTGGGACTTTTACAGAGGACCGAGCAGACCGGGCAGAACTAAGACACTAAGCCAACAGACAGCTGCTCACAGCTGGGGAGCTCTGGATGAGAGGGTCGGTGACAGACTGGAGCTTCTGAAGGAAAAAACGCCAGCGTTCTTCTGATGCCGACTCCTTTATTGGCAGGAGGGGAGCTTATAGTGTATGTTTCAAACTTCACATTTACTTGTAAGTAGTCTTGTAGTCTCTCTGTCCATGTTGACTGCTGACTGGAGGAGAAATGTATGTGAAACTTGCCTTGTGAGAGTAAAGAGAGGAGGGATGTAAAGGAAAGCATTGACTTCTTCGTTGCACACTGACATACAAACATACTCAGGGGGCTTTTCCACTAGCCCTCTTGGCTGTGGCAAGTCAAACCATGCCTTGTTTATTTGCATTTCCATTACTGCATTTATTGTGCTGAGCCCCGCCCGACATGGACCTACTCTGGTGTGGAGCCAAAACATGCCAACCTGCCATCTTGCCAATTGTGGCCAACCTGTGACAACCCCCTTTGCTCCCCCTCAAACACATAAGTGGGGTTTTTTGTGATCAAATATTTATCATCATTTAAAGAGGTGTAGAAATGCAGTCAGTTATACAGCAATAGTTAAAAGTAGAAGAACTAAACTAAACATTTACAAGGACTGATCTGTAAAGTATATCATAAAATCACTGACCGATGAAAAGCGTAGAGGTCCCTATCAAAAATGCAAATGTATACATTCTAAAACATGGATCTAGATGTACTTACTAATGTACATACAAACATCCACACAAAGCTTACCACAACCTACCCTTAAAGGCGTAACACATGCTGTATACTCATACATACATACGTACATACATACTTATATAAGCATACATACACCAACATATTTGAAGTAAAGAACATAAAATGAAAACCAAAAATATAGTGGTACTGACATAAACAGCACACTAACCCTAAAAAATTGAGCCAGTGTTATAACACTGAAAGATATCTACAACACTTAGTAGAAGAGATAACTTCTAACAGCAAAACAGGGAACAATGAATAATCAACAGAAAGAAAAAAAAATAAACTCAGAAGCAGGACAAGAGGGGGAAATCAAATAAATAAATAAATAAACAAATAAATAAAATTGTGGGAGAGGCGGGACACTCCCCTTAAGCCAAAAGGCCATTAAAATCCTCCACTGTTTGGGCCCAAAGTTTAATCATTTCCTCTTTTGCCCCACAAATGCATGGACAGTTTAAGATACACAACATCTTATAAAAGTGAGCACCCATTGTCTCAAAGTTAGCGTATGTGGAGGTTTCCACCTTGTTGCAACCATCTTCTTAGCAGCCGTCAGACTGGCTGAAAACAGATGCCTCTGAGCTTTCTGTAATTTAAGCTGAGAAAGATTATTTAAAATTAGTACAGATAGGGACAGCAGATCTACCTCACTGCATTGTGGATAATCTGGGATAAGGATGTTTACTGTTCCACATATAATTTAGCATTTATCACATGCTGTATCCTGTCCCAAAAATGAGATGGAGGAGGTAAAGACAACATTAAACTCACAAAGTTAATTCGGGGAAGCATGTTCATTTTGATAACATATACCAGATCAAAGACAGTTTGGCCATGGAGACCACTTTTCAAGATCATGACTGATCTTGGGCAGAGTGTCTTCATAGTTGAGTATGACAATGGTCTGCAAAGATGCACAGATCACAGTGCCCAGATATTTAAATCATTTTACCACTGGTATAACCGAGGACTGTGTTATGTTTCTTATCAGGTGATTCAGGGGATACTGTTTTTGGCCAATTTATTCTGTACCTGGACATATCACTAAAACTTTTGAAGGTAGAAAAAATGTTAGGTATAGTCTGCTGTGCATCCCCTTAGCAGACTTAAAGGACATCCCTGTCTGGAACCTCTAGCTATGTTGAACAGGGAGGACCAAGTCCTACCTGTCAGTATCATAGCTTTGGGCTTGGTATATAACACTCTAATCATGCGTATGAAAGAAGACCCCAGTCTCAAAACCTCCAAGGTGGCAAAGAGGAGGCACCATGTATTATATGCAGTAACCCTCTGACATTATCTGATGCAAACATGGATCTGATGAAACCCATTTAGTTGCAATTAATAAGTTTGGTCATAAAAGGCTGGAGCCTCCATGCAAGCATTTTAGCGTAAATTTTGACATTAGTATTTAAAAGGGACAAGTGCCTATAGTTTGCACATTGAGAGGAGTCGTCGTCTTTTTTAAGCAGAAGTGATATAATTGCTATATTCACATCTCTGGAGAAAGGTCCTCCATCCAAAGAGGAGTGGATCATGTTTAAGAGTAAGGGGCCCATGCTGTCCCAGAAAGTTGTGTAAAATTCTGGGGGAATCCCATCCAAACCCAGGGATTTACCACTACACACTACCAAAGCAGTGTCCTTAAGATTCATTCAAAGTAAGAGGAGCATTCAAACTTAGAGAATTATTGTGAGTTAGCTGGGGTAATTGTATGTTTCTCAGAAAGTTGTCACATGCATCCTTGTCATAAATGACCTCTGGCCCTCAGCCAGAGCAAGTAAATGACTGGGTCTGGCTCCATTAAAATAATATGTTTGGCATGTTCTATGTCTTAGAAACTCCAGCTGCTATTTGAGAATAGCATTAATGTCCTTTTTCACAAGATTATATTGCAATGCAACATCATCATCCAAGTTCTGTTGTAAAATGTTGTCCAATGCTGAAAGTTTATGCTCTAATTCAAGCAGTCTAGATGAATGGACCTTCCTTAGATCAGATGCATAAAGTGTTGTATTATTTCTAATAAATCCTTTGATGGTGTCCCAGAGTATCCTTGGGTCATCAACTCAGCTTTTGTTTATATTAACCAAATTCTTTTAACCAAGTTTTAAATGATTCATCGTGAAGTAAAATAGTGTTAAAATGCCACTTAGTGGCCTGTGATGGAGTTAAGTGTATTGAAGCAAGGGCAATCGCTGCTTTATGATCAGAGAGAGTAACTGGCAAAAGATTAACCTCTGCAATTCTATGGAACAAGCCTCAAGAAGCAAAAATAAAATCAATTTTGAAAAGGATTTGTGTGTTACCAATAGATGGGTTAAGTCTTTAATGTTGGGGTTCAACATGCACCCCATATCCACCACCCCAATGTTATTTGACCAAAAACGTAAGGTTTCTGAAGCCTGTTTTTGTTCTATGTTTTCAGATTGGCCAGAGCGATCAAAGGAGTGGTCCATTATAGCATTGAAGACAGTGACTATAATAAATTTAAAACCAGAAAGGTCCAAAAGTATGTTAGTTATCTGCTCGTAAAATTCTTTGTCAAAAGTATTTGGAGCATAAACAGAGAGAAGTGTGATATACGTATTTTCTATGCTAATTTCTGCGATTCTATTTTTTTTTTTTTTTTTTTTTTTTTTTTTTTTTGTGATGTTATTCTGCTTTTATTGTCTGTCCAAGTATCCAAAAGCTTAAAGTGCAAGTTGCAATGAGAAATGATTGCCACCCCTTTAACTTTATTAGTGGCAGAGGAATGGGCAACTATGTGAACAAATGTGTTAGATAAACAATTCACATCCTGACTGACAAAGTGGGTCAGGGTCTCTCAACATGGCAATATGGACCCTTTACATAGAGGGTCCATTATGGCAACCCTGGATTATTTAAGTCCCATGCATTAAGGCTCAGGCGTTTCAACTGGACACCATCAACCGTTACGATATAAAAAGAGATCAAGCAGAGGGGCGGAGAAATCAAGGGGAATGAAAAGGTACAAAGATAAAATGCAAAGGGAGAAAAAAAAAAGACCAAACAACCCCTGGACCTGCAATAACTCAACCAGCTCTGAACTATTTGCATACAAACACAAATCAAGGAGAAGGTAGGAACACCCATATTTATAGCTCCTATGGAGAGGAAGAACAGAAGCTAGATTCTATTAATACTTAAAAAAATAATAAATAAAAAACAGGGGGGAGACAAACCTGCTGTCTAATCAAGTTAAAAAAGAAAAAGCAACTTCCTTGATAAAACACAAACAAGAATTTTAAATGGTAAATCAAGGCCTACACCCCTACAACAGTATTAAGAAGACTGCACACACAAATAAATATAAATGGATTGGACGGCAGCAAATAAATACAATATGAATGCCAACAATGAGAGATCAACATCCTGGTGTAACTAAGGGGTTTGTGACAGAGTAAGAACAAACTAGTAAAAGAAATAAAACCTAAACCTAATAAAAACAGAAATTGTATGTAAAGGTGAAAATAAAATGATTAATTTTTAATCAAATGTAAAAAAAAATATGAGGTGTAAGAACCTAAAAGTATGTCCACATATAGACTTAAGTATAAACCAGAATAAAAGTATCATGAATAAAGGTTAAAAAAAAAAAAAGAGTTGTTGAATCAAGATTAATTAAAGAAAAAAGTGTGTGTGTGTGTGTGTGTGTGTGTGTGTGTGTGTGTGTGTGTGTGTGTGTGTGCATACACGCATGCCTGGGCAGGTGCGGGTGCAAGAGTAAAATAAGCAAAATCACATGTTACCCTCCAAAAAAGCCTTGGCATCCTCCGGGTCTCTGAATGACCTCTGGACCGTTTACCTTGAAACATAACACTGCAGAGAAGTTAATCTGGAAACAAATGCTCCTAAATTTGGCACAGTTTGGGTTTAAAGCACTCCGTGCTGTCCGGACAACTGGAGGGATGTCAGGAGCAATGCGCAGCAGCTGGCCCTCATACCAGAGATTCCCTTTATGTCTGGCTGCAGACATGATCCTGGCGACATCTCTGGAGCGATGGATTTTGATGCTGACAGGGCAAGGACGACCCTTCGTAGGCGCAATGAGTCCTTGCTGTACATGGTCAATTGCAATGGATGTGACAGGCAGCTCCAACACTTTGGGAATAAATGTATCAAAGAATTTCACCGGATCACTTCCCTAAATGGACTCCTTGAGGTTTAGGCTTCTAATATTGTCCTGCCTGGAGCACTCCTCAAACTCTGTAACTTTCCACCGTGGCTAGCTTTTCCAACAGCAGAGCAATGTCTTCCACGGTGCAGATACAAGCCTCTGATTTGGTCTGACATGCAGTGAGAGAGCTGGCAGCTGCAGCAACATCATTGATGCATTTCACCATGCTGTCGACTTTCTCATCCAGTCTGGTCTCGAATTTGGTGAAGACTTCACTGAACATCTTTTGTGTCCGCTGTCCCTCGTCTGCGACCACATTGGCGATGTGTTTGAGCAGAGCCTCTGATGAGATTTCAAGTAAAACACTTTTGGCACTAGCACCATGCCTGATGCTAACCACAGAGTCACTTGAAGGAGCAGAATCTTCCGTCATTTCACGAGAGTGGTCCAGTTTGTGCTGTTTTGCAGGCTTCGGCATTTTGGAGTAATGATTAAAGGCCTATATGATAACTTTAAGTATTGGCTAAGAAAATTTGTAACGAGCCGGGAGAGACAAGGAGATGCTGCTGCTCACTCCAATGCCTTTACCAGAAGCTGTAAACAAGAAAGTGTTGTGATACTCAGCTCAAGTGTGGGCAAGAGAGCAGAGAGAGAGACATTTTTAGTATAAAGTATCTTTATGTTTAGCTCTGAGTTCCTTTAGGTTAGGTTAGGTAGACTTAATTCTGTGCTTTGAAATGTAGCTTCTCTCCTCTGTCACTCTTTGTACTTTCAGGTATCTGCTTTATTGCACACAGCTGATGTCTGCCTTTCCATGCTCGCTCACGTTGGCTTCAGTGAACTGCTGCATGTGTGCATGAAGCACGTGCTGCACCTCTGATAGGAGGGGCTCAGGACAGAGAAAACAAAACCAAACTCATGTCCTAGAGATGAGACTCAACAATCAACCATATTTGGGGTTTCTATCTACTGCAGCTTTAAAGAAAGAAAGGTGGCAGATAAGGTTGTGAGACAAAGGAGAATGACCGCCTCAGTGACTGACAGACATCGTAACAATACCTCACTCTACAACAAGTTGATACAAGCACATCTACAAAGTTGAGCAGTTCTATGCTTAGCCATGTACAGTGTTACTATGTTGTGCCCAGTATGTTAGCAGTACTTGGGGAAAGAGCGTTTGCGTTGAGATGCTTGTAAGCTGGCAATCCATTGCTGTGAAGGAAGAGCCAGGCTGGAGAAAGGTGTAATCCAATGTTGAAGGGAAAAGTCTTTCTTTGCTGTGTTTAGTGTGGAGGCAAGCTGGATGCTCCTTCCTTGCCGTTGCAGAGTTAGCAGTTCTGGTGCTAACTTGGTTGTTGCTCCTGTAAAGCTGTGAAAGTGCAAAGTGCAATGGTTTTAATTTACTTTACTTTTATTTATTTTCATTAGTCTCTCTGTCCATGTTGACTGCTGAATGTGGGAGAAATGTACTTTAAAGTTACATCATGTACTTACAGAGAGGAAAAAGAAGGGAAACTAGACGATCCAAACAGAACCAGAGTCTGGGGAGTACAGAGTTCAGTCAGACTGGCTGAATTGTCAAACTCAAGTAACACAAATAATTACAAATGTTCCCCAAATTATTTATGTTTTATCACCATGACAATAAAGGTCACCTGACTATGGATTTTTTCCTCCATATAAGTTAATGGAAAGAATCGCCGTATGGAATTGGTGTACTTTGGCATACGCAGTCAATGCAATTTTGAAAGTGTAAAGTGTACTTGGATGCAGATTGAGGAAACCAGGATGGAGTTGCATCACAGGAATGACCCAGCATTTTAAGTAACTAAATATTTCGATCTCTGTTGCTCTAGTTTCTTATTTTAATCTGTCTCTGTGATCCTTACAAATTAACAGAAGTGCAAAAACTAATTGTTCAACATTGAGAACCCCTTTGAGAGGGTCACCTGACCATGATATGCTAATCAGTTCCGAAGACTATCTGAGCCAAGATTCTGCTCAGTGGCACAGACTGAGGGCTCCCATCAGTACAGATGCACAAACCAAACAGACATGGTGTGAAACACACAGAGCACTAACATTAACTGAAAATCTCTCTCTACAGAAAGCTAGAGACTATTACTTTTCTTTGTGTAAGGCATGTTATTGCAATTGTTACTTCACTATTAATGATCGTTTATGCATGGAACATAACTTAATTGTGAACAGTTCTGATGATGTTTTTGTGGAGACAATTCTCTGTTATATATTACCAGATGAGATAACAGCAGCCGCCATCTCCATTTATTTCTTGTACACTTTTGTTATCTCGTTTTCAATTATTATAATATGTGGGAACCTTCTTGTAATAACCTCCATCATTTATTTCAAACTACTCCACACTCCAACAAACTTCCTCATCCTTTCTCTTGCTGTAGCTGACCTGTTTGTTGGGGTTTTACTCATGCTTTATGTCGTGTTACCGGATACGATAACTTCTTGTTTGGCACTAGACTATTTTGATCTCTATCTGTGTGCATCTTCTGTTTGGAACTTGTGCTTTATTTCTGTTGACAGATATTATGCTGTGTGTCAGCCTCTGAGGTACAGAACTGAAATAAATGTCCATGTTATTGTGATCATGATCCTGGTAAGCTGGACAATATCTACTCTTACCTTTACCCACATTGTAGGTTTACAAGATATTTTTGCCTTTTATCTCCCAGCTACCATAATGTCTGTCATCTACCTAAAGATTTTGACAGTGGCACAGAGACAGGCACGCAGCATCCAGAACACAACCTGTCAGAGCACAAAGTCTGAAAGTAAGATGGAGAGAAAGGCCACAAAAACTCTGGCTATTGTGATGGGAGTTTTTCTGATCTGTTGGACTCCTTTCTTTCTTTGTTGGGCCATAAGTGTTAATTACCACATACCAACTCCAGTGTATTATGCATTTGTGTGGCTTGGATGGTCAAATTCGATGCTCAATCCATTCATCTATGGTTTCTTTTACAGCTGGTTTCGATCAGCTTTCAGAATGATCCTTTCTGGGAAAATATTTCAAGGTGATTTTACTCATTCTAAGCTCTCTTGACTCATTACTTGCTGGTAATCATCACTAGTTTGGCTCTGAAGATTTACATCTCTTTCTACTGCAGGTCATATAAAATTTGTATATGAATATACAACTCAGTACACAGATAGCAGTACGTAGTAAACAGTACATACAATAATCTCAATGTTAATGTCAATAAATTATCACAGGATCCATATATCTCATTGTTTTCCTCATTTTTACTATATGTTTTCAGTCAGACGTTGCATAATGAATGCAGGAGTACAGCTCTGAAGTTCTCTGTGAATAAAATTTAAGGAATTATTTAATATTGTGTTACAGTACAGTGTAATACAGTGTTTTTCAGCCAGTGCCCTTATCAGTTGTTTTGGCTTCAGATATAAACAGAAAAAGGAACAGAATAAAGTTTAATCACTGTCAGTCATAAAAAAGGGTGACTAAAAGTCCTTCATTTGCAGTAACATTTAAAGCAGGTGACAACAAGTTGCATATTGTCCACAGCATTGTGTAGATTTTAATGAAGAGAAGTAACCTCTAGTTTTCATAGCACAAGCATGGTTTAAGTAAAGAATGGTGAATTACTTTTGTCTATGATCAGATAAAAAATTTTGGATGTAAACTTTAGTGTTCCTAACAGTAGAATCACTTTTTGTGCAGATTAATAATTTCTCAGCCTGTCTTTGCTTTAACACTTACGAAGATGCTGTAAATCAAAGACTAAGCACAGAGAATGTCCACTTGCCTTTGTGAGAAATCTTCATAATGAATGAAATTAACAAAACAGTACAAGCGGGTTTTTTTCAAAGAAGACTATGTATGTTTACATATTATGCATTCTCAATTATGAGTCTTAAGTCTTACTTTTACACATCTCACCTCTGCTGTGGTTTAATCAGTGACCAATCAATGCACCCACATTACAACATAGTTGTTAAATTTTAAATGATTTATTCATTTTAATGGAACTGAAAATTATCTGAGACAGAATGTTGTTATCAAAAACTACCATAAAAACATCATAAACAGGACACACACATCCCCGAGGCCCAATGGGTTGGGTGCTGGATCACAAAATATCTAAAGCATAAAAAGAGAAAAGTGATCCGCACACCAAAAGAGCACCCATATTATTAATATTGGATATGTATCACATGGTGCGTTCCTATGCATTGTGGGTATTTAACTCTCTGGGCTCTATGCTAACCATTTGTGGCCACTTCACTTTCTTTTTTTGGACCATTTTAGCTGTGTTAATGCATATGGAATGAAATTTCCCAAGGGTCTTGATTTTTTTCAGATTTTTTTAATTTTCAACTTTAGCTCTTTAAATATAATAATAATCAATAATATACTGTATACATCCAATTGTACAACTTGGCTCCATCGTGGCTACTTTTGGCCAATTGAAACCCATGAAAACTCAAAAATAAAAATTAAAAATTTCAAAGAAAGATGAGTTATGGGCCTTTTAATGTTTAATCATTTTATCTGCTAAGTACTTTTATTATTAATGTTTGCTTAATAACTGTCATTGGCCTCCTGTCATTTTTCAAAAGTGGACCAGTGGATCATTTTAAAGTTATGTAAATGTCCCAAACATTCACATTTTGTGTCAATTAGCACGGAAATCAATATCAGGATATTGGAATGATCGCTGCTCTGTTGGCACAGTCTGGTCTTTGACATGCACCCGCTGTTTTCTGTGTCTGTATGTGCTGTTTTCTGTGTCTGTATGTGCTGTATATCCTCTATATCTGTATGTCACTTTATTTTTTCACGCTTTTTCACTAATTACAAAAAAAGGTATTCCAAAGTTGAAAGGCCATGTAAAAGGAATCAGACATTTTCTTCTAAACACATTATATAGGTCATAAAGGTATTGCTGAAAATGTGTAAAAAGCCTCCTAACTATTTAGAATTGAATTGTGGAGCTAGACTTCAAATTGTGTTTCAAGATTTCTGTGTTCAGGATTTTGTGGGCGGCTCTGAAATGGCAGCCGTGTTTCCGTATCACAGTTACCATGAGCATAAACCCGCCCCTGCTGCTCCAGCGATATAAAAACATACAGCACAGTATTCTCGGTGGTTCTCCTGCTCGCTCACAAGTCACAGATAGCGCTGATGATAGTTTGCTGCTAGCTATCTAACCAGTTATGCCTCATCCACCACATTCATACATGTTCCCTGGATGCCACAATGTGCAGAGTAGCAGCTTGGTGACTTTATTTAAGGGGTCTTCACATGATAAGAAATTTATCCCGGACTCACCGCGAGGTAGAGCGCAGAGAGGCAAAGCACAGTGCCACAACCGCTACGACCTGTCTGCCTGATATACAAACAGCTACCTAATGTTAGCTCTGGAAGTAGCTTAAGTTCATAAACTATATGATTCACAAATCTTATGACCCAACCTGACTGTTCACATTTTGCCATGCATAACATTCACTGGCAAGATCGTTGTCTGCTTTTAAAGTTGTGTTATAGAGTTTGTGGAACCCTGAAATACTTTTCTTCGGTCATGTCTGGAAGGGAACCCCTAATTTGAGAAATTCTCGCAAGATTGTTGTATATTGTTCCTTCATTATGATGTTAAAATGATCACTCTTGTGAGATCTTCTGCGGATCTGGGGTTCCCTTCAAGACTCGACCATCAGTCACTGTCTGCTCCGCTTGTGTCACTTCGACACATCTGTGGTCTCGCCATTATGTGCACACCAAAGAGAGTAAGTTGCCTTGTGTGCTTATAAATGGAATAAATAAATTACCATCCTGATGCGGACTGTGAGGAATGAGGTTGATCATCATGTAGGTCAGTGTCTGGCTCTGGTCGCTCAAACAAGTAGGGCTTGGTCAGTCCAATGAGGCTGTCTGTTAGCGACCATTGTCTCCTCCTTGTACAAGACACAGAGGCGGGAACCCTCCCGTGTGTGGGCGGGGTTTCAGTGTCTCCAGCGGGCACACCCCCAGCATCTCATAGCAGAGAAAACTGATCATTTTTTCATCATTTTGAGACCTAATTTTATATGCTTAGCGTTTTTTTTTTATCATTCAGATTTGGCTGGGTGATTAATAACACATGTTTCTGTGGTGTGACAAACTCAGAGCACACATTTATTGCTACTTTACTGTAACTTGAAGCATTTCACATTTTTGTCTGATGTTTGGAAGCTCCCTTCGCATATCTCCACTGATGGCCAATATAATGTTTGTGTTTGTGTGTGAAGTTGATTCTTTTCGTTACATCCCTACTATCTTTACTCTCATGAAGTGTCAGTTTCAAATACATTTCTCCTCTGGATAGAAGTCAAAGTGGACAGAGAGACTAATTATGTTACTGTAAACAGTGCAGTCAGCTCCTCTGTGGTCACTGCTGCACCAAGGTTTTACAAGCAAACATGAAGATAAATCCACTTTTTAATCCCCAAAGTTGAAAAAACAAATGTTGAGCTCTCTACAGTTTCTTTGTGGGTCACTGCTGCAGAGAGCTGAGAAGCAGGAGAGAGAATAAATCTGCTTTTTAAGATTACTATTCCTTTGGGCTTTTTGCTTTTATTGCGATAGGACAGCTGAAGATATGACAGGAAGGGGGGTAGAGAGGGAGAGGATGACATGCAGCAAATGAGCCACAGGCGGGAGTCGAACCAATGGTCGCTGCAGAGGACTGACAGCCTCAGTACATGGGGAAGCACACTCTACCAACCGAGCTATAGGGACGCCCCATCAATCCTTTTTAAGTTTGAAAAAGTTTGAAACATACACTCTGAGCTCCCGTCCTGCCAATCAAGGAATCAGCATCAGGGCAACTCCAGTGTTTCTTCCACCAGAAGCTCCACTCTGCCACTGACCGTCTCATCCAGAGCTCCCTAGCTCTTAGCAGCTGTCTGTCAGCTCTGTGTCTCAGCTCCGCCCGATCTCTGGGAGAAAGACCCACGACAGACGCCGTCGATTGTAACTGAAGATAAAGTCAAAACTAACTGGGTGAGCTGACAAACTCCTGGGCTGAACATGTTGCGCATTAGCTGGACTCCTTTTTTAGATTCTCGTTCTGATAATTTCATTTCGTAGTGACTTCTCCTGCAAGAGTTTCTGTCATTGATTCAGGGCTTCACCGAAGGAACGTTCACATGCAGCTGCACTGGTAGAACAGCAAACAGGACGCCCGGTCTATAGATGACCTGTGATTGGTTTAAGTCTACCGTCAAAGGCCAGCTTCCTGAAAGGCTGAAAACAGAGGCAAGAGAGGGTGCAGAGGTCTAATTCTCTCTCAAACCACTTGATTTACAATATGCTGAAATGTTATTATGTAATTATTGCTCATTAATGCCAAAAAATGTTGCCTATCACCGATTTAAGTCAATTCATAAAACCACGTCATAGCAATTTCTAAAAACCAGCTAAGCTCTGAGAAGGAGGCAGATCTCAAGATGAAAGGGTATGAATTCAGTTGCATAAACAGGAAGAACAAAATATGAACGGGTGTGGCTCTGTATTTAGTCTGTCTATTAGTCTGAACTATAAGGTCATAGAGAACATGTCAACCACTACTGATGCAATGGAAACGCACAGGGCATTAAAATTAACAGAAAATCTGTCTCTATAGAAGACTAGAAACTATTAATTTTCTTGACTGAAGGCATATTTTTGCAAGTGCTATCTCAGTATTGATGCTCATTTATGCATGGAATCTGGACATTTTTTGTCAACAGGTCTGATGATGTTTTGGAGGAAAAAATTATCTGTCTTGAAGAATCTGATGTACTTTTCACAACAACAGTCTCCACCATGCATTTATTATATATTTTTGTATCATTTCCTATAATATGTGGGATCCTTCTTGTAATAACCTTTATTATGTACTTCACAAAGTTCCACACTGTGTATTGCAGGACTTCTGCTGAGTTTTACTTGGAAAGGAACGAGCTGCAGAAGCACAGAGCCAGTACACTGCTGCTGAGGTCTGAGGAACTCTGCAAAGGAGAGATCTGGGGGGCAGACTAGAGCCTGTGGGGCAAATACACCGTAAACACACCAAATTTTTGCTCTACTGCGGACTCCATTTCTGGCGGGAGGAGAGCTGGAAAGTTGGATTAATATTCACTCTTACTCCTTAACCTGCACAGACCTCGCTCAGCTGTTTACTGGAGGCTAATTAGTCTCTCTGTCCATGTTGACTGCTGACTGTGGGAGAAATGTACTTTAAAGTTACATCATGTACGTACAGAGAGAAAAAAGAAGAGCGACTAGAGGGTCCTAACAGAACCATATTCTGGTAAGTACAGAGTTCAGTCAGAGGCTGCTCACTAGATTCTAGCTAGTTTCTCATTAGCTTGCGACTGGCTGTTTGGAGTGAATTATCAAAATTGAGTAAAGCAAATTGGGCTGTAGCTATTGATTCTTTTAGTAATTGAGTAATCTATCAATTATTCTGGTGATTAATCAAGTAATCAGATAACAAATATTGTGCGTTCTGCAATTTTTTCTATTATATTACTTTTGCTTTATTGAAGAGCAATGGTAATATTCAAAAGAGAAAATAAGACAGGTCTCCTAAATGAACAAGTATAAATTGCTAAAGTAAAAATACTAAGTAAAGTAACTTTACTTTTACTGTTTTTACTTTACTTTTTACGGAAGTAAAAAGGTATAAGCAAAGGTATTAATGTCTGCAGAAACCACAAACAAAAGATGTAAGCCACTCTTTTAATGGAAACAGTCACCAGAATGCTTTGTTAACATGTTAAAATCACAACATTTTTCTTTGGGAGGAGGATGCTCCCAGACCCCCTACAGGGGACTGGTTTACCAACATGTCACCTTTTTCTCCTCTTATGAGTTTGCAGCTCTGTAGCTTGGGGAGTAACAGATTACATGTAATGGCATTACATAATTAAGATACAAAAAAAGGTAACTAATCTGTTACAGAACAGAAAAAAATATGCAATCAGATTACCGGTATATTTGATAAAAACGGGGATTACTTAGCAGGATTATGTTTGAAAATCAAACAGGATATACTACAATGTGGCAGACACATGCACAGTGCGCATGCACTACGACACAACACCACAACAAACCAACACATTAAACGACCACCCGCGTAGCCTCGATCCGTGTGTAAACGTAATGTAAGATAAGGACATTAAAACAGTCGCCAATGGATGTTCATCATTATGGCCACTGCCGGGGAGAAAAATGCTTTCGTTGGATGGAAACTCCGGCATCATTTTGTGTTTAAATCAGAAAAGGTGAACAACAACATCACAGTACAGTGCAAGTTTTGTCTCCCAGCTGTGAAAATACTGTCATCATCCAGGGAGTCGACGGCCAACTTAAGAAAACATCTACAGGTATGAAGACAAACCGCTAATGTTTGCTGAAATACACAGAAATCCAGTAAGCTAAAGTTGATGTTTGTTAGCTTGCTAATCTGTCAATAACCTTGTGCTACTACTGTGCTGTATAACTACTACTGGAAAACATTTTGGGACTGTAGGTGCTGATGCTGAATTGTGTCAGGGATTGGGTTTTATGCCCCCCCAAAGTTGACGTTGGGGGGGCAGCAACCCCCCAATCTTGAGACAAAACAGGAAAAAATGCAGTTGTCAAATAGCCATAGTCTAATATGTTTAATTGACATTTGACAGGAAAGGAAAATAAAGTCAGAGCATGTTGTTATATTATTCTTAGTATTTCATTTTCATATGGGCTGGTGTGTTTTGTTGCTCTTATGTGTTACTGGCTGAGCACACCAAGCGCTTTAATTAATTAGTTAGCAAGCACAAAGTGCCATGAATTCAAGCACCTCTGATCATTAATGCATTTAATACAGTATCCTATGTGTCTACCATCTGAATGAGACACACAACACAAAGTCTGCCACCAACTTTGTGTGGAAATACTTCAAAAGATTAAACAATGAGATGCAAATTGTGCGCTGCGCTGGAGGGATAAAATCTGCTGGACTGAGGTTTGCTGCGACATTTGAAATATCAGACAAAATTCCAGGTGAAAGCCTAAAGTTTCAAGAACACTGTATTTATACTTTATCCAAAACACATCTGGATGAAATACTGCAGCATATGATGGATTTAACATCAGCAGTTGGCTGTGGCAAAAAGCGCCACTCACTGAAGAAAGACACCAAAAACTGCTGAAGAATCCATCTGAAGCGTCACACCAAGTGAGTGAGAGCTGTTTTAGTTTTACTTTTTAACATTGACGCGTGCACAGTGGGAGCCATCTGCTGCGCTCAGCTGCAGCCTCTGAATGTGAACGGAATGTAGAATCTGTTTCGGCTCAATATCATGACTTTAAAAACATTTACCAAATTTCTTTAGTTTAAAATATGAAAAATTGTAAAATATCACTTCCATGAGGCTGTTCAGTCAGACAGAGACAGATCATTGGCTGAACTTGGCATTTCATCCTCACATGCAGTCGCAGCGAAGGTCGAGCTGTATGCAGCCTGCACAGTTTATATTATGTTCATAATAATGCTGATTAATGTTGAAATGATGTTCTTCTGCCTCAATAATAATTATAAATACCACCAGATAATAGACTAAAGTGATCATGCGGTTAAAATGTGTCATTTTTGAGAAAATATTAATCCCTCACCTCATCACTCCTTAACATTATATAGGCCGATATTTTACTTTTTTTTTTTTTTACTATATTGTTGTGGTCGTTTTGTAGATGTGGGAAACTTTGGAGCATGTTAATACTTGACACACCTCTTTCAAGTGGTGATTATATATATACACTATATATATACTCTCATCTTTATTTGCATGTTTGGTATTGAAGTAATCCAAAAGTAACTAAAAGTAATCAGGTACATTAATATTGTGATACTTAGAGTAAGTAACTGATTACATTTTTTAACAGGTAACTTGTAATTGTACTGGATTACATCTTTAAAGTAACACACTCCCAACCCTGGTAGTTAGTAATCAAAAAATACCGACAAGAGAACCATTAAAATACAACAAAAGCAATAAAAATGTTGATTTTTCAAAAAAGGAAATAATTATATGCAAGATTTTTATTTGTAATGAAGTTTTTTTGCATGCTGGCATTGATGCTCTTACTGAAGTAAAGGATCTGAGCACTTTTTCCATCACAGCAGGTCAATGATCAGTGTTTCAGTGACTCTCTGTGGCTCAGTGAATAGTGTTTTATTTATGGCGGCCCACCACATTAAAAATGTCGGCACCATGACACAATTTTCTATTTTTTGGAACTGCGCACCTTTCTTGATCATGTTTAGAAGGGAACTCTTGATTTGCGAGATTTGTGTCCGTTGTTTCTACTAAAATAATCAAACTTGCGCGATCTTTCACGGGTCTAGGGTTCCCTTCTAGATACGACCCTCTCTGTCTCTCTGTCAAACTAATGACAGCAGACTGTCTGTGAACAACATGATGTTACACTCTGTAGTGTTTCACACACAGAGACTTTACTGTACTTGTGCAGACACCCAAGTAAAATTTGTGGCCAATTTTGGCATTTTCAATTTTTTAATCAGTCTGAGAGGACGTCAAAGTCCACGATTGATTAGTGATCAATCTGTCCTCCTCCCCTCCCTCACCTGTTCGCTTTGCTCTGAGATGGTCTGACAGTTTCTGACAGAGAAACAGACTCTCCTCTTAAATGTACAGGCCTCGTTATATATAATCTTATAAGTGCACCTGGTTGGTGTCGCTGTCATTCACCATCACGTTATTTTCGATTGTTTTAATTAACCCCATCATTAACAACAAGTCTCCTCCACGTGCAGCTTCTCTGCTGCTGTGAAAACTGAATCGTGGGTGAATTTATTTGTGGAGAAAAAAAAAATGCGAGATGGGTTTTGGGGTGACTTTATAAAACATTCTGCTGATGAAGAAAGTCAAGAGATCAGGGTAAGGGTAACACACTGACCTCCTCTGTGTATGCATACTGTACATGTGCGTATAGAAGAGCTGCATTGACACCAAGGAGAGATGCTGTAGCCCTGTGATAACAAATTACATCAAAATTTAAACGTCGGAGCCAATCAATACTCTGGTCTTTAATAATTCTGCTGTTTAATATGGAATTCAGTACCCACCCACCCACCTGAAATATTTTTCACATGTATTAAATTATTTTTTTAAGAGTGAGTTAAAACCTCTTTTAAATCTGTACAGTACACAGCTATGCCATGTACATAACTTCTATGTTTAAGTGGGTACTTCTGCAATATACACCGATCAGGCATAATATTATGACCACTGACAGGTGAAGTGAATAACACTGATTATCTCCTCATCATGGCACCCGTTAGTGGGTGGTATAGGCAGCAAGTGAACATTTTGTCCTCAAAGTTGATGTGTTAGAAGCAGGAAAAAATGGGCAAGCGTAAGGATTTGAGCGAGTTTGACAAAGGCCAAATTGTGATTGCTAGACTGGATCAGAGCATCTCCAAAACTGCAGTTCTTATGGGGTGTTCCCGGTCAACAGTGGTGAACCGGCAACAGGGTCATGGGTGACCAAGGCTCATTAATGCACGTGGGGAGCGAAGGCTGGCCTGTGCGGTCCGATCCAACAGACGAGCTACTGTAGCTCAAATTGCTGAAGAAGTTAATGCTGGTTCTGATAGAAAGGTGTCAGAATACACAGTGCATCGCAGTTTGTTGCATATGGTGCTGCATAGCTGCAGACCAGTCAGGGTGCCCATGCTGACCCCTGTCCACCACCAAAAGCGCCAACAATGGGCACATGAGCATCAGAACTGGAAGAAGGTGGCCTGGTCTGATGAATTGCATTTTCTTTTACATTACGTGGATGGCTGGGTGCATGTACATCAATGTTCTGCTGGGAAACCTTGGGTCCTGCCATCCATGTGGATGTTACTTTGACACATACCACCTACCTAAGCATTGTTGCAGACCATGTACACCCTTTCATGGAAACAGTATTCCCTGATGGCAGTGGCCTCTTTCAGCAGGATAATGTGCCTTGCCACGAAGCAAAAATGGTTCAGGAATGGTTTGAGGAACACGACGAGTTTGAGGTGTTGCCTTGGTCTCCAAATTCCCCAGATCTCAATCCAATGGAGCATCTGTGGGATATGCTGGACAAACAAGTCTGATCCATGGAGGCCCCACCTCGCAACTTATAGGACTTAAAGGGTCTGCTGCTAACCACCAAGACGGTGCCAGATACCACAGCACACCTTCAGAGGAGTCCATGCCTCGATGGGTCAGGGATGTTTTGGCAGCAAAAGGGGGACCTATATAATATTAGGCAGGTGGTCATAATGTTATGCCTGATTGGTGAATGTTTCTAAAGGGTAAAACCAACCAACAAACAATAAATTACAAAAGTCAGCAACTTACTAGTGAATCCTCATATTACTCCACTCATTGATAAAACTCAGTCTTGGTACATTGGTAAAGGACCAGTTGATCCAATCCAATGAAATAAATCAATTTTTACATCAATAAATGACAAAGTTCGGGGTGTATGATTTTCACTTTAGGCAGATGTCCTAAATATTTGCATTTTAGTCACTGAGTCAGCATGTAAATCAATATCAGGGCACCAAAATGGTTGCTGACACCTCAGTTTCCACAGTAGGAGAGGAAAGCGTTTATTTTCAAAGCCAAAATAAATATCCCCACACACCACCCAAACCCATAAAGGCTTGTGTCATACAGACATGTTATCTCCAGTTCTGGCTTGGCCATAAGCCTTGCATAGACATTGTATTTCCTCTGACTAATATAAAATTGAACTAGTGTTTCACCACTTGCTTTTAATATGAAACTGCAGCAGTAGGAAATGTTCTGTTTGGATTAGAAGTAAGTTAATGCAGCATTTTTTCTCAGAATTTCACCTATTTGGTTATACTGCAATTCCTAAATGTCATGATACTTTTATCAGTGGCTGTTCTGAAATTTAACTACTTAAATATATGTGTTTTTGGGACATGAAGCGAGTCATCTGTAAAAATTCAAATTAGGAGCCTACAACAAGTCACAGTAAAAGATTACACCTCATGAAACCTTGGGGGGGGGGGGGGGGGGGGGGGGGGGTTGTTATATAGCTAGACTCTTGATTAGGTAGTCAGATAGTGGTGAATCACGCTGGTTGGAGGCTGTGTCTGCCTTTTGAGTGCACTGTTGGGTCAAATACGTTGCATTCTCTTGTACAGTTGCAAATATTTGTAAATTCTGGATGAAGTGGTAAAGGCATTTGTGGAAGCACTGGCTGAAAAATATCTGGATGAGTGCACAAGAGATCAGCCGGTTAAGATCGCTGAATATTATGACACTGGTATCGGTGAAAGAGTTAAAGAGACAGTGAAAACAAATTTGAAAGTGCATTTGTTTAAAATGAAAGTGCTGGGTGCTGCTGAGGCTTTGTCTTTCTCTGTGCACGCCAAGGGCTTGTCTCCACTGTCAATAGCAAGTACTGGTTTGTCTTTTGAGCAGCAAATGCAGTGAGCGTAAGGTTGCAGCTAATGTCAGCTGACTGATGTTTAGAGTTTGCTTGTGATTTGTCCACTCAGTTTGATCGCTGTTGTACTGCTGCGGAGGTTGACTCTGAACTCTTCTGAGGTAGTTTAAAAATAGGGCTGAAGTCTTGAGTCATGCAATGGGGCAGGGCAGAGTGTCTCTGGGGCATGTGAAAGTGCAGGCTGTTCATGAATTTGCCCCACCTCCAACTAAGGAGGCATTCATGCAGTTTTGGAAGTAGAGTACTGGGTACTGGCGGCAGGTACAGTGCTGTGAAAAACTATTTGCCTCTTTACAGATTTCTTCTGTTTTTCGCTTTTTGTCACACTTAAATGTTTCAGATCATCAAACTTTTTAATATCAGGCAAACATAACCTGAGTAAATACAAAAAGCAGTTTTTAAATGATGATTTCATTTATACATTAGTCATTGCCTAATGACATTGTGATTAACCACATTTTTTGGAAAGCCGAGTTCAATTTCACTTGCCACACCCAGGTATGATCACTGCCAGACCTGTAGAATCAAGAAATCACTTAAATAGTACCTGTCTGACAACATGGAGTAGGCTTAAAGATCTCAAAAAGCAACACATCATGCCCCGAACTGAAGAAATTCAAGAACAGATGAAAAACAAAGTCATTGACATCTATCAGTCTGGAAAGGGTTACAAAGCCATTTCTAAGGCATTGGGACTCCCACAAACCACAGTGAGAGCCATTATCCACAAATGGAGAAAACATGGAACAGTGATGAACCTTCCCAGGAGTGGCCGGCCTACCAAAATTACTCCCAAGAGCGCATCGGCGACTCATTCAGGAGATCACAAAAGAACCCAGAACAACATCTAAAGCACTGCAGGCCTCACTTGCCTCAGTTAAGATCAGTGTTCATGATTCAACAATAAGAAAGAGACTGGGCAAAAATGGCATCCATGGGAGAGTTCCAAGGTGAAAAATCACTGCTGACCAAAAAGAACACAAAGGCCCGTCTCACATTTGCCAAGAATCTTGATGACACCCAAGACTTTTGAGAAAATATTCTGTGGACTGACGAGACAAAAGTGGAACTTTTTGGAAGGTGTGTGTCCTATTTTATTTGGCATAAAACTAACACGGCATTTCAGAAAAAGAACATCATACCGACAGTCAAACATGGTGGTGGTAGTGTGATGGTCTGGGGCTGCTTTGCTGCTTCAGGACCTGGACGACTTGCTGTAATTTATGGAAACATAAATTCTGCTCTCTACCAGAAAATCTTGAAGGAGAATGTCCAGCCATCAGTTCATGAACTTAGCTCAAGTGCACTTGGGTTATGCAGCAGGACAATGATCTGAAGCACACCAGCAAGTCTACCTCTGAATGGCTCAAAAAAACAAAACAAAATGAAGGTTTTGGAGTGGCCTAGTCAAAGTCCGGATTTAAATCCGATTGAGATGCTGTGGCATGACCTTAAACAGGCCGTTCATGCTCAAAAATCCTCCAGTGTGGCTGAATTAAAACAATTCTGCAAAGAAGAGTGGGCCAAAATTCCTCCACAATGATGTGAAAGACTCATTACCAGTTATCGCAAACACTTGATTGCAGTTGTTGCCGCCAAGGGTGGCATAACCAGTTATTCGGTTTAGGGGGCAATGAGTTTTTCACATACGGCCAGGTTGGTTTGGATAGCTTTTGTCCCTTAATGAATGAAATCATCATTTAGGTTATCTTTCTCTGATATTAAAATTTGTTTGATGATCTGAAACATGTAAGTGTGACAAAAAAGCAAAAACAGAAGAAATCTGTAAGGGGGGAAATACTTTTTCACAGCACTGTATATGATAGGGCCCTCAGTGTCCATATGTGTATCATATGTACCATGAAGGAAATGGGGAAAATAAATAACACTTTCTGTTTACAACTCTTCTTTTCACAGCTCTTCTACAAACTGATTGCAGAAAGATAGTGCTGGAAGTAGTGTTGCCACAGCAGGAACACTGCTTCTGTGGGCACCAGATGCGTGCAGGTACGCACAGACAAGACGTAATGTAAATGTACTCTAAGGGGGTGGGGGGTTGTGGAATGATTACACAAAAAGTGAATGAAATTTTCTGTGCATGTAGAATACATACAAGTCAATGTAAAGAGGGATGAAGTGAATAATGCAATTACATGAAATTTGCGTGTTTGTGCAAGTTGAAAATGTGTGTGTATCGCAGAACTTTTGCATGAGTTTTGCATGGAGAGGGCTGGGAAGCAGAGGCACAGAGCCAACAGACAGCTGCTGAGGTCTGGGGTGCTCTGCAAATGAGAACTGGGGGGCAGGCTAGCACATCTGGAGGAGGAAACTCCGTAGGCACACCAAATTTTTGTTCTACTGCGGACTTGCTTACCGGCAGGAGGAGAGTTTGATTTTCAAATTTATGGAATTAAAAAGTGGATTAATCTTCATTCTTGCATCTTAACCTGCACCAACCTCACTCAACTGTTTACTGTAGGCTAATTAGTCTCTCTGTCCATGTTGACTGCTGACTGTGGGAGAAATGTACTTTAAAGTTACAGTATGTACATAGAGTGCTAGAGGGTCCTAACAGATCCAGATTCTGGTGAGTACAGAGTTCAGTCAGAGGCTGCTCACTAGCTTTTAGCTAGTTGCTCATTAGCTTGCGACTGGCTGTTTGGGGTGAATTATCAAACTCAAGTAAAGCAAATAATTACAAACGTTCCCAAAATGATCTGGCAGTCAAACTTGTGCCAGTAACCTAAACAAACTGTGACTGTTTCACAGCCTCAACAAAGCACTTATTTTTTCAACATGACAATGAAGGTCACTTGTTTTTTTCTCCACTTAAATTATGGGGGAGGATTGGTGTATTACATGTACGCAAAATTGTACTTTGGGTGACGTAGTCAATATTGTTATGAAAGTGTGAAAGTGGTGTCATTTGGATGTGGATTGAAGAGACCAGGATGGAGTTGCATTATGGAAATGACCTAGCAGTTTTAGTCAATAAAAGTTGGAAAATCCTGGCCTTTGTTGCTCTGATTTCTCATTTCAATCTTGTGAGTCCTACAAATTCACAGAAGTGTAATACTAAATTGTAGTACATTGAGAACCCCTTTGAGAGGGTCACCTGACTATTCGAATAAACTCTGAAGACTAACTGATCCAAGATACTGCTCAGTGGCAGTGACAGAGGTCTCAGGTCGGGAGAGATGTACAAACCAAACAGACATGATGTGAAACACACAAGAGCACTAAAATTAACTGAAAATCTCTCTTCAGAAAACTAGAGACTGTTGATTTTCTTTGTGTAAGACAAGTTATTGCAAATGTTACCTCACTATTAATGATCGTTCATGCATGGAAAAAAACTTTGTTCTCAACTTTTCTGATGATGTTTTTGAGGAGAAAATTCTCTGTTATGTATCACCACATGTATCTGGCACAACAGCAGCCACCACCTTCATTTATTTATTATACATCTTTGTGAGCTCTTTATTATTTCTCATAATGTGTGGGAACCTTCTTGTAATAACCTCCATCATTTACTTCAAACAGCTCCACACTCCTGCAAACTATCTCATCCTCTCTCTCGCTGTAACCGACCTGCTTGTTGGGGTTTTACTTTTGCTTTATGTCATGTTACCGTATACGATAAACTCTTGTTTGGTACTAGACTATTTTGATCTCTATCTGTGTGCATCTTCTGTTTGGAACTTGTGCTTTATTTCTGTTGACAGATATTATGCTGTGTGTCAGCCTCTAAGGTATAGAACTAAAATAAATGCCCGTGTTACTGTGATCATGATCCTGGTGAGCTGGACTTTACCTTTACTTAGCTTTGCAACTATAGGTTTACAAGATGTTTTCGCATTTTATCTCCCAGCTATCACAATGTCTGCCATATACCTAAAGATATTGATTGTGGCACAGAGACAGGCACGCAGCATCCAGAACACAACCTGTCAGAGGACAAAGAGTGAAAATAAGATGGAGAGAAAGGCCACCAAAACTCTGGTTATTGTGATGGGAGTTTTTCTGATCTGTTGGATTCCTTACTTTCTTTGTTGGGCGATAAGCGTTAATCACCGTATACCAATGAACGTGTTTTATACATTTATGTGGCTAGGATGGTTAAACTCAATGCTCAATCCATTCATCTATGGTTTCTTTTACAGCTGGTTTCGATCAGCTTTCAGAATGATCATTTCTGGGAAAATATTTCAAGGTGATTTTACTCATTCTAAGCTCTCTTGACTCATTACTTGCTGGTAATCATCACTAGTTTGGCTCTGAAGATTTACATCTCTTTCTACTGCAGCTCATATAACATTTGCCACTGAACTATGCATAAAGTATCTGTGTGTACAACTCAGTACACAGACAGCAGTGCATAGTAAACAGTAAATACATTCAGGAATAAAATAATGTTGAAAGTATTTTTCTCTTACAGTAGTTTTCAGTCACAGCTGTCATTACTTGTTTTGACTGCAGATGAAAGCAGTATTATGAAACAGATGGAAGTTTCATTGAAAATGATATTAAATAAAGCAGGGTAACTGCAAAGTTGTTAATTTCTAATAACATCTGAATCAGTTTTCAACAAGTTGTTTATTGTCCACAACATTGCGTAGAATGTAATGAAGAATGATAACTTCTAGTTTTCAACTTAAGAATGGTGGATTAGGCTAATTTTTACTCTGTTCAAATAACAAATTGTGGATGTACAGTTTTCCTTTACAACAGAATCAGGTTTTTGTGTAAGTTGATAAGTTCTCATTCTGTCTCTGCTTTGACACTTATTAAGATGCTGTGAATCCAAGACTAAGTAGAGAAAATGGCCACTTTCATGGTCCATGATGATCACGGCCATTTATATTGTCCACACTGAAGTTTGTGTCTTAACAACATTGAGTCTTTATTAGTGGACACTCAGCTTACCCATGTAAGATATTTTCACAATGAATGAAAATTACAAATCAGTACAAGCAGGCCTCTTTAAATGTGAAGACATTTTATGCATTCTCAGTTATCCGCCCTTCGTCTGACTTTTACACATCTCACTTCTGCTGTGGTATAATTTGTGAGCAATCAGTGCACCCACATTGCAACGTACTTGTTGAATGATCGCATTTTGATGAGATGGAAAATCATGAGAGAGAATGTTGCCATCAAAAAATATTTCAATCTTAAAACCTTTTACTTGTGAGTTGAGGCAGGGCCGAATTATCCCTGCAAGTCAGTGAAACTCAACTTGTGGCTGCAGGCCAAGTCTAGCCTTCACTAGGCTGCCAGGTGGCCCTCCAACTGTTTTCTCATTCACAATGAAAGTCAATTCACAGGTTTTTCACAGGAAAGAGGGACAGATACGCCAATTTTGGCTGATGGTCTAAATTAGGCTTAGTAACAGAGAGAAGACTGATTTGAATGATGACCTTTTAGGTTGTGAAAAGTGCAATTATTAGCTGAAGAGGAGCAAAAGTTAGACAGAAATGAGGATAATTCTGATCTTGTAAATATGCATTACATAAGAAAAGAGCTGAAATATGCTGCTCTTTCTGTCCCTGGTAGGATAGAAAAGGTTCCAGTTATGTTTGATGTTGTAAACCTGTTTCAAATGTTACCAAAGCACAACTAAAATGCAGCTGCAGTTTGTAAATGCAGTAAAACATCTGATTTACCTGTCAATCCTTGCACCAAGTTAATTTAGTTAATAAGTTAGATCATTTGAAAATAAAGAATTTGAAAGAATAATGAGCTGTTTGCCTTTGAATGTTCATTCATTTTATTTGATAAGTAATGATATTATTAATGTTTCTTTATTAACTGGTCCCTGACCTCCTGTCATTTTGTAAAAGTGTCCACTGGGCAAAGCAAGTTGAGTAACCCTGTTGTCAGGGTTTGTAGGGGCATGCTGACCCCACATACTAACCAATTCGCTAGTAATTAGTATGTGGGAACTGGATTAAGTACAAATAAATTTAGATTAATGTGACATGTAAGCACAAAATAAGCTGAAATAATAAGGGCCCCTCTACAAGATGGTGCATCAAGTGTCATGGTAAACAGAAAACCTGTTTATGAAAGAGAGAAAAGCTTAACACTTCTCCAAGCTTTTATCTTTATCATTACAGTTTCACAGCACTCACTCTTAGGTTATACTTCACCATGCCTTAACTTTATTTTGTTTTGGAAGCTATAAGACCATCAGCATTTTAACACAACAATTCCCCTAACATGAGGTCATGATGCAAGTTTCAATATGAGGCACCAGTAATTTAAGATAATCATTAAGAGGAACATACAGGATTATCCAATAAAATTTCAATATGCAAGACCTAAAGACTTTGAGCAGAGGGTCTGGGGTCCTGGGTCAATCACTACTCATTATATTATTTTGTAGTGGCAAACCACCTATTTTACACAAGATGTTCAGTTTTCTTGTCATGAGGAGAACTATACAACTTGTACGGAAGAGTATTAGGTCCACTAATGAGAAAAAAATAAAATAGGAGGTAGATTTTTTTTTCATCATGCACTTTGAGAAAAAAGTCAAAATTTTGAGATAAAGTCGAAATATAATAATTTCGAGAAAAAGTCGAAATATAATTTCGAGAAAAAAGTCGAAATATAATTTCGTGAAAAAAGTTGAAATATAATAACAGCGCACGTGACTGCTTCTACAAAATGCCATGCAGGCAGTTAGATGAACTGGTGAAACTATACTTCGGACTCGGCTTTAGTAACAAAGAAATACTTTCTCTTTTAGCTCACAAACAGCGTAGTTATCAGTATTAGGACTTTGAAGAGACTGTGCCAAAAAGTTAGAAATATATTCACAGATTCGAACTTCTGGGATCAATAACTCCCAAGCGAAAGTTTGTTAGACAGCAAACGATACCTCTTTTCAACCGTGGTAACACAGACAACGAGCTACAACCTATTTTTTATCAAAACGAGCCGTCCTCTGTACAGTATGAATTACATTGGTCTCTACAAGCAGCCAGCGCGAGACCAGAGCGCAGGGACCGTCTACAAATGTCTACACCGAAACGAAACAATAAACGATTATTCAGTAACTTCACTTCTGTGAAGTGTAGTGCCACCAAAATCACCTCACACATTAATGACCTCCTCCTGGTTATACTACAACACTTAGTTTGGGAAAAGGTGTTTTTACATAATTTGGGGGAATTTTTATTGGGAATAATATTCAATAACTTCATGTTAATAGTGTGTAGTGCCACCAAAATCATTAACTTTACCGCAGTCTTAAACGTTACACTCCATGCCACAGCGTGCACCTCGTCGCTCCCCTCACTGGCTTTGGTAGAGTATTAGGAATGGACCAGGACATTTGGACTTTATTCTTGAAATTATATTTTACTTATTCTCGAATTATATTCGGACCTTTATTCGGAAATTATATTTTGACTTTATGCTCGAAATTATATTTCAACTTTATTCTCGAAATTATATTTCAACTTTATTCTCGAAATTGTGACTTTTTTCTGAAATTTCGCTCTTTTTCGCAAGTGCATGATGAAAAAAAAAATCTACCTCTATTTTTTTTCTCTCTCATGAGTGGCCCTAATACTCTTCCGTACAACTTGGGTTTAGGATTGAATCAGGAATTAAAAGTCAGGATATCTTATCTTCTGCTAAATTACTGTAACTTAGATACCACTTTACCGGGCCTTCCTTTCTGATCATTTAAAAAACAAAATTAAAAAAAAAAAGGAATACATATTAAGGTGTCAAAATGAGTACAATTTCAGGTCAAAGCAGAGTAGGGATTCCTGGCACAGCTTCACCTACTCAGGGTGCATGGAGAAGGGGAAAGGTCTGAAGAGGTCAAAACTCCAGAAAGTTAGAGTTAAAATCTCTTTTAAATCTGTCGAGTACACAGCTATACCATGTACGTAACTTAGACATTTTGTTGGGTACTTGTGAGATATATCTGTGTGAAGGGTAAGGTCCACAAACAAACAATAAACTACAAAATTCAGGCAACTTACCAATGAATCCTCATATTACTCCACTCATTGATAAAACACAGTCTTTGTACATTGGTAAAGGACCAGTTGATCCAAGCCAAGAAAATAATTAGACTTAAACACATTTTTACATCAATAAATGACAAAGTTCTGGTATAATAATAATAACAAGAAACTTTATTTATACAGCCCTTTTCTTAACATGGTCACAAAGTACTTCATAGAAAATAAAGAATATGAGCTGCCAAAACAAAGAAACATCAACTAAAACAGCACAAAATAAAAGCAAATGCTGGTAAAAATGCATAAGGCAAAATGAACCAAATAGAGACATCACAAGGACAGGGATAAAATTGGTTGAAAAAGTTAAAAAAAAAAAAAAAAAAAGCCAGAGCAGAGTGGAAAAAACAATAGACTTTGATTAGCATTCACAAATGTCTTCCAATAAAGGAAGGTTTTGAGCAAAGATTTAAAAGGAGCTAAGGAAGTTGCCTGTCTAATCTTGATAGGGTTCCAAAGCTCTGACAGCAAAGGCCTGGTCACCTTTACACATGAGCCTGGATCTGGGGACAACCAGGAGAGTTGCATCCATAGATCTCAGTGATTGCTGAGACACATAAGGGATCAAAACGTCCTTCAAGTAATTTGGAGCAAGGCTGTTCAATGCTTTAAAAGTTAAAAGAAGAATTTTAAAATCATTACAAAATAAAACTGGGAGCCAGTGTAGGTTGGCTAGCACCGGAGTAATGTGTCCAAATTTTTTTTGTGCCTGTTAAAATTTGAGCAGCAGTCCTAGTTGGAGACGATGGAGGGAGCTCAGGTTGATGCATAAAGTGCATCGCAGTAATCTAATCGAGAAGAGCCTCAAAGCCAAGGTCTGCATAAAAATTACGCCAAGGTTTTTTGAAGTCTGCTTAACATTTTGATCGAGAGAGCCAAGTTTACTGAGAGGTAAGTTCGTGGGGTGTATTTGACTGACTATTAAGACCTCTGATTTATCATCATTAAGTCTTAAAAAAAATTGGGACATCCAACATTTTATGTCACTGAGGCAGCATGACGATTATCTAAAGCACTGGAGTTACTGGATTGTAGGGGGACATATAACTGTGTATCATTCGCATAACAGTGATGGGAGATACCATGGTTGTGAATGATCTGGCTCAGAGGGAGCATGTAGACTGAAAACAGCAGAGGCCCAAGGATGGACCCTTGTGGGACACCACAGTAAATCTGAGTGACAGAGGAACATACATTTGATACCATGACTGAACAGGTTCTATTAGAAAGACAGGAGCGCAGCAGTTGTAGGGCAGTTCCCTTAATACCATCCAAGCTTCTAAACGGTGCAAAAGGATGGTGTGATCAATTGTGTCAAATGCGGCATTCAAATCTAAAAGCACAAGGACAGAGCGGTCTCCTCTGTCTGCTGTTAAAAGTAGATCATTACAGACTTTCACCAGTGCTGTCTCTGTGCTGTGGCAAGCTCTAAAACCAGACTGAAAACTATTAAAAAATATTGTTGTTATGCATAAATGATATTAATTGGGTTGAGATAACTTTTTCCAGCACATTAGATAGGTAAAGGTGATTTAGAAATTGGTCTATAATTGTCCAGTACTAGTGGGTCCAAGTTTGTTTTTTTCAGTAGCGGTTGAATTATTGCATGTTTAAGACTGTTAGGAAAGTTGCCAGAGGTCAGGGAGCAGTTAATAATTTGTACAATAAGAGGACCGATGTTGGGGAGGACCTCTTTTAAAAACTTAGTTGGTAAGCAGTCTAAAACACAAGTGGAGGAGTTTATTTGACTAATTAATTTATTGAGTTCTGTGATATCAGTAGAGTCAAACTGGGTGAGGGAGGCATGGTTGTTATAGGCAATGGGTAGAAGCTGCAAATTTGGTACAATCTTGGACCGAATACTCATCATCTTATCAGTGAAATGAGAAGCAAATTCCTCTACCCAACCATTTCCAGGTTCGAAATACAAGTTGATTGGTAAAATGAGAACAGAATCAATGACACTGAATAATATTTTGGGGTTATGAGAGGTTTTTTGATATTATTGCGGAGAAATAAGCTAATCTTGTGTCTTTCACTGCTGACTGATAGCTTACCATGAGTTATTTGAAGGTGGTAAGAATGACAGGTGATTTAGTTTGTTTCCATTTACACTCATGTCTGCAATGTCGTTTTATAGAAGGGGGTATGATCATTAAGCCAAGGGAGAGTATTTGATTTTGGCCTTTTTTTTTTTCAGAGGAGCAATGAGGGCCAAAATGGAAAGACAGTGGTTGTTAAACCACCAGTTAATAATTCATCTGAAGATTGTGAGAGAGTGTTCATACCCATGTCCCTAACTTTGTCAGCAGAATCAGCAGTAAAGATGCATGATCATGTTGTGGGTTGAGGTTTAGGAAACAATGAAGAGAGTAAAGGAGCTTTAAAAATGACAGCTTTGTGGTCTGATATAAAAACCTCCACTACTTCCAGGTTATCAGGGCAAAAGGAAAGGAAAGTACCAGATTCAGGATATGACCTTTGGAGTGAGCTGGCCATGAGTTGGCTTTTTAACTGATTGAAGTAGATTGAAGGATTCAATTAAATCTACAAAATCATGAGACATGGGCTGGGAGGGGCAACATACATGAATGTTAATATCGCCCAGGATAAGCACTCTGTCATATTTAGATAGAACAATAGATAAGAATTCAGAAAATTCAGAATTAAAATTGTTATACCCAGGTCTATAAACTAAAATACATACAAGAGAAGCAGGACCAGTGATAATAAAGCTTAAAACCTAAAAAGAAACAAAGTTTGCAAAAGAAATAAGGGGGCACTTAAAACAATTCTTACTAAAGACCGCTAATCCACCACCTCTCCCAGAGGGTCAAGGGAGATGGAAATGTTTAAAATCTGGGGGAGTAGTCTCTATTTGAGCAGCAGAGTCCGCTGGGGTCAGCCAGGTCTCAGTCACCATAAAAAAGTCCAAATTGTTAGTGACAATCATATCATTGATTATGAAAGACTTATTGCAAAGAAACCTTGCATTCAGAATGCCAATTTTATTGCTTAAAGTATCCAGAGTTGAGAGTGGAGCAGATGCGCAGCTGAGTGGGCGTAGATTGGGTATTAGCTGTATGATTTTCTAGTTAGGCAGATGTCAGAAACATTCACATTTTCCCTCATAATTTGAGCATGTAAATCAATAATCAATATCAAAATGGTCACTGCTCTGTGACCTTTCAAACCTCATTTGATCCAATAGGACAGGAAAGCCTATATATTCAAACCAAAAATAAACATCCTCACACACCACCCAAACCCAAAAAGCCTTGTATCATACAGACGTTAAACAAATTGATGAGGTCCGCCTCTCTTTCCTCCATCTGAAACTCTGCCATTACTGGCAGTTTGTAACTGACCAGCTGACTTTTCTAAAACTTGCCGCTGGCATTTTGACAAGCTGAGTCACATAATCAGCCAACTTGAGTCAAGTTGAAACAGGCCAGGTCATGCTGCCCAGCATCCTGGGAGCCTCACTTTCTCAGCATCCTGGAGCCTCAGCTGCCTAGTGTCCTGGAGGTTCCTCTGCCCAGTAACCTACAGAGTTTGAATAAACCTTCTGGTGCTACTTGGACACATCATAAGTGAAGTGAAGTACCCGGAGTCATAGGGTGTTTCAGGTCTTTAATCCTTCATACACCCCTCGGCCCGGCGGCCAACCCCAGCCAGGGGTTGATCGTCCCCAGCTTGTGTCCAAGTGGCGTGTTGTTCCACGGATCCCCATCTACGGCTCGTACTTGGCCCTCTTACGTTCGTGGGCCTCTTCAATCTGGTCTTCCCAGGGGACAGTCAGTTCCAGAATAACCATTGTTTGGTGGACTCCGATGTTAGTACCATGTCTGGGCGGAGAGAAGTGGTTGTGATGTTGGCTGGGAACTTGAGCTGTCTTCTGAGGTCAACTTGAAGCTGCCAGTCACGAGCGGTGGTGAGAAGGCCCCCTGTAGAGTTAGGCTGGTGATGTTGTACCTTCTGCCCCGCTCTAATGAAGGTGATTGACTGTTTGGGGGCTGCCTGGGTCTTGCTGTGCTGGATCGCTGTGCAGATGGATTCTGCCAAAGCTTTTAACATTTGGTCGTGGCATCAGCGGTACCGCCCCTCCCCTAGCACTTTTGAGCAGCAGCTCAAGATGTGCTCCAGGGTGCCCCTCTTCTGGCACAGCTTGCACTCGGAGTGTCTACCAGTCCCCAGTATGTAGGTTGGCCTGGCTAGGGAGGACATTATAAACTGATTGGACAAGAATGCGGGATGGTTCTCCTTTCCAAACCTCTGCCCAGGATGGATTGGATTGGATGGATTGATTAGATTAGATTAGATTAGATTAGAAAGCTTTATTAATCCCAGTAGGGAAACTGGTTTGCCACCAGGTCAAACCATACAGCCAACAAAGAGCACAAACATGACAGGCAGCAAATAACGCAGTAGACCATCAAAGCTGATTAAGAGCCACTAAGACATGATAAAGGCCAATCAAGACATAATCAATAGCATAATAGCATGATGATACATAAATAAACAGATGAATACATTAAAAAAAAAAAAAAGCAGCAGGACAGTTAACAGTGTTCATTAAAATATCTGACAGCTGCAGGAACAAAAGACCTTTTCAGTCGCTCAGTAGAGCACCAGGCATCACCAGTCGCTCACTGAAAGAGCTTGTGAGTCCTTTAAAAACACTGTGGAGTGGGGTGGCCTTCAAAGAGCAGAACCATTTTGACTTTTGACCTCATTCTCTTCTCCACAGTGACCTCAAGTGAGTCTGGGGTAAGACCAATAACTGAGCCAGCTCTCTTGATCAGCTTGTTGATCCTGTTTTTGTCATCCACAGATATGCCCCCCCCCAGCAAAGTACAGCATAAAAGAGAACACTAGCCAAGATACTGTGATAAAAGACATTTAAGAGTTTTGTGCTGAGGTCGAAGGATCTAAGTTTTCGCAAAAAGAAAAGTCTAGACTGAGCTTTCTTGATTAGGACATCAGTGTTGTCTTTCCAGTTCAGTTTACTGTCCAAATGGGTACTTATAAGACCCGACAATTTCGGTCTCCTGACCATTAATTGTCACTGGAAGGACCTCCTGTCTTTTCTTTCTAAAATCAATCACTAATTCCTTGGTCTTCCCTACATTTAACTTAAAAAAGGTTAGAGTCACACCAGCTGGAAAAGGATTGGACCTCATTTCTATAAGGCCACATCGTTGCCCAGGTTAAGCAGACCCACTAAGGCGGTGTCATCAGAAAATTTTTGCACGAGGCATGATGGCTGACTGTGTCTGAAGTTGGCAGTATGAAGTGAGAATAAAAAAGGAGATAAAACTGTGCCTTGAGGTGCCCTGTGTTAGTTAAAATGGTGTCAGACAATTTGTTACAGAGCCTGACAAACTGAGGTCGTGCCAAAAGATAGTCTAAAATCCAGGCAATTGTTGTGTTATGCAGTTTAAAATTATTTAATTTGTTAGCTAAAATATGTGGCTGTATGGTATTTAAAGTACTAGAAAAAATCAAAAAACATGATCCTAACAGAGCTGGCAGTGGTTTCAAGATGACTGTAGATGTTGTGCAGCATATAAAGTATTGTATCATCTACCCCCACACCCTTCCTGTATGCAAATTGCAAAGGATCTTGAAAGACTGACACCTGCCTAGTTAAGTGATTCAGGACAACCCTCTCAAAACACTTCATAATGTGTAAAGTCAGCGCTATAGGTCTCAGGTTAGCAAGATTGCTAGACACATTGGCTTTCTTTGGAATGGGGACAAGGCAAGATGTTTTCCACAAAACTGGTATTTTTGCAGAAAGACAGAGACATTGAAAACATTGAGTGAAGGACATGGCACAGCTGGTCAGCACAGACTTTTAAGGTGTGTGGATGGACACCATCAGGGCCTGCTGCCTTATTGGCTTTAATACACCTTAACTGCTGACCAACCTCCTCAGTGTCAAAAGAAATAGCTGAGCTACAGTCCTCGCCGCTGCTCAGCCTAAGTGATGAGAGAATATTCTCATGTAAAGAAGAAAAATCAAATTCATCAAACCTTGCAAAGAAACTGTTGGCATCATTTGCCTTTATACCCAAACTGCAAAACTTGGGATTGCTGCTCCCAAATCCAGTAATAGATTTCATACCATTCCAAAGCCCCCTTGTGTTGCTACTGGACATGTGTCCTTCAACTCTTTCTTTATATTTCTGTTTGCCCTATCTAATAATGGCTTTCAGCTCCTTTTGAGCAACTTTAATTCTAGCCTTATCACCACTGTAGAAAGCAGCCTTCTTCTTATTAATAGCAGCCTTAACCTCACTTGTCACCCACCTTTGTTGTTCGGGAAGATTTTGATTTTTTTTTTTCAGGGAATTACAGACTCGACACAATAGTTGATTATAACAAGTAACTTTGTCATTCTGTGGGAATCTGCCTGCTCCCACCTGGTCCACGCTCCTTGTTTGGACATGCCGGCGATCCTACTGCTTACCGCTTCTCCTCTCCATGGGCCAGATCATAACGCAGCTTCGGAAAGGAACCAAGATCTGCTCGTCCCGTTGCCACGGAGTCCACCAGCATTTTATGCCTTAGTCACGCCTCAGCTTTAGTGACAGCTTCTTGCACCCGCCACTTCCTCCCGGTCTTCACAAGAATTCCTGCTGCTGCGACTTTGGTGTCTGCAGAGTCCCTGTACATTATCACCTCTCTGGAACGGGTGACTTTAAACTCCTCTGTTAGTCCACTGAAAGGACGGTGCAGCTTGTTGGAATGGCCATACAGGGCGATGCTGCTCAAGAACCGAGTAGACTAACAGGGGCCAGAGTATTCTTGGCAGGACTCCACACTGGTATATCGAGGCTTTGAATTTTCCAGGGGGGCCAGATTTGTCAATCGCTTTGAGCCAGGTGGACAGTTCACTCTTGGTTTGCTGTATGGCAGCTGAGTCCTTCAGGGAGCTGTCAAAGATCTTGCCCAGGGTCTTGACCGGTTTCTCGGTCACTGATGGAATCGTGGTCTCTCCCAGGGCAAAGTGGAACCCGTTGGACACTTTAACCTTTTCCAGGACCAGAGACCTGGGGCCCTATCTTACACCCGGCGCAATGCTGTTGCGCCACCAGCGCAAGTGACTTTGCTATCTTACACCCAGCGCAAGTGCCGTTTTTGCCTTGTCTGCAAGATAGCAAACTCACTTGCGCCTGGTCTGTGCAGCCTTGGGCGGGAGGTCTAAAACATGAAGGCAAAACGAAGCTGTGGCCTGGCGCATTTGCTATCTTGTGCTCGGTGCACTGGAGTAAAAAGCACTTGGGCCTTAGACCCCTATCTTACGCCGGTCTGAAGCGCAATGGATTTAATGTATTCAAGGTGTGTCCAAATCCTCCTTTGCCGTCTCCCCCAAGAGGTGCGAGTGATATTTTGCCCTGCCCCGCCCACTGCGCCACCAGCGCAAAGCAGCATACACCTATCAGGTTGTGCCCAAGTGCCCTCATTAATTCACGGGCAAGTTTAGACTGAACATGCAATAAACCAATCAGAAAGTCGGCTCTCATCGCCTGTAAGAGGTAGGTGCGCCGGCAGCGCAAACAGTGGCAGATTTACAAGGAGGAAACAAAGAGAAAAGATTTTCAAAGCGAGCAGACAGATCTCCTGGTTCGAGAAGTGAAAGCGCAAGAGCGCGCAATATATATGGAAACAGCAGGACGTCTTCAAAGCAGCTTCATGTGTAAATAGTTTATTTTACATGAACACCTGCAAAAACCAATACAATAAATGAACCGCAAATGTCATGCAGATATGTATAACTGGTTATGTTTTACATTGAAGCACCTAGAAATTATGTTGTATTTTATAATTAATCATTACCTCCCACCTGCACCTGAAGTGCGCAAGTGTTTGATCCTTGTTTTTCTGGATCACAACAAACAGGCAGACACAAACAGCTATCATGCTGACTCATCTGATAAAGACGATCTGATAGCTGTGATCCCGTGTGCACTTTACAGGTTAGGCGTTATAATTACACATAATTTCTTTTTCCTTATTAGTGAGTTTATCTTAAAAGACACATTCGCGCACGGCTGTTTTAACACTCATGAAAGGTGTTCTGTGATTGTGGAGACGTGTGTGCACCTCAGCCAAACGTGAGACGCGCACACACTTTTAACTTCAATATTTACACTTTATTGCTGATAGAAAATATGTTTAAATGACACTTTACTAATCCATAGTCCCGTGTGAGGAAAGGAATGAGCAAAAATCAAGGTGTTTTGTGATTGTGAAGACGTGCGTGTATGTCGGCCAAACATGCCAGCTAAAAGCTGGTCTAAAGCGCAATGCGCAATTACTCCAATGCACTGAGCACAAGATAGCAAATGCACTGGGGCACGCCTTTGTTTTGCCTGCATATTTAGACCTCCTGCCCACGGCAGCACAGACTAGGCGCAAGTGCATTTGCTATCTTGCAGACATGGCAAAATGGCACTTGCACTGGTGTAAGATAGCAAACCACCTGCGCAACGGCTCCGCAATCACAAAACACCTTAATTAACATTCAGTCTTTTCTTTACACAGGAGTGTCGATTGTTAAAGTGCCCTTTGAACATATTATCCATCAGCAATAAAGTGTAAATATTAAGGTTAACAGTGTGTGCGTGTCTCGCGTTTGGCTGAGGCGCACACACGTCTCCACAATCACAGAACAGAAGATAAACTCACTGATGAGGAAAAAGAAACTATTTTATGATTATAAAGCCTAATAAATCTAAACAGACCTGTAAAGTGTGCATGGGATCACAGCTGTCCGATCGTCTTTATCAGATGAGTCAGCATGACAGCTGTTTGTGTCTGCCTGTTTGTTGTGATCCAGAAAAACAAGGATTAAACAATTATTATCTATAACGTACAAAATGTACAAGACATGACCGCGTGAGTCTGCCCCAGAGAGAAAAAGGAATGTGTGTTTTTATCAGAGCTGGTTGGATATATTCGTGTGTAATTTTGCACACTTCAAATTTCAGAAACTCTTTCTGATTGTTTCGTAACGGGACAGAGGAGTGAGGATGGGAGAAATGAGGATTAGGTGGGAAATAATAATAAATTATAAAATACAACACAATTTCAAGGTGCTTCAGTGTAAAACATAACCAGTTACATATCTACATGACATTTGCGGTTCATTTATTGTAATGGTTTTTGCAAGTGTTCATGTAAAAATAAACTATTTGCACATGAAGCTGCTTTGGAGACGTGTCTCTATATATTGCACGCTCTCACGCTTTCACTTCTCGAACCAGGAGATCTGTGTCCTCACTTTGAAAATCTTTTCTCTTTGTTTCCTCCTTGTAAATCCGCCACTGCTTGCGCTACTGGCGCACCTACCTCTTACACGTGATGAGAGCTGACTTTCTGATTGGTTTATTGCATGTTCGGCCTAAACTTGCCAGTGAATTAATGAGGGCACTTAGGCACACCTGATAGGTGTATGCCGCTTTGCTCTGGTGGCGCAGGGGGCGGGGCAGGGCAAAATATCACTCGCACCCTGGGGGGAGACAGCAAAGGAGGTTTTGGACACTCCTTGAATACATTAAATCCATTGCGCCTCGCACCTTGCGCCTTGTACCGGCGTAAGATAGGGCCCCTGGACTTAGGGGGCTTGAAGCTCATCCTTGCCCAGGAGATGAGCCATTCAAGCCCCTGAAGGAGCCACCTGCACCCTGGAACAGATGTTGTTGTCACTGTTAAGTCATCCATAAATGCTCTTATGGGGGGCTGCCAAGTCCCAGACCTTGACTTGGGCCCTCCGCATTCCACTTTGGCAGACTTAACAATCCAGTTCATGGCCAATGGGAAGAGGGTTACAGAGATGGTGCAGCCGGTGATTATTCCCTTCTCAAGGCGATGCCAGGCAGATGTTACTTGGCCTGAAGAGACTTGTGCGCTGAAATTGTAATAGTCCATGATGAGGTTGTGGATTTTGTCCGGAACATGGTGTCTTGCCAGTGCGGTTTCGACGAGCTTGTGTGGAATAGATCCGTAGGCATTGGCCAAGTTAAGCCAGAGAGCTGCCAGGTCTCTTTTGCTCTCTCTTGCCTCCCGGATCAGCTGCGTCACCACACCTGTGTGCTCCATACATCCAGGCACTCCTGGGACTCCTCCCTTCTGGATTGAGGTATCAATATAGGTGTTCTTCCAGAGGAAGTTTGTCAGATGTTGGGACATGATCTTGAAAAAGATCTTGCTCTCGACACTGAGCAGCGAGATGATGCGAAACTGGATCCCGAAGGAGGAGGGCTCTTGCAACATTGAGCAGACTCCCTCAGTCTACCTCCACTGTGCAGCGACCTTCCCTCTCCACCAGATCACCCTCAGGATCTTCCAGAGACGTTTGAGGAGCTGTGGGCACTGCTTGTAGACTTTGCAGGGAACACCGCTGGGGCCGGGAGCTGACAGCTGACAGCTTCTTCCACCTCCTTCAGGGTGGGTTCAGCACTGTTGAATTGGGTCCCTGGTTCTGGCAGTGCCACCCGTTCCTACAAGGTCTGAGCTCGTGGTCCCTCTGGGTGTTGCTGAAGGTGGCGTGGAGATGATGGTCGATCTCCTCTACAGGTCAAGCAAGGTGGCCACTTCACTTCTGGCCCAGTAGTTTCTTGGTAAAGCTGAAGGGATTGCCAATGAAAGCGTTGATTTTCCGAGCCGTTTCCTTTCCCTTCCTTCGGTGCATTCAGCTCTCCTCATGAGATGGTCTTTTCCTTATGATGTTTGTGAGTTCTGACAGGGCAGTCCTTTCATCTTCCTTGGCTGTCTTGAACTGACGTCTCAGGGATTTTAGTTCTTGTCTCAGCTGACTAATCTTGGCTTCTCGCCGGTTGAGCTTCGCTGGATTGCTTGCTCCTCGTCTTTCTACAATGCCAAACCACTCTGCTCCTATGTTCATTACGATGGTACACATGGTCCGGAGTTTCTGGTTGACACTGCCCTGAGATGGATTCAGGCACTTGTCGACATCCTCATCCAGCTTTAGCCACCCTTGTTGTTAGCAGCAGCCACTTCACTCTACGGTGTTCTGATTCCTGCTTGATGAGGGACTTGTGTTGCTTGGAGGTTCCGGGTACTGTGGGGATTCGGACCTGGTTCCTCTCCGTCACCAGTTCAGCAGTTGGTCACTTGAACTGCGCGCCGGGGTTCCTGAGATGCTTCACTTGTCCCTCCTGAGGCAGGTCATCCGTGCCTGGTGGATCTTCGGGCCCTTCAGGTTTTTGCAGACCTTGCCGCAGATACAGACTGCGCTTGTATTCCTTTGTCCATTCGCTTGGGTCATTGCCGGTAGTTAGATACTCTTGGGCATCCCTGGGGGTATATTTCTGTAGAGTTCTTCATAGCATGATTGGGTGCTCCCTCTCAGGAGCTGCAGGTCAGGGGGCTAGCCCTCCCTGCCCCGGTTGCCGTCTCTCTGAGCTGTCCGCTGTCTCTCCAGCCGTCGCCACTCTGTTCGTGGGTGTTATCCAGACTTTCCTGGAGGTCACTGGCTAGTGAGTTAGGTTAGAGTTTGAATACACCTTCTGCTGCTACTTGGACACATCATCAGTGAAGTACCCAGGGTCTAGGTGAAGTCCGGGTCATAGGTGTTTCGGGTCTTTAATCTTCATACACCCTCGCCCAGGCGACCCAGCCAGGGGTGATCAGTCCCCGGCTTGTGTCCAAGTGGCATGTTGTTCCACGGATCCCCTTACAGATCCACAGCCACCGCGAGGCCCACTCTGCGGCCTCTAGGATGTTTCTGATGGCTATTTTTGTTGCTCAGTACCTCCTGTTCCTGCTGCAGTCACATCTTGCTCCACCTACAGTTATCTCATCTTCTGGATTGGCTGCAACTACCTATTTCAAACTGATTCACTGTCCAAAAATGCTGAAAATCACTGTTTTATTTTATAAATGCACTTTTGATGAGCAATAGCAGTGAAGCTAAGCTTATTTACAAAGTTGTTCAAAACAAAGGAATAAACAATTACCAACCTAATGAAAACAAATGCCTGTATAGTTATCAATACAAAGGACTACTTTCAAATTCTCACTTATAGTCATGAGCTTCAGTGATGGCAAGAGTGATATCACTGATACAAACAAATGACATGGGCTTCACCCTTAGGTTATGGACCTCTGATATCTGGAGGGAGCTCAGGGTTGAAAATAAGCTAACAATAATGATCAATAACGGATTTAATTTTCATTTAAGCTAGGGGAAGCAACATTGTTTTGGTTTCAATGAGAAATCATTTCATAATAACCTGCCAATATGGTGTAAATCAAGAAGTCTAAGACAGAACAAAGCTCTGCACCTCTGTTTCAAGCCTTTAGGGAATCTGGACGATTGACTGGAGCTTCTGAAGGAAGAAACACCAGAGTCGCTCTGATGTCGGCTCCTTTATTGGCTGGAGGGGAATTCATAGTGTATGAATCAAACTTTTGGCATAGAAAGGTGGATTTATCTTCATGTTTACTTGTAAATCTGTTTGCAGAGGTGACCACTGTGGAGCTGACCGTTTGGTTTACAGTAAGATAAATAGTCTCTTTGTCCATGTTGAGTGCTGACTGGTAGAGAAATGTATTTGAAACTTTTGTTGTGACAATAAAGACAAGAGGGATGTAATGGTAAGAATCAACCTCTCTGCTGAATACTGTACGTACTGACACACAAACACACACAGGGCTTTTCCACTGCCCACTGGCTGCGCCGAGTCAAACCGTGCTGCTTTTATCTACATTTCCATTACTGTTTTTTGAGCCCTGTCTGAGATGGACCTGCTCTGGTGTGGGGCCTAATGGCCTGACCTGCCATCTAACCAACCATGGCCAACTCGTGACGACCCCCTTCTCTCCCCCTCAAACAAGCAAGTGTTGTGATACTCAGCTCATATCTGTGCAGGAGAGCAGAGAGAGAAGATGTTTTTAAAAGTGTCACTGTTCAGCTCTTCTGACTAAATGTCTCTGCTTTGAAATATAGTTTCTCTCCTCTGTCACTGTTTGTACTTCGGTATCTGCTTTTCATTGGACACAGTTGATTCTACCTGTCTGTGCTCGCTCATAGTTGCCTTGGTAAAGTGTTGCATGTGCACATGAAACGTGTACTGCTCATCTGGTAGAAGGGGCTCAGGATGGAGAAAATGAAACCTAACTCATGTCATAGAAATGACACTTTCGCTTTTCTACCTTCTGCAGCTTTAAATCGTCCTTGGGGGCACCATTCTTCACAATGTGACCACACACAGTATTTAAGACCAAGGCAATGTCTATATAAACCTAAGGGTCATTATAAGCCCTCAACTTCATACGTGTTGACACAATACAACTTTATTGGTTCAAGGACAGCAGGAGACGTGCTTCAGTTCACCATTAAAATGTTTATTTAAAAATAAGATTTTTGCTGCTGAGACCTGAGAAAAGAGAAAAAACAACTGTCAGTTTAAGACAAACAATTTTTATTTGACTATAATAAATAGTTAAAACAATTTTCCTCTAAAAGTACATGGTCCAATATGAAATGAACACCAGTATTTGTTGGAAGCAATGAATAGGCAGGGTTCTTACCACGGGGAGATTCTATCGCAGACCCCAGTGATTATCACCACGTGAGCCCACTGTGATCACTAACACTGCAATCTACACTGCAACTTGCACTGCAAAGGGAAGCAAAACTACAAAATCACTCAGGGTGACCACCACCATTAGGCCTACCACACTGCATGCAAAGGTGAGGATCCCACGTGTACTCCCCGCAGTTTGTCCCGCTGCCTATAAAAAAATGAAACAAGAACAAGGGGTGAATCTCAGTTGATTCGCTCACAATGGTGTAAAAGACATTACTAAATGCAACAACAGAAAGTGTAGCAATTCGTTGTCACAACAACAATGTGCAAGTCCTGGACAGTTCACAGTAAAGCTAAGGTTGGCTCCAATTCAACAATGTAGCCAAGTTAGGCCAGAGGACGTAGATGGACCGGTTCAGGCAAAGCAGCAGTCTGGCATTTAGTCTGCAATAAGGGAAACATGATCAAAATCATTTCCATCACCTGGCAAAAATACTTTGGAGGGACTGACCCTCCTACATTACCACACCAGTTTGGGTTACCTTGCTCACTCTGAGGCCCTGATTAAAGGAGACACTGGGAACATCAGCAGGCTGACTACTTTGGCTCAGACAAGGAGGAGACAAAGGCTGAATTCCTAAAGGATTAACAATATTATACTGTTAATGATAGGCCTACAGGCAACCAAACAATTGCAGTTCTGATGGCCTACCTCTTCAACATGGGGTTACGGCATACATCAGCCAAGATCAGTCAGGACACAGCTTAACTACAACTAAATATATGAGAAACCTCATTAGATTTCAACTCAAACCATACAAACAATATTGCTCCCAAGATCTCCCTTACCTGCCCCACCAAAAAATCCTACCACACATCTACCAGGATTCAGACAAAGAGGCACTAATTGCCCACACCTGCCCTTATAAAGGCAGAAAACCATGTCTGACCCTACCTACAAAGGGCAGTGCTCTCACCCTACCTGTCAGCCCTCACAACAAGAGAACTAAATTATCAATTTGGCACTCTGATCAAAAATTAAATTAACAACTATAACCAAGTTACTATATCAACGGCTTGTAAAGGTTTAAGTATATAGAGTTCTATGTAGTAAAAGTTGGCAACATTCACTCTTGTACAACATTAATTAGGCCAGCAAGTACATTCAAAATAATTTATTTACACTTAATCAAATCAAAGCAAAACACATGATAAAACCAAGAAAGAGAGCTGTGTGGAGGTGTTAAAAGAAAGATCATTAACACACTGACACAAAGCAGCAGCGGCTGCTGCTTTGTCTCCACCCCGTCTGCTGTGTTGTCTCCGCTGCTGCTTTGTTCCCAAGGACGGCGTCACGCTGTGGTCATATAAGACGTTCCACAGCTCTGCTTCCACAAAATAGAACTCTTCATGCTCTGTCTCAACATCCAGTGCAGGACGGTTGCTTGGCCACATGCCGCGGGCCAGGGCACGAATTTTCAACCGGGGTTTGGTCCCCTTATGTTGGTTGAATGAGTGTGTGAAAGTTGGGTTACATTCTATTAGTTTTGGGTTATTTGTACAGGTTTATTTGTATGTTTTTGTGTGTGGGTTGATCCTGATTTTGTCTGCATGTGTAGTTCATTTAATTGTGTTAACAAAAAATTTTCTATATGTAATTAGGTAATTGTTTGGGGTTTTGTTTTTGTTTTTTTGTTTGAGTTGTTCTAATTGAGCAGTTATTGGTTGACATATGTTGTTTAAGCTTGTGACCTGCCCATTAATTATAATTTTTGTTAGATTTGGATTCATTGATTTTATTGTTTTGTTTTGTTGCAACCCCACTAATTTGTTTTATTTCCCCCCTTTTCAGTTGCTGGAGGCCGGTGGTGGTAGTGCTGGTGATCTGGTGGTGGCATCCTTCTCGCTTTCCACTGGATGAGCTGTGTGTCTGCCACATGTGCCCAGTGATTTAAATTGATTTCTCTTTCTTTTTTTGGTGGATTCTTCCCCTGCACTAGCTCTCATCCATCCACTAGGCCTCAGCCTTCCCCCTCCCTGTGTTAAGTTTAATTATTGTTTTTAAACGAAAAAGTGACTGTTTAATAAAAAGTTATTTTTAAAACTTGGAACCACATCTTATGCTTTGAGTAAACAACCTGTGTGCCTTGTGTTGAAGAAGTAATTCCTGGGGTGAAATTCCCAGGGTGGCGTTGTTGAGCCCTTTTTTGATAACAATATTAGCTTTAAATCCTTTCACCTCCTCCTCGCCACACAAGCAAGGAGACAGATCTCATGATTTGAGTGAAAAAGTGAGAATGTGCAATATGAACAGGGCACCTCCAGAGCAGGCTTCATGTGTAAATAGTTTATTTAAAATTAACATCTGCAAAAAGTAATACAATAAACAAATGATAAATGTCATCCTATATATAATTGATTATGTTTTACAATTTGAAATTATGTTGCACTTTATAATTCATTGTGACAGCCCAAGGGCCTTGCCAGTGCCACCTGGCCAGTGTTCCCAGGCTGCTTATCCCCGCTTGCCCAGACATCTGGGGCAAAGATTCCTGTTATAGATAGATAGATATTACTTCATTGATCCCAAACTGGGAAAATTCTTGTATTACAGCAGCAGACAGACAGAAAAAAACAGAGCAAAATGTATGAGAAAAATAGACATATATACACAAATTTTAAAAATATCCAAGATAATATACAGGAATAGTAATATACAGGAATACACTACACCAGTAGCACAGTCATAGGTCGTGTACCACAACACTGTACAAAATATCAAAATGCAAGGTTAGGGTTATCCATGATGGATAACAGTTTGTTCAGTGTTCTCCTTTCCACCACTGCTTCAAGTGAGTCCGGTTTGCAGCCAATCACAGAGCCGGCCTTCTTAATGAGTTTACTCAGTCTGTTTCTCTCACCAGCTCCAATGCTGCTTCCCCAACAGGGAACTTGGGGGTTGAGTGGTTGACGTGTGGAGGGGAGGAAGCATTGGGGGTAGAGAGGTTGTGTGGAGGTCTGGGTGTGTGTGGGTGGAGGAGGAGACAACAGCGGGCTGTGAACTAAACCTATTGAAGAAACAATTAAGCTCAGTTATGCCTGCTGTTTGTCTGTCTTTCTCCCTGAACCCAGTGATCTCTTTCATTCCAGTCAACACATCCCTCACGTTGTTCTGCTGGAGCTTGTCCTCCAGCTTCCTCCTGCTCTCTCCACGCTTGTCCCTCAGATCATGCTGCACCCTCCTCAGTTCTTCTCTGCCCCCAGACCTGAAAGCTTGCTTCTTGTTATTAATAAGACTTTCATGTTGCTGGTGATCCACGGCTTGTTACTGGGGAAGCAGCGCACAGCCGTTGGTTGGTCGGTTGGCAGGAGTGGTGTGCTTTCACAGAATTTGATGTATTCTGTGATACAGTCTGTCATGCTGTTGAGGTCCTCCCGTGAGGCTCACAGAGCACATCCCAGTCTGTGGACTCAAAGCAGTCCTGCAGTGTCTCACTAGTCTCCGTAGTCCATCTTCTCACTGTCCTTTTGGATGCAGGCTGCCGCTGGACAAGGGGGACATATTTTGGTTTCAGCAGGACTAGGTTGTGGTCAGATCTGCCCGGGGGGTGGGGCTGTGACACTGTATGCGTCTTTGGCATTTGCACAGAGGAGATCCAGTGTTCTATTTTCCCCTAGTGGGGCAGTAAACATACTGATAAAATGTTGTCAGTATTTTGTTCAGTGTGGCATGGTTAAAATCCCCGCTAATAACCACAAAAGCATTTGGATGCTGGGTTTGAAGTCTTGGACTGTGGAGTGGATGACGTCATTTGCTACTGCTGCATCAGCTGATGGAGGAATGTAAACAGCATAACAATGGTGGATGTACACTCCCTCGGCAGATAGTATGGACGCATTCCCACAGCAAGCAGTTCAATGTCCAGGCTACAGAAACTTTCCTTCACATGAAACATGTCCCGGATTACACCATCTCTCATTCACATACAGTGCAATCCCTATTCCCTTCTTCGTACCGCTCCGTGTAGCATCTCTGTCCGCCCATACAGTCCTGAAGCCGGCTACTGCCATGCTGTGGTCCGAGATATGAGAATGCAGCCATGTCTCCGTAAAACACCAAAATGCTGTACTCACAGTACTCCCTCTGGGTCTAAATCAGCGCGGCGAGCTCCATCCATCCATCCATCTTCTTCCGCTTATCCGGGACTGGGTCGCTGGGGGCGCAGTCTAAGCAGGGATGCTCAGACTTCCCTCTCCCCAGACACTTCCTCCAGCTTTTCCGGGGGAATCCCGAGGCGTTCCCAGGCCAGCTGAGAGACATAGTCCCTCCAGCGTGTCCTGGGTCTTCCCCGGGGCCTCCTCCCGGTGGGACATGCCGGAACACCCTCCCAGGAAGGCGTCCAGGAGGCATCCGATATAGATGCCCGAGCCACCTCAGCTGGCTCCTCTCGATGTGGAGGACCAGCGGCTCTACTCTGAGCTCTTCCCAGGTGACAGAGCTCCTCACCCTATCTCTAAGGAAGCGCCCCGCCACCTGCGGAGGAAACTCATTTTGGCCGCTTGTATCCGAGATCTCGTTCTTTCGGTCATGACCCAGAGTTCATGACCATAGGTAAGGGTAGGAACGTAGATTGACCAGTAAATCGAGAGCTTCGCCTTTCGGGTCAGCTCCTTCTTCACCATGACAGACGGTACAACGGACTGCATTACTGCTGCCGCTTGCACTGATCCGCCTGTCAATCTCTCGCTCCATCCTTCCCTCACTCGTGAACAAGACCCCAAGATACTTGAACTCCTCCACTCGAGGCAGGAGCTCTCCTCCAACCCGGAGGGAGCAAGCCACCTTTTTCCGGTCGAGAACCATGGCCTCGGACTTGAAGGTGCTAATTCTCATCCCAGCCGCTTCGCACTCGGCTGCAAACCACCCCAGCACATGCTGAAGGTCCTGGCTTGAAGGAGCCAACAGGACAACATCATCCGCAAAAAGCAGAGATGAGATCCCTTGGTCCCCAAACCAGACTCCCTCCGGACCTTGGCTGCGCCTAGAAATTCTGTCCATAAAAATAATGAACAGAACCGGTGACAAAGGGCAGCCCTGCTGGAGTCCAACATGCACTGGGAACAGGTCTGACTTACTGCCGGCAATGCGAACCAAGCTCCTGCTCCAGTCATACAGAGACCGCACAGCCCTTGTAGAGGGCCCCGGGCTCCATACTCCGAAGTACCTCCCACAGAATGCCACGAGGGACACGGTCGAATGCCTTCTCCAAGTCACAAAGCACATGTGAACTGGTTGGGCAAACTCCCATGAACCTCAAGCACCCTGCAGAGGGTATAGAGCTGGTCCAGTGTTCCACAACCAGGACGAAAACCGCATTGTTCCTCCTGAATCCGAGGTTCGACTATCGGCCGAATTCTCCTTTCCAGTACCTGGAAATAGACTTTACCGGGGAAGCTGAGGAGTGTGATCCCCTATAGTTGGAGCGCACCTCCAGTCCCTCTTCTTAAATAGAGGGACCACCACCCCGGTCTGCCAGTCCGAGGCACTGTCCCCAGCTGCCACACGATGTTGCAGGGCGTGTCAACCAAGACAGCCCTACAACATCCAGAGACTTGAGGTATCTCAGGGCGGATCTCATCCACCCCCGGTGCCTTGCCACCGAGGAGCTTCCGAACTACCTCGGTGATTCAGCCTGCTAGTGATGGATGAATCAACCTCTGGGTCCCCAGCCCCTGCTTCCTCTATGGAAGGCGTGTCAGTGGGATTGAGGAGATCCTCGAAGTATTCCTTCCACCACCCGACAATATCCCCAGTTGAAGTCAACAGCTCCCCACCTCCACTGTAAACAGGGTACTGTTTCCCCTCCTGAGGCGCCAGACGGTTTGCCAGAATCTCTTTGAGGCCGACCGGTTAATCCTCCTCCATGGCCTCCCCAAACTTTTCCATACCCGAGTTTTTGCTTCCGCAACCGCCCGGGCCGCAGCACGCTTGGCCTGCCGGTACCCGTCAGCTGCCTCAGGAGTCCCACGAGCCAACCAAGCTCGATAGGACTCCTTCTTCAGCTTGACGGCATCCCTTACTTCCGGTGTCCACCACCGGGTTCGGGGATTGCCGCCGCGGCAGGCACCGGAGACCTTACGGCCACAGCTCTGAACGGCTGCGTCAACAATGGAGGCGGAGAACATGGTCCATTCGGACTCAATGTCTCCATCCTCCCTCGGGATCTGGTCAAAGCTCTCCTGGAGGTGAGAGTTTAAAACCCCTCTGACAGAGGGTTCCGCCAGACGTTCCCAGCAAACCCTCACAACATGTTTGGGCCTGCCAAGTCTGTCCAGCTTCCTCCTCCGCCAGCGGATCCAACTCACCACCAGGTGGTGATCAGTTGACAGCTCAGCCCCTCTCTTCACCCGAGTGTCCAAGACATACGGCCGAAGATCAGATGACATGACCACAAAGTCGGTCATTGATCTCCAGCCTCGGGTGTCCTCGTGCCACGTGCACTGATGGACACCCTTATGCTTGAACATGGTGTTTCATTATGGACAAACCGTGACTAGCACAGAAGTCCAATAACAGAACACCACTCGGGTTCAGATCGGGGAGGCCGTTTCTCCCAATCATGCCCCTCCAGGTAACACTGTCATTGCCCACATGAGCGTTGAAGTTCCCCAGTAGAACGATGGGGTCCCCAGTCGGGGCCTTTCCAGCACCCCTCCCAAGGACTCCAAGAAGGCTGGGTACTCTGCACTGCTGTTTGGCCCATAAGCCGAAACGACAGTGAGGCACCTGCCCCCAACCCAAAGGCGCAGGGCGGCGACCCTCTCGTTCACCGGGGAAAACTCCAACGCATGGCGGCTAAGGTGGGGAGCTATAAGCAAGCCCACACAGCCCGCCGCTTCTCACCATGGGCACCTCCAGAGTAGAAGAGAGTCCAACCTCTCTCAAGGAATTGGGTTCCAGAACCCAGACTGTGCGTGGAGGTGAGCCCAACTATCTCTAGCCGGTACCCGTCAACCTCCCGCACTAGCTCAGGCTCCTTCCCCCCAGCGAGGTGACATTCCATGTCCCCATAGCCAGATTCTGTGTCCAGGGAATGGGCCGCCGGGGCCCCCGCCCAAGACCGCCACCCAAACCACAACGCATCGGCCCCTTCTGAACCCTCCCGCGGGTGATGGGCCTATAGGAAGGCGGGCCCACGTCGCTCCTTCGGGCTGTGCCCGGCCGGGTCCCGTGGGCACAGACCCGGCCACCAGGCGCTCGCCTGCGAGCCCCACCCCCAGGCGGCGAGCTCGTTGGTCTTATTTCCTAAGGACCTCACGTTCCCCATGATGATCGCAGGGACGGCAGGTTTATATTTCCTCCTTTTTCTCCCCTGCTTGGCTCTAGCTCTGCAACCCCAGCATCTCCTCCACAGCTCCTCCGGGATTTCAGGCTTCGCTCCCAGCAGCAGCACAGGTTTATGCTCCCTTCACCATACCATGCTGCCTTTTGTCATTGCTGTGTTTTGTTTTACACTGACAACATCACCTTTCAATTGACTACAGGGGCTAGAGCTCCTCTCCCCTTTCCCTAAATTGGCTCAAGAACACATGTAGTTTTGGGGTGGTTGCCAGTTTATCAATCATGTCTCTCGGGCCAGCAGAGTGCTAGTGCAGTAGTACCTGCTGTTACGCCTTATGAAGACTGGCAGGAGTTATGTAGTTAGATTCTTGATTAATTAATGAGATAGTAGAGAACTGCTCTGGTTGCAGGCTGGTACTGCCTTTTAAATGCACTGGTGGGCCTGACATTGCATGCTATACAGCAAATATTTGTAAATTATGGATGAAGTTGAAAAGGCATTTGTGGAAGCACCGGCTGAAAAATTTCTGGATGAGTGCACAAGAGATCACTTGTTTAAGATCGCTGAATATTATGACATTGATATCGGTGAAAGGGTTAAAGCGACAGTGAAGACAAATTTGAAAGTTCATTTGTTTAAAATGAAAGTGCTGGGTGCTGCTGAGGCTTTGTCTTTCTCTGTGCATGCCGAGAGCTCGTCTCCACCGTCAACAGTAAGTCCTGGTTTGTTGTTTCAGCAGCAAATGGAGTTGCTTCTGTTTGAAATGAAAGTGGAAACAGAACTGGATTGGGATTTGGAGAAAGTGTCAGTCAGTAGAGAAGATGAGGCAGTGAGGGTAAGGTTGCAGCCGATGTCCTGCTGATTGATGTTTCTTCTGTTCCAAGACACGATAAGTCATTTAGAGTTTGCTTGTGATTTGTTCACTTAGTTTGATCGCTGGTGTACTGCTGCAGAGGTTGACTTTTAAAAACATATGCCCCGCCTCCAACTAAAAAGGCATTCATGCGTTGTTTGGAACTAGGGTACTGGGCACTGGCACCAGGTATATGATAGGGTCCTCAAGTCCATATGTGTATAATAGGTAACATGAAGAAGGAGGGGAAAGTAAATCACACCACTTTCTGTGTACAACTCTTCTTTTCACAACTCTTTTACAAAGTCATTGTAGGAAGATAGTGCTGGAAGAAGTGCCACAGCAGCAACACTGCCTCTGTGGGCACCAGGAGCCGAGTGCACCAGTTGGGCATAAAAAAGAAGGTCTTAACTCTTACGCCAGACTTAACTACGTCTGACGTTGTGATTGGAATTTACACTGAGTGCACCAAGCCTGACTCACCACGGTCGTAGCTGCGCCTGGTCTTACAATGCACATCCCTGTGAGTACATGCGAATTGTTGATTGTTGCCAAGCAACACACTTCTAAGCAAAGCATTATCATGTCTCTCATAGTATTTTGAAAAGCTCCATTGGCATAAAACTGAGTGCAATCAGCACCTGCAGGGTGAGGGACAGCGCTGTGTCTCTGTTCGACAGATGCTGCAGCTGAGGGGAGAGTTAATTCAAAACAGCACTTCTCTGCTAAAATGAAACCTCTCTATCACTTTCTGAATATATATCAAGCGGATTTGTCCTGTCATGGATGACACTTTCTCTTCTGAATGCCCTCTCGTTAATCATCCTGTAAACAAGGTGCGCTGCTATCCTTGTTTCTCTTTTCTGGCTGTGTGATTCCATTAAAATTACCATGGATACAAGTCTGAATTTCCAACTTACGCCTGCTCCACACTAGGCATAAAAGTTACAACCAGGCAGAACACACACCAAAGTTTAAGTCTAACTGGTAGGCGGACGTTTAGCTCAGTGGGTAGAGCGTCCGACCCATGTATGGAGGCTGTTAGTCCTCTGCAGCGGCGCTGGTTCGACTCCCGCCATCGGCCCTTTGCTGCGTGTCATCCCTCTCTCCTGCCCCTTTCCTGTCTCCACTTCAGCTGTACTATCGAATAAGGCAAAAATGGCCAAAAAATAACTTAAAAAAAAAAAAAAAAAAAAAGTCTAACTGGTAACCTTAAACTGGTCGTAACTTTCCGCACTAAGTCGGACGTAACGTTACACCCAGGCATATGCCCAGCTGGTACACTCGGCTCCAGATGCGCACGGTAATCAGAGTTGTAATGTAGCATACTTTGTTTTGAATGGGCGGGGCTGTGGTGTGATTACACAAAAGTTAATAACATTTTCTGTGCATGTAGAATGCAAAGTCAATGTAAAGAGGGGCATAGGGAATGATGCAATTACATGAACTTTGCGTGTTTGTGGAAGTCAAAAATTTGTGTGTATCACAGAACTTCTGCACTGAGGTCCGGGGAGCTCTGCAAATGAGAACTGGGGGGCAGCCTGGTGACTGTGGAGGAATAAACACCGTAAGCACACAACATTTTTGCTATACTGCGGACTCGCTTTCCCGTGGGAGGAGAGTTCAGTTTGTTTTTCAAACTTTTGGAATTAAAAAGTGGATTAATTTTCATTCTTGGTTCTTAACCTGCACCAACCTCACTCCACTGTTTACTGTAGGCTAATTAGTCTATCTGTCCATGTTGACTGCTGACTGTGGAAGAAATGTACTTTAAAGTTACATCATGTACTTACAGAGAGAAAAAAGAGGGCTAGAGGGTCCTAACAGAACCAGATTCTGGTGAGTACAGAGTTCAGTCAGAGGCTGCTCACTAGATTTTAGCCAGTTGCTCATTAGCTTGCGACTGGCTGTTTGGGGTGAATTATCAAACTCAAGTAAAGCAAATTACAAATGTTCCCCAAATGATCTTGCAGTCAAACTTCTGCCAGTAACCTAAACAAACTGTGACTGTTTCACAGCCTCAACGAAGCATTTATTTTTGTAACCATGGCAATGAAGGCCACCTGATTTTTTTCTCCAGATAATTCATGGGAAGAATTAGTCTATCACATGTAGGCAAAATTGTAGCTTGGCATATGCAGTCAATGCAACTTTGAAAGTATAAAGTGGTGTTATTTGGGCGTGGAATGAAGAGACCAGGATGGAGTTGCATTACGGAAATGACCCAGCATTTTCAGTAAATAAAAGTCTGGAAATCTTGGCCTTTGTTGCTTTGTTTTTTGTTTTTTTTTTTTGTTTTTTTTTGTTTTTCAGTCTGTCTCTTGTGAGTCCTACAAATTCACTGAAGTGCAATACTAAATTGTTCAACATTGAGAACCCCTTTGAGAGGGTCACCTGACTATGATATGCTAATCAGCTCTGAAGACTAACTGATCCAATATACTGCTCAGTGGCACAGACCAAGAGCTCCCATCAGGACAGATACACAAACCAAACAGACATGGTGTGAAACACACAGAGCACTAAAATTAACTGAAAGTCTTTCTCTACAGAAAACTAGAAACTATTAATTTTCTTTATATACTGCATGTTATTGCAAATGTTACCTCACAATTAATGATTGTTTATGCATGGAACCTAAAGTTCTTGTCAACGGCTCTAATCATCATGTTTTTGAGGAAAAGATTCTCTGTTATATAACACCAGATTTATCTGGCACAACAGCAGCCACAACCTCCATTTTTTATTATACATTTTGGTTGGCTCTTTATCAGTTCTTATAATTTTGGGGGGAACCTTCTTGAAAATAACCTCCATCATTTACTTCAAACAGCTCCCACACTCCTACAAACTACCTCACCCTCTCTCTTGCTGTAGCTGACCTGCTTGTTGGGGTTTTACTTTTGCTTTATGTTGTGTTACCGTATACAAGAAGCTCTTGTAAGGGGCTGGGACCATTTTGATCTCTATCTCTGCGCATCTTCTATTTGGAACTTGTGCTTTATTTCTGTTGACAGATATTTAGGGCTGTGTGTCAGCCTCTGAGGTACAGAACTAAAATTAAATGTCCGTGTCACTGTGATCTGATCCTGCTGAGCTGGACTCTTATGGTCTCATCTTCTTTTATGCTGAATTACAAAATTTTATGTTTTTACCTCCCAGCTATCATAATGTCTGCCATCTATCTAAAGATTTTGATTGTGGCAAAGAAACAGGCACGCAGCATCCAGAACACAACCTGTCAGAGCACAAGTCTGAAAGTAAGATGGAGAGAAAGGCCACCAAAACTCTGGCTATTGTGATGGGGTTTTTCTGGTCTGGTATGACTCCTTACTTTATTTGTTGGGCCTTACCAGGAAATTACCGTATACCAATGTCTGTGTATTATGCTTTTAAATGTGTCTTTCATGGTCAAATTCAGTGCTCAATCCTTTCATCTATGGTTTCTTTTACAGCTGGTTTCGATCAGCTTTCAAAATGATCATTTCGGGAAAATATTTCAAGGTGATTTTACTCATTCTAAGCTCTCTTGACTCATTACTATAGTTTTGGCTCTGAAGATTTACATCTCTTTCTACTGTGGGTCATAAAATTTTACTTTGTACATTTCATAAAGTACCTGTGTGTGCAACTCAGTGCATAGATAGCAGTAATAATGTAAATGTTAACATCTATTTAAAAAAAAAAAAAAGATGATCTGCATATCTCATTTGTTTTTCAAATTTTTCTCACTCATTCACAAAATTGACTTGATCTTCAAAAGCTTTTTATGTGTCAGTGATACACAACTTGTAGCCAGTGGGCAAAATCTGGACCCCAATAGTTACCAGGTGGCCCTTTGATTGTTTTCTCGTTCACACTGAAAATCAATTCACACTGTTTTTCCCGGGAAAGGGAAAGGGACAGATATCCCAAATTTTGACTGATGGTCTAAATTAAGCTATTAGTAACAGAGAGACAGTTTATTTGCATGATGACCTTTCAGGCTGTCAAATGTGTAAATCTTAGCTGAAGAGGAGCAAAAGTTACACTGAAATGAAATGAACTCTGATGCCATAAATGTGTGTTACAGACTAAAAGAGCTTTATATGCTGCTCTTTCTGTTCCTTGTAGATGGCAGAGGCTCTACTTATGTTTAATGATGTAACCTTTTTCAAATGTTACCAAAGCACAACTAAAATGTAGCTGTGGTTTTAAATACAGTAAAATATTGATCTGTCAACCCTAGAATAAAAGTTGACTTAGTGAATAAGTTTATTGAATGACTTCATTTATTGAATGAAGAATTTAAAATAAATTTGAGTTATAGATCTTTTAATGTTCATACAATTTCATTTTATTTGATAAGTAATGTTATTATTAATGTTTGTTTATTTATTGGTCCCTGGCCCCCTGTCACTTTGTCAACGTGGCTCTGGGGCAAAGCAAGCTGAGTAACCTGTTATCTGGGTTCTGGGGACAAAAATGAGCTTCACGCTCATATGCCAAATACTTGCCCATTCACTGAACATTCATGGTTAATTAGTTTGTGGGCAGCTTGATGAAACACAATTCATTTAGATTAATGAGACATGTAAGCACAAAAAAAAACTGAAATAATAAAGGCCCACCTACAAGATCAAGTTTCCATGGTAAACAGAAAAGCTGTTTATGAAAGAGAGAAAAGCTTAACACTTTTACTGGCATTTATCTTTATCATTACAGTTTCATAACAGTCCCTCTTAGGTTATTCTTCATCATGCATAAACTTTATTTTGTTTTGGCAGATGTCCTTAACACTCACTTTTTTTATCACTGACTCAGCAATTTTACGCATTTATGTTCAAAGTGAAATGAAATTTTATGAATGGAATTTATTTTAAAAAATAAACGATAGCCGTGTAAGCTAACCTTACTTACATAGAAATCATAATTTTCCTGTGACTAAAATAAGTCAACTAGGTTTCACCAGTTGCTTAATGTGAAGCTGCAGCAGTAGGAAATGTTCTGTTTGCATTAGCAGCAAGTTAATCAGTCTATTCTTCTCCAAATTTCGCCTATTCATAATACTGCAATTTCCAACATGCATGATGCTTTTATCAGTGGCCAGTGTGAAATTTAATTGGTTCAATATATATTTTCAGGGGAGCGAGAGACTCATCTGTTAAACTGCTAACAACAAAAGCAGTAATGATTTTGAATGTGTTGGAACAAGCACAAGGAGACTAAACTTTTGATAATTAATTTCAAGTCAGTATGACAGCACACAAGCCTCATTGTTAAAACATGGGAATAAATTATACCCAACTTAACAAAAACAAATACTGTATACTGATCAACACAAAGCCTACGTTCAAATAGTCATCTGTAGTCTTTGAGTTTTAGTAACAGCAAGAAGATATCGCAAATGCAAACATGTGAAATGTTTCATCCTTATGTAGGTATGGAGTTCAGATATGTGGAGGTCGATCAGAGTTGAAATGAGCCAATTCAGGTTTTTCAGGAAAGTCCAACTGTTAAGAGACTGCAAGGTCAACCCAGTCTACCAATGTTGCTGGAGACAGGAACTTTGGGGACCACCCCTTTCAGTTTGGGCCACACCACCTGGCCAAGCAGTGTGGCTCATGCATCTGTAACGTGACAAGTTCAGTTCTGAACAAAATAGACTGAAAATGATATTTTGTCTTTTAGTCATATCGAATCATACCAGCCCCATGACGCCTTTCATGACAGATTCAGGGCCTTATCTTACAATGATCTGCAGTGCAATTTCAAAGTGCAAGGTTGCAAGGGTTTTCAATTTATTCCAAGAATGTCCAAAATCCACCTGTGTCTTGCGCCAGGGGTGCAGTTGTATCCTGCTCTGTACTATCAGCTGTGCACAACATGAAATTTAAACCAATCAGAAAGTCAGCCCTATGACCTTAACAAACAGGTGTGCCAGGAGTGCAAGCGTTAGCACCATGACAACGGAGGAGGAAACAAAGAGGGAATTCAAGTGAGGAGACAGATCTCCTGGTTCAAGAAGTGAAAGTGTGACAGCATGAAGTATATGGAGACAGTAGAGCTTTCTCCAAAGCAGATTTCATGTGTAAATAATTTATCTTACACAAACACCTGAAAAAACCTAACACAATAAATGAAACTGTACATGCAGATATGTAACTGGTTATTTTTTTGCTCTGAAGCAGTTGACATTCCACTGCTGTAGGAGTCCGGGAAAGGTTAAACATCAGGGCTCTCAAGTTTTGAATGCAGGCAAGAGTGACATTCCCCTCCCAAAAGAAAACCAGGGTTGCGATCTTTGATAGCCTCCCAAATTGGTTCAAGCCAGTCACCTTTGAAAAGGGAACCAAGGGCCTCTATTACTTAAATGTTTTCCTTTTATCTTAATAATGAGTAAGTTGTGTGTGCAAAATATTTCTTACTTTGTTCTTTTTTGAGGACATTCTTCCCCAAAACTCCACAACGTCAAAGGATGTTGGGTCTGGGGCATGGAAATTGTCCATCAGTTGGTACTCCATAAACTCTTCACTTATTTGGCCCTGTTCCTTTGGGTCATGAAAAGGAAGGAGTTCCTGATATCTTAAAAAGAGCACAATGTGTACAAAAACTGTTTTAGAATGCAGTGAGAGACAGATTTGTTTTGTGATCATGACCATTAAACTTAAAATATATAGTCATGTAAAAAAACCCTTGCCTGTCTACAAAGTAGAGGACATCTTCAACCCCACACTCAGCCCTGAGCTGAAACATCAATAAATCTCGCATGCTTCAGGAAAGCATCTTCCAACGGGAGTTTAATCCATGGCGTACTCCACAGCTCTGACCAGAAAGGCCAGTGCTGCCTGCTGAAATTTTTTGGCCTTCTGTGGTGTGACCTCTCCAGCGTCAAGGAGCCTGTTGAGTGTGGCTCTAGTTGTGAATCCCACATTGAGTTTTTCTCCTATCAGAGAGACAGAAGACATAGAGAAAGGTAGGACAATACAGGTATCTTATAGGATATCTCTGGGTTGAATACATACTTTTTAAAATTTGTATCCATTTTCCATCATCAGAAAGATCACTCAATCCATAGAAAATGTTTTATTTGTTGTTAATAAGCATACAGGTGACTATGTGACTATGTGTAAAGCAGTTGCTGCAGTGGGTCCTTGTGGGGGATCTCAGGGGACTTCTCCTCGTAGTGCTGCTGGTTTCATGAACCTCGAACAGAGTTTCTTTATGAATTTCGTCATCTGCAAAATTTAAATGTCATAAAAGTTCCATTGCATTATTAAGATTAGATATCTCTCTCCCAGTCGCTGTCATAGTGTCCTTGGGCAAGACACCTTACCAAACTTGCCTTGTGTGAATGGGTGTGAATGATCATGGCCCGGTGGTCAGAGGGGCCGTTTGGCGCACATTGGCAGCCACGCTTCTGTCAGTCTGCCCCAGGGCAGCTGTGGCTACGGATGCTGCTTACCACCACCGGTGTGAATGTGGTATGAATGAATAATGGTTTCTGTTACGCGCTTTGGGTATGGGTAACGATGGAAAAAAGCGCTACATAAATGTAAATCCATTATTATTATTATTATTATTTATTATTATTATTACAATTAAGTTATTTTTTCACTCTGCACAAGTAATTTATCAAGGGAGGCATGTAGTGCACAGAATAAAACAAATGACAAAATAACACAATCTATATTTCACAGGGGTGTTGCACTTAAGAAGGAGAATAGCCCAACCCTCCCATTTACCTCTTCATACAGCTGGAATATGGATGCCTTTTTTCTCTGGAGAAGGAGGTTCAGTGCAAAAGAACACTGGCAATGTGGCCTGAAAGAAAGGAGGTTAGACTCCGTCAGGGGATTGGAAAAATGCCTCCACCAGCCTTCTGAACCTTGGTTGTTTCTCATCTGCAAAAACCACAGGTTGTTAGTATTGGGTGTCTCATATAACTATCCTGAATTTATTGTCAATATAATGTGTGACTTACTTAAAGTTTTGAAGTAGTTGGTGAGTGGGCCATATCGCTGCAGAATTCGGGTGATGCACATCTCCAAACTCAGCCACCTCACAGAAATGTACAGCGCATTTCCATGTACTCACTGCTGTGGGTTCAAAAAATTCTGGTAAAATATGTAAGAGAAACAAATAAATTTAACTCGATTTTTCCTCACGTTTGGTGTATAACACCAGAGTTAACTGAATTACAAACCTTTCAAGTAACCTTTACGGTTCGTGCTCCCCTTAAACCAATATCTAATGTCAACCCGAGGTCTCCGTGTCAAATCCAGATATCTGCAGAACATGATATGAGAGCAAAGATTGTCATTATACAGCAAATTATTTACTTCACCTTAGCTCAGTGTTTTTAAACCCTTTGGGGGTCAGGACCCCACGTGGGGTTGTCTGGAATTAAAAATGGGGTCGCCTGAATTACTAGCAATTGTTAAAAAAAATACTGATAAAATTTTTTTTTTAATTAATTAGTATTCTTTTCAAGATTATGATTAAAAAACCACACACAATTTTAAACAACTGTATTGTATACTTTCAGTTTCTCGAATTTAAATCGAGTTAAAATAAAAATGCAGCATGTAAAAATATCTGAGCTGGCATGGTCTTGATTAACATGCAGCAGTCACGTGATCGCAGGGGCGTCAGAAATTTGTGATGTCAAAAATAGGGCCCACGAGCCAAAAAAGGTTGGGAACCACTGCCTTAGCTTAACAGATATTTAATGGAAAGCAAACATGTTGAAACAACATCCAAAAACCTCTCCCCTGCCTGTTTGGCGGTGTTATGGATGATATGGCAGGGACATCCATGAATGTTAATTTTGGGGGTTTTTTTCCTGAAGCATTTTTGCTGCGAATTGAATTTTTGGCACCAATGTTGACTGGGGCGGTATCAATGACGGGCCCAACACAGTTTTTCCGGGGGTAATTTCATTCTCTTTTAGGACATTGTTGATTTTTTTATATATGACATCACTGTGCCACAGCTTCTTCCGCTTGTTGTGCACATGTCCAGAAATCTGTGGACAACTTTGGTGGTATCAAATACCCTGACAGTTAACGGGTTCATCTTCTCAAGTCCTGTAACGATACGGTACATAACTAATTTTGCATGAAAGTACTGCATGTGTATTATTTCAGTGTGACATGAACATGAGGAAATGGAAACAGGCAATTTAGCTGTCAAAGGTATACCTGTTTTCATTTGAGCCATCTGTGACCAGTGTAAAGGGATTTTCCCTCATCTTCATCACCAGCTCGTTCTTGTGTGGGGTTTGAAAACTGCTTCATTAATGATGCAGGTAGTTTTTGTGCTGGCACTCTTGAAATTTTGAGCTGTGGAGGGAGTTTTTGAAACATTCCCGTACAAGGGGCTGAAATGGTCAGCCACAGCAAACGGGACATTGTGTTGAACCATTGCTACGGCAACTTCCACCTCGACTCTCCTTGTCTGCAACAGAAACAAATGAAAAAAAGATTTAGGCTACATATGCTGACTACACTTTTTGAATTTTAAACACTGATTTAACCTATGTCTACATGTCATTAAATCTGAGTTTTAGTAACAACAAAAATACATTACAGAGCAGTATTTTGCCCATGTCAGGGAAATGAATGTCTCATATATGCCACAAACATAGAATTGGTTATATTATTTCAGAAAAATGGTATTCCATGAACATTGTAATCAACTTTTTGGGTTTAATGTTTTTACAGTATATAACCTTGACCTCTTGGACACTCATTTCTGTAGTCACTGGCAAGAAAAAGTTTTTGACTGTGCTGGTTGACTTCATTGCTTGCTGTTTGGCCTGGTGCCCCTTACTTTCTATGTGCCTTGTCACATCCCGCACACCTTGATGGACACAGGAGTTCTCTTGGCGGCAGATAAAAGCACCAGTAATAGGAGCTGGTGCTTCCTACAGTAAAAAAATGCAATTTAGAGGTCCATTCATTTTTTAAATGAGGTCTTGTAGAGGGGCTGCTCCTGTTTACTTTTTTAATTTTTTTTGTCCTCTCCACCCTCTTCTCCTCTTCCGCCTGCACTGTCTCCTCCTCTTCCACCTGCACTGTCTCCTCCTTTCAGCCTGCACTGTCTCCTTTTCCCCACCGGTGCTGTCTCCTCTTCTGCCTGCACTGTCTCCTCTTCTACCTGCACTGTCTCTTCCTCTAACTGGGCTTTTTAGGGGGCTTTCCTCTCACGGCAAATAATGGGATGCTTAAATGCTTTGCCTTTTTACTGACATCTTTGAAAGACATATGCAATGATTAATGCATCCATAGCCAGGATTATAGTTTACAAAATATGATATGATTTTAAAAGTGACCTAAAAAAATTGACTATGCAATACACTTTAATCTGATACATTAAAGATACTTAAGCAGCAACTATCGTTGTAAATATGATACACCCCGTTCACGATGCAGTTCGATTCAACATGATTTGCTCCAACACCATGCAATACAATATGATACAATGATACAAAGGAATGATGCAATATGCAATATGAAAAACTACTGCCAGACAGTAGATGTGCTTAACACTCTTTCATCGCAGGCATACTAACTCAGCACTAAGCAACAAAACGCAGCTGAAACTGAATTAATCTTTCTCAAAGGGGTCTTTCATAACAGCTGACAAATTAAAAAAATGTTCACTCTTGCTGGTATTCACATGGCTGCTTTAAAACACGTTAGTTTCACAGTTATTATTTACTGACCAGCGTCTGTTATTGCTGTGAACAAGTGGAAACTGTTAACAAGGGGATCATTTAAAAGTACAATACTTGGCTCAGCTCTTGTAAAACATGTGGTGTTCCCCAAACTTTTAGATTTATAGTTCGCTGGTGTGTGTGTATTTGTTCTGCCTACAAAATCTATTTTTTGGTTCGGGGGGTGCTGTGTCACAGTTGTTTTGAGTTTTCGTACTTCTCGTTCTTGGCTTTTTGACTGCATTTTTGGAAAAGACAAAGAAAACTTTTGGATTTCAGACCTTGGACTTTATACAACAGAGATATCGGGTTTGACCACTGCCCTGAACTGCAACAAAGGGTTTAAAGGAACTCAGACTTGAAAGACTGATGCCACTAAGTTGATTAGCTAGCGAGACCAGTCGGTCTAGTTGGGCTGTTTCTAGCTGTTTATAGCAGTTTACAGCAGTGGTGGGCTGCTGTGTATATAATAACTGTACCTACTATGCTTGGTCGGTTGTGCACAAACAACCCAAATGCCACCAAAGCAAACCAACAAAGCAGTGTAATCACAGATGAGAAGGTCAAGGAGATAAAGAAAAATTATGCACTTTCTGTCTGAAGAAATCTCAACTATTTCTAAACAGAAAAAAAACTAATAATTGTCTTAAAAACATGATCATTAGCAGGTTGGAGACCACGCTTATATTTTCTGAGCAATGACGCCAGCAGATGGTGAAGATCCAGATGAACGTGACAAGATGTCCATCGAGCAATAGGTGACAGCCTCCTTAAAACAACAAAGGGACCTCTGTCAACAAACACCGACATCGAGGCATGCCACCCTCTCACGCTCACTCTCAGGGAAAAACAAACAACAATCCAGCCATAATAATCTGGTTTACTAACAGAAAACTTTTCAAATAAGGAAGGGAGCCGAAGGAATCACATGTCTATGCGAACAAATACCTTACAAAGAAAATGCAGACACTGCCAAAAGAGGGTTTCTAAGAAAGCAGAGCAAAATTCAGTCACCATGGACTGCAAACTGTAAGGTGTTAATCAAAATGAAGGAATGGTCACCAGAGGAGGTCAAAGTGCTGGTCATCAGAGAAATCAAAGAACTGGACAAATACCATTGACACCAGAACAGCACACCAATGTAATCATAACTGTCTGACTATGGATCATGGGTTCTTTTCTCAATCTCAAAACATTAACTTATCATTTAGTGAGCATAATATGCATGGACCTGAACAAGATATTGATTCATTCAGTTCATCAGTAGAACATGTCTGTGAAGGTTCTCAGTCATCCAGGTCATGGTATTCGTATCAAAGTTTGTCATAGGCAACTGGACTTGATAGAGTTCTTGAAGACGTTTCGCCTCTCATCCAAGAGGCTTCTTCAGTTCTGACTGACTGGTTTGGGAGTTCAGGTATTTAAACCACTGTGTGGTCATTAACACCTAGAGGGGGCATGTGTCTCAAGTGCCCACCCTTCCATTGTGTGGACCTTGGTTTTCACCTGGGGGGGAGGTGTGAATGAGAGTCGTTAAGAACCCTGCCACCATGTGCCTTGTTGGAGTCACATGATTTCAGGTGGGTATCAAACTGTCTGGGTAGAGATCTTAAAACTGCATTGTATATAGCAGATAAATTATGTCTTAGACCACCTCCTCTGTTGAGAGATGGCCTTTCCAGGTTAACAAAGATGGCTTCTTTTACTCCTCTCTCAAACCATCTGTCTTCCCTGGCCAGAATATGGACATTGTTGTCTTCAAAGGAGTGTCCTTTCTCCTTCAAGTGTAGATGGCCTGCTGAGTCCTGACCTGAGGAGATGGCTCTCCTGTGTTGAGCCATGCGCTTGTGCAGCGGTTGTTTTGTCTCCCCAATGTACAGGTCTGTGCACTCCTCACTACACTGAACAGCATACACTACATTTTCCCGCTTGTGTCTGGGTGTTCTGTCCTTGGGGTGGACAAGCTTTTGTCTCAGGGTGTTGCTTGGCTTGAAATGCACAGGGATGTGATGTTTGTTAAAAATCCTCCTGAGTTTTTCTGAAACGCCAGCAACGTAAGGAATAACAATGTTTTTCCTTTTGATGTTGTTTTCCTCTCTTTCAGGCCTGTTTCTTTTACTGGTTTGACAAAGGCCCAATTTGGGTATCCACAGGTTTTGAGGGATGCCCTGATGTGTTTCTATTCCTTATACTTTCCTTCGGTACTGGTTGGAATGTTCTGTGCTCTGTGATGAAGGGTTCTGATGACCCCTAGTTTGTGTTCCAGTGGGTGGTGTGAGTCAAAGAGGAGATATTTGGTTGTGTGTGTAGGTTTCCTGTATACGTCGATGTTGAGGCTTCTGTCCTCTTCAATGTGCACTGCACAATCCAAGAAGGCCAGACTGTAGTCTTGGACATCCTCCTGGGTGAATTTGATGTGTGTGTCCACTGCATTGATGTGGTCCGTGAAGGCTTCAACCTCCTGTGTCTTCATCAGTAGAAGCTTATATGCTGATTACCAAAGAATACTTGAGTCAATTCATAAAAAACATTCAGTGTCATAGCAATTTCCGAAACCTGGCTCAGCTTTGAGAAGGAAGCAGATCTTGAGTCAAAGGATATGAATTCAATTACATGAACAAGAAGAACAACAAAGGAGGGGATGTGGCTCTATGTGTGAATAACATTCTGAACTATAAGGTCGTGGTGAACATGTCAAACACTATTGATGATGTGATGGCTTGTATCACTGTAGAGATGTGCATGGAGAAACAGAAAATGTAATTGTCAGTTGTGTAAACAGAGCACCAGGAGCCAGCATTGAAACCTTCAAAGTGATATTCCACTTTGCCAGAAAAAGGCACTCAGTATGTACTCACCCCATGCCGATGTGATGATGGGTGAAGATCTTCAGTTCACAAAACAATCCTGGAGTTTTAGGAGAAACAGGATAGCAGCCTCATCCAGTATAATGGCAGTGAATGGCAACCACAGATAAAACGTTAAAAAAAAGAACACAAAACAAACACAAAATGTCTCCATCCTGCTTGTGTGGTGTAATCCAAGTGTCCCGTGAGCCGCGACATTAAAAATTAACCACAAAAGACGCCATTTACGCCATGTTTTTAGCCGAAATGTCAACTGTAGCATGTAGCCAGTAGGATGTAAACATGGCGTCAATCTCGCGAGACTTCCGCACGTGCGTCCACTAAGAGATATACGAAGTCTTACAAAAAGCTTCACACTCCTACAAACCTCCTCATGTTGTGACACCTGCTACGATAAATTCTTGTTTGGTACTAGACTATTTTGATCTCTATCTGAGCTCATCTTCTGTGTGGAACTCATGCTTTATTTCTGTTGACAGATATTATGCTGTGTGGTCAGCGTCTGAGGTACAGAACTGAATTAAATGTCTCTGTTATTGTGATTATGATCCTGCTGAGGTGGGCTGTATCTGCTCTTAGCATCTCGCCTACGGGTTTTATGAGATGTTTTTGTGCTTTTTATCTCAAAGTCAAGTCAAAGTCAGTTTTATTGTCAAGTATGCTATATGCACGACATACAGCACAGATGAAATTGCATTCCTCTTGAACCACAGTGCAAACATGCAATATAATAAAAAACACCCAATACAACTGGGAGAAAAAAAATATATAAATAGAAAAAGTAGAGAAAATAGAAATAGTGCAAAAATAAGAGACAAGGGCACATGTGGTGTATTCAGCATGATGATGTCGTAGTACTATGGTATAAACTGTAAACAGGAAGTAATGTAAACAATGTGAACAGGAAGGTCCATTTAGGATAGATTAAGTTAGATTAAAGTGAGGTAGTGCGTTGAGGTGCAAGTAAGTGGGGGAGAGTGGAACATGGGATGTGTCCCTGAGATCAGTCTGTGACAGGAGGCAGGGGGGTGAGTGGGGGTAGAGCAGGGAGAGAGTTGAGTCTCCTGACTGCCTGATGAAGGAAGCTGTCTTTGAGCCTGCTGGTTTTGGCCCGGAGACTCCGCAGTCTCCTCCCCGACGGCAGCAGGCAGAAGAGGCTGTGGGATGGGTGGGTAGGATCACCTGCAATCCTGGTGGCTTTGCGGTGAGAAGGGAGTTGTAAATGTCCTGAAGGGGCTTGAGGGAGACACCAATGATCTTCTCAGCTGTTCTCACGATGCGCTGCAGTGTCTTACGGCAGGACACGGTGCAGGCACCGTACCACACAGTGATGCAGCTGGTGAGGATGCTCTCGATGGTGCCTCTGTAGAAAGTGAGCATGATGGGGGCCGGGGCTCTTGCTCTCCTCAGTTTGCGGAGGAAGTACAGGCGTTGTTGGGCTTTTTGGCCAGTGATGCAGTGTTGTGACTCCAGGACAGGTCTTCGTTGATGTGCACGCCCAGGAACTTGGTGCTGCTCACTCTCTCCACTGCAGCATCATTGATGATAAGTGGAGCATGCTGGGTGTGTGCTCTCCTGAAGTCCACAACAATCTCCTTAGTCTTCTCCACGTTCAGGTGGAGATTGTTGTCTTTGCACCACATGGCCAGCCTGTTCACCTCGCTCCTGTAGATTGTCTCATCGCCGTTGTTGATGAGACCCACCACAGTTGTGTCGTCCGCAAACTTAATGAAGAGGTTGGAGCTGGATGATGGAGCGCAGTCGTGGGTCAGCAGAGTGAAGAGGAGGGGGCTCAGCACACATCCTTGGGGGGCCCCCGTGTTCATTACGATGGTGCTGGAGGTGTTGCTGCCGACCCGAACTGCCTGTGGTCTCCCCGTCAGGAAGTCTAACAGCCAGTTACACAGGAAGGTGTTGAGTCCTAGCTGGTCCAGTTTTGGATGAGCTGCTGTGGGATTATAGTGTTGAATGCTGAGCTGAAGTCGATGAACAGCATTCTGACGTGTGGGTCTTTGGTTTCCAGGTGGGTGAGGGCAGAGTGAAGGGCAGTGGAGATGGCATCATCGGTCGAGCGGTTTGACCGATATGCAAACTGGTAGGGGTCCAGGGCGGGGGGGAGGGCAGACTTGATGTGGTGCATGACTAGCCGCTTGAAGCACTTCATGAGGATGGGGGTGAGTGCAAACCGGGCGGTAGTCGTTGTAGCTGGAGGGAGACGACTTCTTTGGGACTGGGATGATGGTGGTGGCTTTGAGGCATGTAGGGACAACAGCTTGGCTCAGTGAGATGTTGAAGATGTCAGTGAAGACATCTGTGAGCTCCACAGCACAGTCTCTCAGGATACGACCAGGGATGTTGTCGGGACCTGGGGCTTTTCGAGCGTTTGTTCCTCTGAGGGATCGCCTCACGCTATCAGGGGATAGCGTCAACACCTGGTCGCCAGGAGGAGGTGGGGTCTTCTGTGCTGGGGTGGTATTGTCTGCCTCAAAGCGGGCAAAGAAGTCATTCAGGTGATTCAGCAGAGAGGTGGAGCTGTCACAGGTTCGTGGAGAGGGCTTGTAATCCGTGATGGTCTGGATTCCCCGCCACAAGTTCCTGGTGTCTCTGCTGTCGTTGAAGCGGTCAGCGATCCTCCTGGAATACTGTCTCTTGGCCAATCTGATGCCTCGCGACAGGTTGGCCCTGGCTGTCCTTAGGCCTACCTCGTCCCCGGCTCTGAAGGCAGCGTTCCGGGCCCTCAGGAGCCTGTGGACTTCTCCTGTCAGCCATGGCTTCTGATTGGCCCGAATGGTGATGTTTTTGGTGACTGTGACATCATCCATGCACTTCCTCATGTAGGACGTGACAGTCTCCGTGTACTCCTGGAGGTCAATAATGTTGTCGTAGGTGGCTGCCTGTCTGAACATGTTCCAGTCAGTACAGGAAAAACAGTCCTGGAGCGCCTCTGATGACCCCTCTGGCCACACCCGAACCTGCTTTGTAGCTGGCATGGCGACTTTAACAAGCGGCCTGTATGCTGGCATTAGCATGACAGTGGTGTGGTCTGAGGCCCCGAGGTGGGGGAGGGGAGGGCTTTGTAGGCTCCCCTGTGTGGCGTATAAACATTGTCCAAAGTGTTGGTACCTCTCGTGGGAAAGTTGATATGTCCATGGAGATGTGGAAGCACGCTCTTGGGGTTGGCATGGTTGAAATCCCCGGCTAAGATGAGGAAGGCATCGGGGTGGGCAGTCTGCTGCTCACTGATGTGCTGGTGGAGTTCATACAGTGCCTCACTCCTGTTGTTGGTGGAGCCAGGGGGGATGTAAACTGCTACCAGCAATATGGCACTAAATTCTCTCGGCAGGTAGAATGGCCGGCATTTAATAACCATAAACTCCACCAGTGGTGAGCAGTGCTTGCAAACCACAACAGCGTCACGGCACCATGCCTCACTGATGTAAACACAGAGTCCCCCGCCGCGGGTCTTCCCCCCTCGACGAGCGCTCTGTCTGCCGGTAGCATGTTACCCCGGGCTAGCTGAATGGCACAGTCCGGGATGCCGTCGTTGAGCCATGTTTCCACGAAAACAAAGACACAGCACTCTCTCACAGACCTGGTAGTTGTGCGGAGTAGGCTGATATAGTCCAGTTTGTTGTCCAGCGAGCGTACGTTAGCCAGTGTGATGGTCGGGATAGCCGGCCGGTGAGGGCTAGCCGCTAGCCTAGCCCGGATACCTCCGCGCTTCCCCCTCTTCTGCTTCCTCATGTTCCGCCTGTGGCGCCTCCACTGTGGGCTGGTTGCAGGAGTGGGGGTCGGTGATAAAGCAGGCCTCCGGAGCAGACTGCAGTCGCATAGCTCTTCCGCGATCGCTGGATCGATGTCCGTAAATGTGGTTCTGCCGATGGCTAGCAGAAACTCACGGGGGTACGTGCGCCTTGGGTTTAATGGACACGACGAAGACGGACAGTTGCACACAAGTGCACAACACAAAGAACACAAAAACACCGATCTGCCGGGAGAGAGAGGAGCCGCTGCGTGTGTACGCGCCGCCATCTTGGATCCCAGCCATCGTAAATTTCATCCATCTACCTAAAGATTTTGATGGTGGCACAGAGACAGGCCCGCAGCATCCAGACCACAACCTGTCAGAGCACAAAGTCTGAAAGTAAGATGGAGAGAAAGGCCACAAAAACTCTGGCCATTGTGATGGGGATCTGATCTGTTGGACTCCTTTCTTTCTTTGTTGGAGCTTTGGCCCCTTGGTTGATTTCAATGCACTATTTACTTTGTTATATGCATTTGTGTGGCTTGGATGGTCAAATTCAATGCTCAATCCATTTGTCTGTGCTTTCTTCTACAGCTGGTTTTCACATTCTCATTCCAAGCTCTCTTGACTCATTACTTGGTGGTAGTCATCACTAGTTTGTGTTAGTGAACATTTGCATCTCTTTCTTCTGTAAGTCATATGAAATTTTCCACTATGCTATGCATAAAGTATCTGCATGCACAGCTCAGGACAAAGATAGCAGCATCCTGGAGCTTCAGCTGCCTAGTGTCATGGAAGTTACACTTCCCAGTAATTATTATAATTCATTGTGGACAGCCCCGAGGTCTTGGTTCCTCTGTGGTACTTTGTGTGTGTTCTGTGCCGGTTGGAGCTGAGGTGCCATTAAGTCACTAGGAACACCTGGCCAGTGTTCCCAGGCTACTTATCCCCACTTGCCCAGACATCTGGGCTGCAAGGTTTCTGTTGCACTCCCGATGGTCCCTTCACCATACCGTGCTGCCCTTTTTCGTTGCTGTGTTTTGTTTCACACTGACAACATCACCTTTCCTTGGAGTACAGGGGTTAGATCTCCTCTTCCCCTTTCCCTAAATTGGCTTAGGAGCAAATGTAGTCTCAGGGTAGTTGGCAGTTTATCATGTCACTTTTCTCAGGCCAGCAGCCTGCTAGTGCATTAGTACCTGCCATTATGCCTTATGAAGACTTGAGGGGAGTTATGTAGTTATATTTCTGATTAGGTAGTTAGATACTAGGGAACTGCTCTGGTTGCAGGCTGTGTCTGCTGTGCACTGGTATGCCTGACATTGCATTCTCATTCTAGAGAATGAGCAAATATTTGTAAATTTTGCATGAAGTAGTAAAGGCATTTGTGGAAGCACCAGCTGAAAAATTTCTGGATGAGTGCAAAAGAGATCAGCTGTTTAAGATCACTGAATATTATGACATTGATATCGGTGAAAGAGTTAAAGCGACAGTGAAGACAAATTTGAAAGTTCATAGGTTTAAAATAGGGCTGTCAAAGATAACGCGTTAATAACGCGAGTGCTGATCGAGCTGCAGCTCCACCTGAAACCAGGTAAAAGTAAAAATAAGGCTGACACGCAGCAGAAAGAGAGAGAGAGCGTGTGAATATGGACAGATGTGTTGACTTGATTAAAAAAGTATTTTATGATCATGAATCATTTTATTAACGTACACGTCTGTGGTGCGGGATGTTTTTTACTCCAAGTCCGATTTATGTACTTTTAAATACTTAATTATTTCATGCCGGTCAATCATAATAGCGAGGGAGGAGAGACGAGCTGCAGAGAGGAGGGAAGGAGGGGGAGTGTGTGCGTGAAGTACCGACCAATATAAAAACTTTACTGGTGATGAATCCTGATGTTACTGTACAGTTCTGTGGTTTAAACACTACAGATTACAATATCTGTCGCTGCAAAGGCCAAACTGTCAGACGCTCGTCTCCTCCACAAAACGTTTGTCACTGCGCTGCATTATTATAAGTCATGATGAAGAGTCCAGACTCTGTCTCTCCTCCTCATCTCCTCGGTGTGTGTCGGTGTGCAGTTTGCTGTCTGCTGTGGTCTAAAACATCCTCACTGATGTAAACTGTCAGAGTGACACTGATGTAAATGATCCTGCTGCTTTAATACAAAAAAATGAATATCGCGCATTGTTTCATCATTATACAGACTGAGCTGAATAAAGGTGAGGATTTATCAGAGGACAACATTTTATCAAAGAAATAAACTATTATGAACAATAATGATACTAAATAAATAAATGAATGCATATAAATAGTAAACTTTTCCTGAAATACTCCTGATTCTGTGGTGTTGAAATTTTAAATCTGAAGCCTGCAGTTCCATAGAAACTTCAACTGACTTTTATATTTAAGTTTTTAATGCGTTTTGGCCTTAATTTTAAATTGAGCAGGTCAATATGCTCATCTGTGCCTGACAGACTTGGATTTGTCATGTTATTATTTGAGCTTTTTTATGCTAAATGCAGTGCCTTTGAGGGTTTCTGGACAATGTTTGTCATTGTTTTTGGTTAATGTCCCTTTGAGGTACATTTTGAACAAATAAAAAAATGTGCAATTAATTTGCGATTAATCATGATTAACTACAGACTCGTGATTAATCACAATTAAATATTTTAATCAATTGACAGCACTAGTTTAAAAAGTTTTGAAAGTGTTGGGTGCTGCTGAGGCTTTGTCTTTCTCTGTGCATGCCGAGAGCTCGTCTCCACCGTCAACAGTAAGTCCCGGTTTGTTGTTTCAGCAGCAAATGGAGTTGCTCCTGTTTGAAATGAAAGTGGAAACAGAAGTAGGATGTGGTGGAAAGAGTATGACAGGGTATTGATTTGGAGAAAGTATCAGTCAGTAGAGAAGATGATGCAGTGAGGGTAAGTTGCAGCCAATGTCCTGCTGACTGCTGTTCCTTCTGTTTCAAGAGACGATGAGTCATTTAGAGTTTGCTTGTGATTTGTTCACTTAGTTTGATCACTGGTGTACTGCTGCAGAGTTTGACATGTAAGTAAAAGTGTGGGCTCTTGATGAATATGCCCCACCTCCATCTAAAAAGGCATTCATGCGTTGTTTGGAACTAGGGTACTGGGCACTGGCACCAGGTATATGATAGGGCCCTCAAAGTCCATATGTGTATAATAGGTAACATGAAGAAGGAGGGGAAAGTAAATCGCAACACTTTCTGTGTACAACTCTTCTTTTCACAACTCTTTTACAAAGTCATTGTAGGAAGATAGTGCTGGAAGAAATAACACAGCAGCAACACTGCCTCTGTGGGCACCAGAAGCCGAGTGCACCAGTTGGGCGCAAAAAAAGAAGGTCTTAACTCTTTCGCCGGACTTAACTACGTCTGACGTTGTGATTGGAATTTACACCAAGTGCACCTAGCCTGATTCACCACGGTCGTAGCTGCGCCTGGTCTTACAATGCGCATCCACGTGAGTACATGCGAATTGTTGATTGTTGCCAAGCAACACTTCTACGCAAAGCATTATCATGTCTCTCATAGTATTTTGAAAAGCTCCAGTGGCATAAAACTGAGCGCAATCAGCACCTGCAGGGTTAGGGACAGCGCGTGTATCTGTTCGACAGATGCTGCAGCTGAGGGGAGAGTTAATTCAAACAGCGCTTCTCTGCTAAAATGAAACCTCTCTATCACTTTCTGAATATATATCGAGCGGATTTGTCCTGTCATGGATGACACTTCTGGATGCCCTCTCGTTAATCATCCTGTGAACAAGGTGCGCTGCTATCCTTGTTTCTCTTTTCTGGCTGTGTGATTCCATTAAGAGGGTCCTAACAGAACCAGATTCTGGTGAGTACAGAGTTCAGTCAGAGGCTGCTCACTAGCTTTTAGCTAGTTGCTCATTAGCTTGCGACTGGCTGTTTGGGGTGAATTATCAAACTCAAGTAAAGCAAATTACAAATGTTCCCCAAATGATCTGGCAGTCAAACTTGTGCCAGTAACCTAAACAAACTGTGACTGTTTCACAGCCCCAACTAAGCATTTATTTTTGTAACCATGGCAATGAAGGTCACCTGATTTTTTTCTCCAGATAACTTCATGGGAAGAATTAGTGTATCACATGTAGGCAAAATTGTAGCTTGGTGTAAGCAGTCAATGCAACTTTGAAAGTATAAAGTGGGGTTATTTGGGCGCGGAATGAAGAGACCCAGATCGAGTTGCATTACGGAGATGACCCAGCATTTTCAGTACATAGAAGTCTGGAAATCTTGGCCTTTGTTGCTTTGTTTTTTGTTCTTTTTTTATTTCAGTCTGTCTCTTGTGAGTCCTACAAATTCACTGAAGTGCAATAGTAAATTGTTCTACATTGAGAACCCCTTTGAGAGGGTCACCTGGCTATGATATGCTAATCAGCTCTGAAGACTAACTGATCCAATATACTGCTCAGTGGCACAGACCAAGAGCTCCCATCAGTACAGATGCACAAACCAAACAGACATGGTGTGAAACACACAGAGCACTAAAATGAACTGAAAGTCTTTCTCTACAGAAAACTAGAAACTATTAATTTTCTTTATATACTGCATGTTATTGCAATTAATGATTGTTTATGCATGGAACTTAATTTTTTCGTCAACAGCTCTAATCATGTTTTTGAGGAAAAGATTCTCTGTTTTATAACACCAGATTTATCTGGCACAACAGCAGCCACCACCTCCATTTATTTATTATACATTTTGGTTGGCTCTTTATCAGTTCTTATAATGTGTGGGAACCTTCTTGTAATAACTTCTATTATTTACTTCAAACAGCTCCACACTCCTACAAACTTCCTCATCCTCTCTCTCGCTGTAACTGACCTGCTTGTTGGGGTTTTACTTTTGCTTTATGTTGTGTTACCGTATACAAGAAGCTCTTGTAATGTGCTAGGCCGTTTTGGTATCTATCTCTGCGCATCTTCTATTTGTGAACTTGTGCTTTATTTCTGTTGACAGATATTATGCTGTGTGTCAGCCTCTGAGGTACAGAACTAAAATAAATGTCCGTGTCACTGTGATCATGATCCTGCTGAGCTGGACTCTATATGGTCTCATCTTCTTTTATGCTGAATTACAAAATATTTTATGTTTTTACCTCCCAGCTATCATAATGTCTGCCGTCTATCTAAAGATTTTGATTGTGGCACAGAGACAGGCACGCAGCATCCAGAACACAACCTGTCAGAGCACAAAGTCTGAAAGTAAGATGGAGAGAAAGGCCACCAAAACTCTGGCTATTGTGATGGGAGTTTTTCTGTCTGTATGACTCCTTACTTTATTTGTTGGGCCTTACCAGGAAATTACCGTATACCAATGTCTGTGTATTATGCATTTATGTGGCTTTCATGGTCAAATTCAGTGCTCAATCCATTCATCTATGGTTTCTTTTACAGCTGGTTTCGATCAGCTTTCAGAATGATCATTTCTGGGAAAATATTTCAAGGTGATTTTACTCATTCTAAGCTCTCTTGACTCATTACTATAGTTTGGCTCTGAAGATTTACATCTCTTTCTACTGTGGGTCATATAAAATTTTACTTTGTACATTTCATAAATCTGTGTGTGCAACTCAGTGCACAGATAGCAGTAATAATGTAAATGTTAACATCTATTTAAAAAAAAAGATGATCCGCATATCTCATTGTTTTTCTAATTTCTCACTCATTCACAAAATTGACTTGATGTCAAAAGCTTTTATGTGTCAGTGATGCACAACTTGTAGCCAGTGGGCAAAATCTGGACCCCAATAGTTGCCAGGTGGCCCTTTGATTGTTTTCTCGTTCACACTGAAAATCAATTCACACTGTTTTTCCCAGGAAGGAGGGACAGATATGTCAATTTTGGCTGATGGTCTAAATTAGGCTGTTAGTAACAGAGAAACTGATCATTTGCATGATGACCTTTCAGGCTGTGAAAAGTGCAATTATTAGCAAGAGGAGCAAAAGTTACCAAAAGTTGCCATAAATGTGTATTACATAAGAAAAGAGCTTAAATATGCTGCTCTTTCTGTTCCTTGTAGGATGGCAGAGGCTCTACTTATGTTTAATGATGTAACCTGTTTCAAATGTTACCAAAGCACAACTAAAATGTAGCTGTGGTTTTAATTTGTTTTGAATGAAGAATTTAAAATAAATTTGAGTTATAGATCTTTTAATGTTCATACAATTTTCATTTTATCTGATAAGTAATGTTATTATTAATGTTTGTTTATTTATTGGTCCCTGGCCCCCTGTCACATTGTCAATGTGGCTCCGGGGCAAAGCAAGCTGAGTAACCCTGTTGTCTGGGTTCTGGGGACAAAAATGAGCTTCACGCTCATACTGACCAAATACTTGCCCGTTCACTGAACATCATGGAGTATTAGTATGTGGCAGCTTGATGAAACACAAATTCATTTAGATTAATGTGACATGTAAGCACAAGAAAAACTGAAATAATAAAGGCCCACCTACAAGATCAAGTGTCATGGTAAACAGAAAACCTGTTTATGAAAGAGAGAAAAGCTTAACACTTTTACTGGCATTTATCTTTATCATTACAGTTTCATAACAGTCCCTCTTAGGTTATTCTTCATCATGCATAAACTTTATTTTGTTTTGGCAGATGTCCTTAACACTTACTTTTTCAGTCACTGCCTCAGCATTTTTACGCATTTATGTTCAAAGTGAAATGAAATTTTATGAATGGAATTTATTTTATAAATAAACGATAGCCGTGAAGCTAACCTTACTTACATAGAAATCATATTTCCTGTGACAAATATAAAAGTTAACTAGTGTTTCATCAGTTGCTTTTGATGTGAAGCTGCAGCAAGATAATACAGTATTTTCTATTCATAATACTGCAATTCCCAACATGTCATGATACTTTTATCAGTGGCCAGTGTGAAATTTAATTGTTTAAATATATATTTACAGGAGAGGGAGTGAGCCATCTGTTAACTGCTAACAACAAAAGCAGTAATGATTTTGAATGTGTTGGAACAAGCAACAAGGAGACTAAACATTTTGATCATTTAATTTCAAGTCAGTATGACAGCACACAAGCCTCATTGTATAAAACATGGGAATAAATTATCACCAACTTAACAAAAACAAATATCTGTATACTGATCAACACAAGGCCTACGTTCAAATAGTCATCTGTAGTCATGAGTTTTAGTAACAGCAAGAATGATATAAAATACAAACGTGTGAAATGATTTCACTCTTATGTAGGTTATGGAGTTCAGATATGTGGAGGTCGCTCAGAGTTGAAATGAGCCAATTCAGGTTTTTCAGGCAAGTCCAACTGGTAAGAGACTGCAAGGTAGACCCAGTCTACCAATGTTGCTGGAGACAGGAACATCTGGACCACCTCCTTTCAGTTTGGGCCACACCACCTGGCCAAGCAGTGTGGCTCATGCATCTGTAACGTGACAAGTTCAGTTCTAAACAAAAATAGACTGAAAATGATATTTTGTCTTTTAGTCATATCGACATCATACCAGTAACTTGACACCTTTCATGACAGATTCAGGGCCTTATCTTACAATGATCTGCAGTGCAATTTCAATGTGCAAGGCGCAATGGTTTTAATTTATTCCAAGAATGTCCAAATCCACTTTTGCCGTCTTGCGCCAGGGGTGCAGTTGTATCCTGCCCTGTCCTATCAGCTGTGCACAACATGCAATAAACCAATCAGAAAGTCAGCCCTCATGACCTTTAACAAACAGGTGTGCCAGGAGTGCAAGCGTTAGCACCATGACAACGGATTTACCAGGAGGAAACAAAGAGAGAATTTCAAGTGAGGAGACAGATCTCCTGGTTCAAGAAGTGAAAGTGTGACAGCATGAAATATATGGAGACAGCAGAGCGTCTCTAAAGCAGGTTTCATGTGTAAATTGTTTATTTTACATGAACACCTGCAAAACCTAACACAATAAATGAGCTGTACATGCAGATATGTAACTGGTTATGTTTTGCTCTGAAGCAGTTGACATTCCACTGCTGTAGGAGTCCAGGAGGTTACAACATTCACCTCAACTTTACACTGATTAGCTGATTATGACAAACTGACACCTGGCTACCAAATACACAAATACAAAATGGACTTGACCTGAGGAGGCCAAGGTCTACTCAAAACAAAGGAAATCTCAACACCTTACCACAAACAAACACTTTTCCCATATTAATGCTCAAATATGACTTTAACTGTTGTGATAATTTAGCCAGCTCATATTTCAAGATATGCCAGGATAAATTCAAACTGAAATACATTTAAAAAAAGGAAACAAAATTAGTAGGGCACTACATTTAACAAGTAACAGTGACAGTATAAGTTGTTTTTTGCATAATGATGCTTTATTTTAGTGCAGGGGTCACATGCTGGCCAAACCAGATTTATATGGTCCATAAATCAAAAACAATCCAGTTCATTACCAGGTTCCAGAGACATTATTTATTTTTTAAATTTATTTATTCATTTAAATTATTATTAAAATATTATTAAGGACGATTTTAAAATTATCTGACAGTTTTTTAACTTGAACTCCAATAAGTGCACACATTAGGACATGGCCAGAATAAATGTGCTCAAGACAGGTGAAAATCTTCATCATTCAGAGGCAGCATCTATATCAGGATCTATATCTATCCTTTACACATCTATTTTTTGGTTCTGGGATGCTGTGTCACAGATGTTTTGAGTTTTCGTACTTCTCATTCTTGGCTTTTTGACTGCATTTTTGGAAAAGACAAAGAAAATTTTTGGATTTCAGACCTTGGACTATATACAACAGAGATATCGGGCTTTGACCACTGCCTGAACTGCAACAAAGGTTAAGGAACTCAGACTTGAAAGACTGGTGCCAGTAAGTTGATTAGCTAGCGTGACCAGTTGGTCTAGTTGGGCTGTTTCTAGCTGTTTATAGCAGTTTACAGCAAGGGAGTAGGTTTGATTTTGACATTGGTGGGGACACAAAAGTGCTCCAAGGCAGCACTCCTGAAAGTTGATGTTTTTTTTTTTTTTTTTTTTTTTTTGTATTTGCAATCATAATTTCACATCATGTAGAGCTGATCAAACAAGCAAACAATCATAGAAAAAAAAATCAGTAACTGACATGTTTATAATGCATATCTGAATATCTAAAGAGAATACAAGAATTTAATGCATTCTGCAATGTTATAGGTTAAAGCAACTAATGAAAGACAAGGAGGCAACTTCGAAGAGTTCTCATCTTTACTCTGTAGTGCAGGGCTGTAGTGCTGTAGTGCAACTGTGCATCATACTGTCAATTAACATACTGTCCATCAACAACATTGGAAATACATAAATACAATACAATAAATGCCATAGACAACTGTGTAAACCCAATCAGTAAGAGCCATTGTTATGTCACTCTTAATATTGAGAGAATGTTGGTAAAATGTGCGTTTAAAAGCCACGAAAACAGTCAGTTTATCACATTAACCCTTGTGTGGTGTTCATGTTTTTGTTACTCAGCCAATGTTTGCGGGTCTGGTGGACCCACTGCATTATTTGGTTTTAAATCAATACATCCAAAACCACTTATGTAAAAATACTTAACAGATGTTTACTTTATCTCAATTACAAGCAATTTATATTAAAATATTATCAAGACATGGGATTATCTTGAACAAATAGATATGAAACAATATTATTCATCACCATTGATGTTAGTTTCTTTGAACTCAATTTGAAATTGAACACATTCATGACAGTCTACACAACAAATCAGCCCTATTGAACACGTAACTTATTCATACCAGCCCGTACAACACATGAGGGGAGTATATTGATGACATATACATATATGTCCTGTGGTTGGCTGTTGACAAGCTGGTCCTCTGGCTGGCTGCTGACAGGCTGGTTGTGGGGCTGGTCCTGTGGCTGGCTGCTGACAGGCTAGTCCTGTGGCCTGTCCTTTGTCTGGCTGCTGACAAGCTGGTTGGGGAGGCTGGTCCTGTGGCTGGCTGCTGATAGGCTGGTTGTGGGGCTGGTCTTGTGGCTGGCTGTTGAAGGGCTGGTCCTGTGGCTGGCTCATTGCACATTGTGCACTCACTGAAAATGTGTTCTTTAATGTTCTTTACAGAAAATGAGCCAAGACCACTGAGTCTCAAGTTAAAAAACGAATCAATTGCATCATTTTTCTTTTAGTAAACATAGAAAACGGGTCCCACAGAACCGACCACCACACAAGGGTTAAAATCCCATGTAAGGGCAATTACTGCTCAGAACACATTAATTTAAGGTTAGACTGATATTATAATCATAATATTCATGTTGATTTCCGGAAAAAAATTTTTTGGTTGCCCTTCCTACTTACACTCACGGTTGCAGATACATGCACTGCCTCCTATCCTGTCCAACCAACAGGTTGCAAGTAAGCAGATGGAGTGACAGCGGGGACGGCAATCACATGTACATTAGCGAGAAACCGGCAGAGCCAATCGGAGAGCGATATTTAGGTTAGAGGCGGGACTTCTAACAGAGACCGACTGTTAACCCTTTGTGTGCCATAATCATTGACTAAACACTACGGACAGCGGTTGTATTGATAGTGACTACACATTAGTGGCTGGATATTGGTAGGGACGTGTCCCTAGCGTCCCTACCCAATTCTACACAATTGGTTTACAGCAGTGGTGGCTGCTGTGTACATAAAAACTGTACACTACTATGCTTGGTCAGTTGTGCACAAACAAGCTAAATGCCACCCAAAGCAAACCAGACAAAGCACTGCAATCACAGATGAGATCAAGGAGATAAAGAAACTGAAAGAGAACTGTTTCTAAACAGCAAAAACTAATAATTGTCTTAAACAACATGATCATTAGCAGGTTGGAAACCAGGCCACGCTTATATACCTGAGCAATGACACCAGCAGGTGGTGAAGATCCAGCTGAGCGTGACAAGATGTCCATCGAGCAATAGGTGACAGTCTCCTTCGACAACAAAGGGACTTCTGTCAACAACACTGACATCGAGGCATGCCACCCTCTCACGTTCACTCTCAGGGAAACATAAACAACCCAGCCATAATAATCTGGTTTACTAACAGAAAACTTTTCAAATAAGGAAGGGAGCTGAAGGAATCACGTCTATGCGAACAAATACCTTACAAAGAAAATGCAGATATTGCCAAAAGAGGGTTTCTAAGAAAGCAGAGGAAAATTCAGTCACCATGGACTGTAAACTGTAAGGTCCATCCATCCATCCATCTTCTTGCACTTATCCAGGACCGGGTCGCGGGGGCAGCAGTCTAAGCAGGGATACCCAGACTTCCCTCTCCCCAGACACTTCCTCCAGCTCTTCCGGGGGAATCCCGAGGCGTTCCCAGGCCAGCCGAGTGACATAGTCCCTCCAGCATTTCCTGGGTCTTCCCCAGGGCCTCCTCCCCGTGGGGCATGCCCGGAACACCCTCCCAGGAAGGCGTCCAGGAGGCATCCGGTATAGATGCCCAAGCCACCTCAGCTGGCTCCTCTCGATGTGGAGGAGCAGCGGCTCTACTCTGAGCTCCTCCCGGGTGACAGAGCTCCTCACCCTATCTCTAAGGGAGCGCCCTGCCACCCTGCGGAGGAAACTCATTTCGGCCGCTTGTATCCGAGATCTTGTTCTTTCGGTTATGACCCAGAGTTCATGACCATAGGTGAGGGTAGGAACGTAGACTGACCGGTAAGTCAAGAGCTTCGCCTTTTGGCTCAGCTCCTTCTTCACCACGACAGACCGGTACAATGACCGCATTACTGCTGCCGCTGCACCGATCGGCCTGTCAATCTCATGCTCCATCCTTCCCTCACTCGTGAACAAGACCCCAAGATACTTGAACTCCTCCACTTGAGGCAGGAGCTCTCCTCCAACCCGGAGGGAGCAAATCACCTTTTTCCGGTCGAGAACCATGGCCTTGGACTTGGAGGTGCTAATTCTCATCCCATCCGCTTCACACTCAGCTGCAAACCGCCCCAGCACATGCTGAAGGTCCTGATTCGAAGGAGCCAACAGGACATCATCATCCGCAAAAAGCAGAGATGAGATCCCGTGGTCCCCAAACCGGACTCCCTCCGGCCCCTGGCTGTGCCTAGAAATTCTGTCCATAAAAATAATGAACAGAACCGGTGACAAAGGGCAGCCCTGCCGGAGTCCAACATGCACTGGGAACAGGTCTGACTTACTGCCGGCAATGCGAACCAAGCTCCTGCTCCGGTCATACAGAGACCGCACAGCCCTTAGTAGAGGGCCCCGGACTCCATACTCCCGAAGCACCTCCCACAGAATGCCACAAGGGACACGGTTGAATGCCTTCTCCAAGTCCACAAAACACATGTGAACTGGTTGGGCAAACTCCCATGAACCCTCAAGCACCCTGCGGAGGGTGTAGAGCTGGTCCAGTGTTCCACGACCAGGACGAAAACCGCATTGTTCCTCCTGAATCCGAGGTTCGACTATAGGCTGAATTCTCCTTTCCAGTACCCTGGAATAGACTTTACCAGAGAGGCTGAAGAGTGTGATCCCCCTATAGTTGGAGCACACCCTCCGGTCCCCCTTCTTAAATAGAGGGACCACCACCCCGGTCTGCCAGTCCAGAGGCACTGTCCCTAACTGCCACGCGATGTTGCAGAGGCGTGTCAACCAAGACAGCCCTGCAACATCCAGAGACTTGAGGTACTCAGGGCGGATCTCATCCACCCCCGGTGCCATGCCACCGAGGAGCTTCCGAACTACCTCGGTGACTTCAGCATGAGTGATGGATGAATCAACCTCTGGGTCCCCAGCCTCTGCTTCCTCTACAGAAGGCGTGACAGTGGGATTGAGGAGATCCTCGAAGTATTCCTTCCACCGCCCGACAATATCCCCAGTTGAAGTCAACAGCTCCCCACCTCCACTGTAAACAGTGTTGGCAGGGTACTGCTTCCCCCTTCTGAGGCGCCGGACGGTTTGCCAGAATCTCTTCGAGGCCGACCGGTTATCCTCCTCCATGGCCTCCCCGAACTTTTCCCATACCCGAGTTTTTGCTTCTGCAACCGCCTGGGCTGCAGCACGCTTAGCCTGCCGGTACCTGTCAGCTGCCTCAGGAGTCCCACGAGCCAAACAAGCTCGATAGGACTCCTTCTTCAGCTTGACGGCATCCCTTACTTCCGGTGTCCACCACTGGGTTCGGGGATTGCCGCCGTGGCAGGCACCGGAGACCTTACGGCCACAGCTCCGAACGGCCGCGTCAACAATGGAGGCGGAGAACATGGTCCATTCGGACTCAATGTCTCCAGCCTCCCTCGGGATCTCGTCAAAGCTCTCCCGGAGGTGGGAATTGAAAACCCCTCTGAGAGAGGGTTCCCAGACGTTCCCAGCAGACCCTCACTGCCAAGTCTGTTCAGCTTCCTCCTCTGCCAGCGGATCCAACTCACCACCAGGTGGCGATCAGTTGACAGCTCAGCCCCTCTCTTCACCCGAGTGTCGAAGACATACGGCTGAAGATCAGATGACATGACCACAAAGTCGATCATTGATCTCCGGCCTCGGGTGTCCTCGTGCCACGTATACTGATGGACACCCTTATGCTTGAACATGGTGTTCGTTATGGACAAACCGTGACTAGCACAGAAGTCCAATAACAGAACACCACTCAGGTTCAGATCGGGGAGGCTGTTCTTCCCAATCACGCCCCTCCAGGTAACACTATCATTGCCCAGTGATTGTTGAAGTCCCCCAGTAGAACGATGGAGTCCCCAGTCGGGGCACTTTCCAGCACCCCTCCCAAGGACTCCAAGAAGGCCGGGTACTCTACACTGCCATTCGGCCCATAAACCGAAATGATAGTGAGGCGCCTGCCCCCAACCCGAAGGCGCAGGGCAGCGACCCTCTCGTTCACCGGGGAAAACTCCAACACATGGCGGCTAAGGTGGGGAGCTATAAGCAAGCCCACACAAGCCCGCTGCCTCTCACCGCGGGCAACTCCAGAGTGGAAGAGAGTCCACCCTCTCTCAAGGAATTGGGTTCCAGAGCCCAGACTGCATGGAGGTGAGCCATATCTCTAGCCGGTACCGCTCAACCTCCCGCACTAGCTCAGGCTCCTTTCCCCCTAGCGGGTGACATTCCATGTCCCCATAGCCAGATTCTGTGTCCAGGGATTGGGCCGTCGGGACCACCGCCCACGACCGCCACCCAAACCACAATGCATCGGCCCCTTCTGAACCTCCCGCGGGTGATGGGCCTACGGGAAGGCGGGCCCACGTCGCTCCTTCGGGCTGTGCCCGGCCGGGTCCCGTGGGCACAGACCCAGCCACCAGGCACTTGCCTGCGAGCCCCAACCCCACGCCTGGCTCCAGGGTGGGGCCCCGGTGACGCCAATCCGGGCGACATAAGCTTACTCGTTTGTTCATCTATCATCAGGGGCTTTGGAACAGCTCTTAGTCTGACCCGTCACCTAGGACCTGTTTGCCTTGGGAGACCCTACCAGGGGCATTAAGCCCCAGACAACATAGCTCCTAGGATCATTCAAGTACTCAAACTCCTCCACCACGATAAGGTGGCGGTTCAAGGAGAAGGCAAACTGTAAGGTGTTAATCAAAATGAATGAATGGTCACCAGAGGAGGTCAAAGCACTAGTCTTCAGAGAAATCAAAGAACTGGACAAATACCATTGACACCAGAACAACACACCAATGTAATCATAACTGTCTGACTATGGATAATGGGTTCTTTCTCAATCTCAAAACATTAACTTATCATTTAGTGAGCATAATATGCATAGACCTGAACAAGATATTGATACATTCACTTCATCAGCAGAAGCTTATATGCTGATTACCAAAGAATACTTGAGTCAATCCATAAAAAACATTCAGTGTCATAGCAATTTCCGAAACCTGGCTCAGCTTTGAGAAGGAAGCAGATCTTGAGTCAAAAGGATATGAATTCAATTACATGAACAAGAAGAACAACAAAGGAGGGGATGTGGCTCTATGTGTGAATAACAGTCTGAACTATAAGGTCGTGGTGAACATGTCAAACACCACTGATGATGTGATGGATTGTATCACTGTAGAGATGTGCATGGAGAAACAGAAAATGTAATTGTCAGTTGTGTATACAGAGCACCAGGAGCCAGCATTGAAACCATTAATGCGATATTCCACTTTGCCAGAATAAGCCACTCAGTACGTACTCACCCCACATGTGATGATGGGTGAAGATCTTCAGTTCACAAAACAATCCTGGAGTTTTAGGAGAAACAGGATAGCAGCCTCATCCAGTATAATGGCAGTGAATGGCGACCACGGCTAAAACGTTTAAAAAAGAACACAAAACAAACACAAAATGTCTCCATCCTGCTTGTGTGGTGTAATCCAATTGTCCGCGAGCCGCAACATTAAAAATTAATCGCAAAAGATGCCATTTACACCATGTTTTTAGCCGAAATGTCACTGTAGCATGTAGCCGGTAGGATGTAAACATGGCGTCGATCTCGTGAGACTTCCGCACGTGCGTCCATTAAGAGATATACGAAGTCTTACAAAAAGCTGAACACTCCTACAAACCTCCTCATGTTGTGACACCTGCTACAGGTTTACGAGATATTTTTGCTTTTTATCTTTCAGCCATCGTAAATTTCATCCATCTACCTAAAGATTTTGATGGTGGCACAGAGACAGGCCCGCAGCATCCAGACCACAACCTGTCAGAGCACAAAGTCTGAAAGTAAGATGGAGAGAAAGGCCACAAAAACTCTGGCCATTGTGATGGGGATCTGATCTGTTGGACTCCTTTCTTTCTTTGTTGGAGCTTTGTACTCTTGGTTGATTTCAACGCACTATTTGCTTTGTTATATGCATTTGTGTGGCTTGGATGATCAAATTCAATGCTCAATCCATTTGTCTGTGCTTTCTTCTACAGCTGTTTTTCACATTCTCATTCCAAGCTCTCTTGACTCATTACTTGGTGGTAGTCATCACTAGTTTGTGTTAGTGAACATTTGCATCTCTTTCTTCCGTAAGTCATATGAAATTTTCCACTATGCATGCATAAAGTATCTGCATGCACAGCTCAGGACAAAGATAGTAGCATCCTGGAGCTTCAGCTGCCTAGTGTCATGGAGGTTCCACTTCCCAGTAATCATTATAATTCATTGTGACAGCCCCGAGGTCTTGATCCCTCTGTGGTACTTTGTGTGTGTTCTGTGCTGGTTGGAGCTGAGGTGCCATTAAGTCACTAGGAACACCTGGCCAGTGTTCCCAGGCTACTTATCCCCTTGCCCAGACATCTGGGCTGCAAGGTTTCTGTTGCGCTCCCGATGGTCCCTTCACCATACCGTGCTGCCCTTTTTCGTTGCTGTGTTTTGTTTCACACTGACAACATCACCTTTCCTTGGAGTACAGGGGTTAGATCTCCTCTTCCCCTTTCCCTAAATTGGCTTAGGAGCAAATGTAGTCTCAGGGTGGTTGGCAGTTTGTCTTGTCACTTTTCTCAGGCCAGCAGCCTGCTAGTGCATTAGTACCGGCCATTATGCTTTATGAAGACTTGAGGGGAGTTATGTAGTTATATTTCTGATTAGGCAGTTAGATAGTAGGGAACTGCTCTGGTTGCAGGCTGTGTCTGCTGTGCACTTGTGTGCCTGACATTGCATTCTCATTCTAGAGAATGAGCAAATATTTGTAAATTTTGCATGAAGTAGTAAAGGCATTTGTGGAAGCACCAGCTGAAAAATTTCTGGATGAGTGCACAAGAGATCAGCTGTTTAAGATCGCTGAATATTATGACATTGATATCGGTGAAAGAGTTAAAGTGACAGTGAAGACAAATTTGAAAGTTCATTTGTTTAAAATAGGGCTGTCAAAGTTAACACGTTAATAATGCGAGTGCTGATTGAGCTGCAGCTCCACCTGAAAGGTAAAAGTAAAAATGAGGCTGACCCACAGCAGAGAGAGAGAGGGCGTGTGAATATGGACAGATGTGTTGACTTGATATAAAAGTATTTTATGATCATGAATCATTTTATTAACATACATGTCTGTGGTGCGGGATGTTTTTTACTCCAAGTCCAATTTATGTACTTTTAAATACTTAATTATTTCATGCCGATCAATCATAACAGCGAAGGAGGAGAGACGAGCTGCAGAGAGGAGGGAAGGAGGGGGAGCGTGTGCGTGAAGTACCGACCAATATAAAAACTTTACTGGTGATGAATCCTGATGTTACTGTACAGTTCTGTGGTTTAAACACTACAGATTACAATATCTGTCGCTGCAAAGGCCAAACTGACAAACGCTCGTCTCCTCCACAAAATATTTGTCACTGTGCTGCATTATTATAAGTCATGATGGAGAGTCCAGACTCTGTCTCTCCTCTTCATCTCCTCGGTGTGTGTCGGTGTGCAGTTTGCTGTCTGCTGTGGTCTAAAACATCCTCACTGATGTAAACTGTCAGAGTGACTGTTATGCCCTGGCCTAGGGGAAACCTTGGCACAACACGAGTAGGTGCTCCCCCAGTCTTCCCACCACAAGAAAGGCCAGCAACATCCAGTACAAGGTTCAAAAGGAGCAGTTTTTATTTTTCTTCAGAGGGGGAAAATGCCAACATAACAAACAAAAGGTACTCTAAATTAACCCTAACTTCCCTAACAAAATAAAAAGGTAAATAAATGACAACGCTCTAACCTACCTCCTATAAACAAAGTAAACAGGAGAAAATGGGTTCAAAAGAAAAGGCTCCTCCCTCCTACGTACTGCTCTACTATTTACAGATATTTACAAAATTGATGTTTTAACTTACTCTACCCTCAATCAGAACAAGCTTCAGAAAAACTCCTCAGAGCACAACTATCTCATCACAACTTTTAACAGCTTACTATGGACACACAACCATCTCAACATGCCGACGTTTCATGGTGGTGGAAAGGCTGCAGGGGAGGGAGAGCGAAGTCGGCGCGAGGTTCAAATAGGCCAGGGGTTCCGCCCCCTGACCAATCGCGTGTCAGCAAACAGACGAGGCAGCCAATCGTCGGACAGCACCTGCTCCCAATTCACTCACTCACTGATTCCTACTGGAGGGAGAGAGAGAGAGAATACACACACACCAAAGAGAGGAGACACTGCGACAGAAAATATGTACAAACATCACAAATGACCCACAGTGTCATACAGTGACACTGATGTAAATGATCCTGCTGCTTTAATACAAAAAAATGAATATCGCGCATCATTTCATCATTATACAGACTGAGCTGAATAAAGGTGAGGATTTATCAGAGGACAATATTTTATCAAAGAAATAAACTATTATTAACAATAATGATACGAAATAAATAAATGCATATAAATAGTAAACTTTTCCTGAAATACTGCTGGTTCTGTGGTGTTGAAATTTTAAATCTGAAGCCTGCAGTTCCATAGAAACTTCAACTGACTTTTATATTTAAGTTTTTAATGGGATTTGGCCTTAATGTTAAATTGAGCAGGTCAATATGCTCACCTGTGTCTGACAGACTTGGATTTGGCATGTTATTATTTGAGCTTTTTTATGCTAAATGCAGTGCCTTTGAGGGTTTCTGGACAATGTTTGTCATTGTTTTTGGTTAATGTCCCTTTGAGGTACATTTTGAACAAATAAAAAATGTACGATTAATTTGCGAATAATCACGATTAACTACAGACTCATGTGATTAATCACAATTAAATATTTTAATCGATTGACAGCACTAGTTTAAAAAGTTTTGAAAGTGTTGGGTGCTGCTGAGGCTTTGTCTGTCTCTGTGCATGCCGAGAGCTCGTCTCCACCGTCAACAGTAAGTCCCGGTTTGTCGTTTCAGCAGCAAATGGAGTTGCTCCTGTTTGAAATGAAAGTGGAAACAGAAGTAGGATGTGGTGGAAAGAGTATGACAGGGTATTGATTTGGAGAAAGTGTCAGTCAGTAGAGAAGATGAGGCAGTGAGGGTAAGGTTGCAGCCAATGTCCTGCTGACTGATGTTTCTTCTGTTTCAAGAGACGATAAGTCATTTAGAGTTTGCTTGTGATTTGTTCACTCAGTTTGATCGCTGGTGTGCTGCTGCAGAGGTTGACTCTTCACACTTCTGAGGTAGTTTAAAAATAGGGAGGGAGTGATGAGAAAATTATTTGGGTTATGTAGTTGTGTCTCTGGTTCATGTAAAAGTGCGGGCTCTTGATGAATATGCCCCACCTCCAACTAAAAAGGCATTCATGTCTTGTTTGGAGCTAGGGTACTGGGCACCGGCACCAGGTATATGATAGGGCTCTCAAAGTCCATATGTATATAATAGGTAACATTAAGAAGGAGGGGAAAGTAAATCACACCACTTTCTGTGTACAACTCTTCTTTTCACAACTCTTTTACAAAGTCATTGTAGGAAGATAGTGCTGGAAGAAGTGCCACAGCAGCAACACTGCCTCTGTGGGCATCAGGAGCTGAGTGCACCAGTTGGGCGCAAAAAAGAAGGTCTTAACTACATCTGATGTTGTGATTGGAATTTACACTGAGTGCACCAAGCCTGACTCACCACGGTCGTAGCTGCGCCTGGTCTTACAATGCACATCCCTGTGAGTACATGTGAATTGTTGATTGTTGCCAAGCAACACACTTCTAAGCAAAGCATTATCATGTTTCTCGTAGTATTTTGAAAAGCTCCATTGGATAAAACTGAGTGCAATCAGCACCTGCAGGGTGAGAGACAGCGCTGTGTCTCTGTTCGACAGATGCTGCAGCTGAGTGGGAGAGTTAATTCAAACAGCGCTTCTCTGCTAAAATGAAACATCTCTATCACTTTCTGAATATATATCAAGCGGATTTGTCCTGTCATGGATGACACTTCTGAATGCCCCTCGTTAATCATCCCGTGAACAAGGTGCGCTGCTATCCTTGTTTCTTTTCTGGTTGTGTGATTCCATTAAAATTACCGTGGATACAAGTCTGAGTTTCCAACTTACGCCTGCTCCACACTAGGCATAAAAGTTACAACCAGGCAGAACACACACAAGGTTTAAGTCTAACTGGTGCATTCGTCTTAACCTTACACTGGTTGTAACTTTCCGTACTAAGTCGGACGTAACGTTACACTCAGGCATATGCCCAGCTGGTACACTCGGCTCCAGATGCGCACAGGTAATCAGAGTTGTAATGTAGCATACTTTGTTTTGAATGGGCGGGGCTGTGGTGTGATTACACAAAAGTTAATAACATTTTCTGTGCATGTAGAATGCACACAATGTCAATGTAAAGAGGGGCATAGGGAATGATGCAATTACATGAACTTTGCGTGTTTGTGGAAGTCAAAAATTTGTGTGTATCACAGAACTTCTGCACAGTTTTGCATGGAGAGGACCGAGCTCCAGAAGCACAGAGACAGCAGACAGCTGCTGAGGTCTGAGGAGCTCTGCAAATGAGAACTGGGGGGCAGCCTGGTGACTGTGGAGGAATAAACACTGTAAGCACACAACATTTTTGCTATACTGTGGACTCGTTTTCCAGTGGGAGGAGAGTTCAGTTTGTTTTTCAAATTTTTGGAATTAAAAAGTGGATTAAAGCTTCATTCTTGCACAACCTCACTCCACTGTTTACTGTAGACTAATTAGTCTCTCTGTCCATGTTGACTGCTGACTGTGGGAGAAATGTACTTTAAAGTTACATCATATACTTACAGAGAGAAAAAAGTAGAGAGACAAGAGGGTCCTAACAGAACCAGATTCTGGTGAGTACAGAGTTCAGTCAGAGGCTGCTCACTAGCTTTTAGCTAGTTGCTCATTAGCTTGCGACTGGCTGTTTGGGGTGAATTATCAAACTCAAGTAAAGCAAATAATTACAAATGTTCCCCAAATGATCTGACAGTCAAACTTGTGCCAGTAACCTAAACAAACTGTGACTATTTCACAGCCCCACTAAGCATTTATTTTTGTAACCATGGCAATGAAGGTCACCTGATTTTTTTCTCTAGATAAATTCATGGAATTAGTGTATCCATGTAGGCAAAATTGTAGCTTGTGTAAGCAGTCAATGCAACTTTGAAAGTATAAAGTTGGTTTATGGGCGGAATAAGAGACCGATGGAGTTGCATTATGTAAATGACAGCATTTCAGTAAATAAAGTCTGAAATCTGCCTTTGTTGCTTTTTTTTTTTTTCGTTTTTTTTCAGTCTGTCTCTTGTGAGTCCTACAAATTCACTGAAGTGCAATAGCAAATTGTTCTACATTGAGAACCCCTTTGAGAGGGTCACCTGACTATGATATGCTAATCAGCTCCGAAGACTAACTGATCCAATATTCTGCTCAGTGGCACAGAGCAAGGGCTCCCATCAGGACAGATGCACAAACCAAACAGACATGGTGTGAAACACACAGAGCACTAAAATAACTGAAAGTCTTTCTCTACAGAAAACTAGAACCTATTAATTTTCTTTATCTACTGCATGTTATTGCAAATGTTACCTTACAATTAATGATTGTTTATGCATGGAACCTAAAGTTTTTGTCAACAGCTCTAATCATCATATTTTTGAGGAAAAAATTCTCTGTTTTATAACACCAGAATTTTCTGGCATAACAGCAGCCACCACCTCCATTTATTTATTATATATTTTTGTTGGCTCTTTATCAGTTCTTATAATGTGTGGGAACCTTCTTGTAATAACCTCCATCATTTACTTCAAACAGCTCCACACTCCTACAAACTTCCTCATCCTCTCTCTCGCTGTAACTGACCTGCTTGTTGGGGTTTTACTTTTGCTTTATTTGTGTTACCGTATACAAGAAGCTCTTGTAATGTGCTAGGCCGTTTTGATATCTATCTCTGCGCATCTTCTATTTGGAATTGTGCTTTATTTCTGTTGACAGATATTATGCTGTGTGTCAGCCTCTGAGGTACAGAACTAAAATAAATGTCCATGTTGCTGTGATCATGATCCTGCTGAGCTGGACTCTATATGGTCTCATCTTCTTTTATGCTGAATTACAAAATATTCTATGTTTTTACCTCCCAGCTATCATAATGTCCACCATCTATCTAAAGATTTTGATTGTGGCACAGAGATAGGCACGCAGCATCCAGAACACAACCTGTCAGAGCACAAAGTCTGAAAGTAAGATGGAGAGAAAGGCCACAAAAACTCTGGCTATTGTGGTGGGACTTTTTCTGGTCTGTATGACTCCTTACTTTATTTGTTGGACCTTAAAAGGAAATTACCATATACCAGCGTATGTGTATTATGCATGTACGTGTCTTTCATGGTCAAATTCAATGCTCAAATCCATTCATCTATGGTTTCTTTTACAGCTGGTTTCGATCAGCTTTCAGAATGATCATTTCTGGGAAAATATTTCAACGGTGATTTTACTCATTCTAAACTCTCTTGACTCATTACTATAGTTTGGCTCTGAAGATTTACATCTCTTTCTACTGTGGGTCATATAAAATTTTACTTTGTACATTTCAAAAAAGTATCTGTGTGTGCAACTCAGTGCACAGATAGCAGTAATAATGTAAATGTTAACATCTATTTAAAAAAAAAAAAAAGATGATGCACCATATCTCTGTTTTTCTCATTTCTCACTCATTCACAAAATTGACTTGATCTCAAAAGTTTTATGTGTCAGTGATGCACAACTTGTAGCCAGTGGGCAAAATCTGGACCCCAATAGTTGCCAGGTGGCCCTTTGATTGTTTTCTCGTTCACACTGAAAATCAGTTCACACTGTTTTTCCCAGGAAGGAGGGACAGATATGCCAATTTTGGCTGATGGTCTAAATTAGGCTGTTACAACAGAGAGACAAATTATTTGCATGATGACCTTTCAGGCTGTGAAAAGTGCAATTATTAGCTGAAGAGGAGCAAAAGTTACACTGAAATGAAATTAAACTCATGCCATAAATGTGTTTACAGACTAAAAGAGCTTATATATGCTGCTCTTTCTGTTCCTTGTAGGATGGCAGAGGCTCTACTTATGTTTAATGATGTAACCTGTTTCAAATGTTACCAAAGCACAACTAAAATGTAGCTGTGGTTTTAATTTGTTTTGAATGAAAATTTAAAATAAATTTGAGTTATAGATCTTTTAATGTTCATACAATTTTCATTTTATCTGATAAGTAATGTTATTATTAATGTTTGTTTATTTATTGGTCCCTGGCCCCCTGTCACTTGTCAACGTGGCTCCGGGCAAAGCAAGCTGAGTAACCCTGTTGTCTGGGTTCTGGGGACAAAAATGAGCTTCACGCTCATACTGACCAAATACTTGCCCATTCACTGAACATCATGGAGTATTAGTATGTGGCAGCTTGATGAAACACAATTCATTTAGATTAATGACACATGTAAGCACAAGAAAAACTGAAATAATAAAGGCCCACCTACAAGATCAAGTGTCATGGTAAACAGAAAACCTGTTTATGAAAGAGAGAAAAGCTTAACACTTTTACTGGCATTTATCTTTATCATTACAGTTTCATAACAGTCCCTCTTAGGTTATTCTTCATCATGCATAAACTTTATTTTGTTTTGGCAGATGTCCTTAACACTCACTTTTTCAGTCACTGACTCAGCATTTTTACATTTATGTTCAAAGTGAAAATAAACATCCCCACACACCACCCAAACCCAGAAAAGCTTGTGTCATACAGACATGTTATCTACAGTTCTGACCTGGCCACAGTTATCTATTTCAAACTGACTCACTGTGAAAGAATTCAGAAAATGACCTGTGATTTGTTTTATGAATGGAATTTATTTTATAAATAAACGATAGCCGTGAAGCAACCTTACTTACATAGAAATCATATTTCTGTGACTAAATAAAAGTCAACTAGTGTTTCATCAGTTGCTTTTGATGTGAAGCTGCAGCAAGATTAATACAGTATTTTCTTCTCCAAATTTCGCCTATTCATAATACTGCAATTCCCAACATGTCATGATACTTTTATCAGTGGTCCACTGTGAAATTTAATTGTTTAAATATATATTTACAGGAGAGGGAGTGAGCCATCTGTTAACTGCTAACAACAAAAGTAGTAATGATTTTGAATGTGTTGGAACAAACAACAAGGAGACTAAACATTGTGATAATTTAATTTCAAGTCAGTATAACAGCACACAAGCCTCATTGTATAAAACATGGGAATAAATTATCACCAACTTAACAAAAACAAATATCTGTATACTGATCAACACAATGCCTACGTTCAAATAGTCATCTGTTGTCATGAGTTTAGTAACGCAAGAATGATATTGGAAATGCAAACGTGAAATGGTTTCACTCTGGGACTTCCGCGCGCCATGTTTGTGTAAGACGCAAAAGTTCGAGCTCTGCTGATTAACCAACTTACCAAAGACATTTGAACAAAACTCAGCAAAAATATGCCCAACGACGCCACAAAGACAAACGCTGCCATAGACTCTCCAGATATCAGTTTAGAAACAAAGAAGGGGAGGAAAAGCTGTCGGAAACAACTAAACTAACAAGCCTGCTAAGCCTGCGCTAGTGCTAGCAAAGGTACTGAAACTGCTGCTAAGAACATGGAGAAATGCTGCAAGCTATCGTCCAATCAAGCCGAGAAATAGGGAGGACATCTCACAGATGAGAATGGATGTAAAGGAATTTAAAGGCCAAACTAAGGAATCATTCACAAGACTTGAAACGTCAGTTGGGGGTCTGAGTGCACAACTAACAAACTGGAAAAGAGGGTTGTTGACGCAGAGGAGCGTATAACAACCATGGAGGAGACCACAGCGGCCCATGGAAAAGCCATCGGCTTCCTACTACAGCGTGAGGCGGAACTTGTGGAACGATGTGAGGACCTTCAGAATCGGGCAAGAAGGCAAAACTTAAGGCTGTATCAGGTTCCTGAAGGAAGCGAGGGAAGAGACATGGTGGCCTTCATTAAAAAGCTAATACGAAGGTGCTGACTGATCTGCCGTTAACTGAAGATGACATCAGGATTGACCGGGCGCACAGAGCGCTTATGCCGAAACCGAAAGAAAATGACCCCCCTTGCTCCATCGTGATTAAATTCGCAGATTACACAGTGAAGGAACAGATCCTGCAGCAAGCTTGGAAACAGCGTATAGTGAAGATGGCTGAGAGGCAGATCTACTTTGATAATGACTACTCACCTGAGCTGCAGAGGAAACGCGCTCAGGTCAGATACGTTGTTAAACAGCTGAAGCAGAAAAATATTAAAGCGAAGTGCATATACCCAGCTCGGCTGAGGATGACTGTGGGCTCCGAGGAAAAAACTTTCCAGACGGTGATGGACGTAGCGCCAGTACTTCAGGACTTGAACATCCAGGTCCGAGTTGACGAGAGGGATAAAGTGGAACGAGAGCTGGCCAGACACAGATGGGAGAAGACGGTCAGCATGTTTACGGAAGAAGACTGCAGATTTTTCTTCCCTTGAAATGACTGGGCATATTATGCAAGAAGTAAGGTTTATTTTAATGAGTATTTAGACAGCTATGAACAGCTGTGAATAATTTTCGGTTAGATGGGCTAAAGTTAAATGTTCTCATTACCCTCCTATTACAGTGGTGTTGTTGGGTTTATATACATAGTATTATTATTAATGTATTTAAATATATATCTACTTATAATTTGCCGAGCCCAGAATGTATCAATAACATATTATTTGGTCGTTTTGGGTTGGGGCATCAGCTGTAAGTGACTTAATATGAGTGATTTACACTCAGCCATTATAGGGCCGCAGCAGTTTACCCAACGGAGTGGGACTGCTGCACAATGTGACATTATCCCGGAGGGATTCCGCCACCCTCCGCCCGGTTCCACACGGGGCCTGGTCACTATTGAAGATAGGCCAGTTGAGGACTTGGAAGCCAGATTAATGTGTTTGATTTCTGATGTTCTTTATTGGAAATTGTACATAGTTTTTGTTCTGTTTTTGTTCTGTTTTGTGTTACTTCCTTGACAACTGATAGGATTTCTACAATAGGTGACGGTGCATTTGGCATTTATAAGCTGACTACAAAGCATTATGACAGCAAGGATTAAAAGTAGTGTTACATGGATGGTCTGACTGTGGTTAGCTATAACATAAAGGGTTTGGGAAGTCCAATTAAAAGAAAGAAAATACTTAACCAAATTAAAACTTTACACTGTTCAGTTGCAATGCTACAAGAGACACATTTGTCTGAGGCAGAACACCAGAAATTAAGGAGGGATTGGGTGGAACAAATATACAGTGCATCTCATAAAGGAGGGTGGAAAAGAGGGGTTGCTATTTTATTCAGAAGGAATGTTCTTTTTAACAGCGAAAAAGTACTGAAAGACAAGGAAGGAAGATATATCATGGTGATAGGTACGATTGGGGAGAATAGATTTACATTTCTGAACTTGTATGCACCAAATGAGGACTGTCCAAATTTTTTTAAGAAAATAGCTTCCAAATTGGCAGATGAAGGGGAGGGAATCAATAGTTGGGGGGGACTATAATTGCGTACTGAATCCAAGTATGGACCGACTACCGGCTGAGAAGGGACCTCGAGCTAAAAAATCAGTTACTGTTCTGGGAATGATGGATGGATTGGGCTTGAGTGATATATGGCGATATCATCATCCCAGAGATAGAGATTACACATATAGATCCCAAATTCATGGGAGTTACTCCAGATTAGATATGTTTCTTGTTTCAAAGGCTGATGTACATAGAGTGACAGAGTGCAAGATAGAACCCATTACCTTGTCAGATCATGGCCCCATTAAGATGAAAATAAATTTAGGTCAAGAAAAACAATTCAGGTACTGGAGACTTAACGTCTCAATATTGAATGACCCCCTAATCCAACAGGAACTACGTGACAGGCTAAAAGAATATATTGATATAAATGACAGCGGAGATGTTACTCCATCTATTTTGTGGGATGGTGCCAAGGCTGTTATGAGGGGACATATCATTCAAATTACATCGAGAATAAAAAAACAAAGAGAAGCCAGGAGAATTGAACTGGAAACTGAAATTATGAGGTTAGAAAAAGAACACAAAATATCAAGAAGAAGGAATATATTAGACCTATTAAAAAAGGAGAGACAAAAATTAGATGATCTACTCACATATAAAGCAGAGGGAATGCTTAGATTTGTGAAAAGAAAATACTATGAAATGGGTAATAAAGCAAGTAGGTTATTGGCTTTTCAGCTACGGAAAGCTCAATCGAAACGTGTGGTACCTAAAATTAAACACCCTGACACGAATAGAATTACCTCTCAACTGAGAGAAATAGCAGAGGCGTTTGCTGCATATTATAAAAAATTATATGAAGGTCAAGAATTATTAGGGAAGAAGGAGAATATAACAAAACTTCTAGACTCGATCCAACTGAATAGATTATCACAGGTTGAGGCTGACAGCATATGTTCCCCCATAACAGTACAGGAAATAATAGATAGTATTAGTAAATTAAAGAACAGTAAATCCCCGGTGTGATGGACTCTGGGGAATATTATAAAGTTTTTGTTAACGAGCTAGCCCCAATTTTATGTCGGGTATATAATTATGCACTGGATGAAAGGGACCCCCCAAAAAACCTGGTCAGAGGCAATAATCACGGTCATACACAAAGACGGAAAGGACCCCACTCAATGTTTGGGATATCGGCCTATAAGTTTGCTTTGTCAGGATTTAAAAATCTTGACCTCTATCTTGGCAAACAGAATACAAACATACATTCGGAAATTAGTTAACTCAGACCAAACGGGGTTCATTACTGGACGGCAGGGCACCAGTAATGTTAGACGAGCTCTAAATCTACAATATATTGCTTCGGAAAGAAAGACTCCATCAATGCTTCTCAGCCTAGACGCTGAGAAAGCGTTTGATAGATTGGACTGGATATTTTTGGAGCAAACACTGGCTCATATGGGCTTTAATGAAACTTTTTTGAGTTGGATTGGAGTGTTCTATATGAACCCGCGGTCAAGAGTCAGAGTTAATGGCCAATGCTCTGATTTCTTCGATCTGGGACGAGGGACAAGGCAGGGGGACACACTTTCGCCAGCCCTGTTCGCTCTTAGCATTGAGCCCCTCGCAGAATTGATTAGAAGCAAGGAATAAGAGATGAGGATGGAAACCAACATAAAATAGCTCTATACGCAGACGACATATTATTATTTATTGAAAATCCCGTCTACTCAATCCCGGCTCTCCTACAAAATCTTAATGAATATGGTCTAGTATCTGGATATAAAGTTAATCCTAGTAAATCAGAAGCAATGATGGTGTCTGGGGCATGGCCTAGCCAGCTAGATGATATAGTGTCCTTTCGTAGATCTAAACAGGGTTTCAGATATTAGGGATCACACTCACTCCCCAGGTAACACAACTATACCAGGCAAATTATAAAAAAATATTTGAGATATTTAGAAATGAATTGGCAAAATGGGATATGCTACCGTTATCCCTTTTGGGTAGAGTAGAGGCTGTTAAAATGAATCTACTTCCCAGACTCTTGTTTTTGTTTCAGTCTCTCCCAATCGGGATCCTGACATCAGCCTTCAATATGTTGGACAAGCTTATATCTAGATTTATATGGCAAAATAAGAGACCAAGAGTGAGACTTAAAACTCTCACTCTTGGGAAGAACAGGGGTGGACTCAGCTCCCCATATAAAATATTATTTTTGGGCAGCGCAACTAACAGCAGTGGTAGCCTGGATTAATAATGACATGGAGTCAGGATGGGTAAATATAGAGCAGAATTCATTGCCAGGTATACCTCTATCCGCTCTAGTGTTTTTGAGCAAGCAGTCCCAGGAGAAATTGGAAATCAAAAATGTATGGGTGAAACACACCTTAAAAGTATGGTCAACAGTCCAAGAGAGAATTAGAGGGACAGCTGCCCTTTCAAGGGCTATGCAGATCGATGGAATCCAGATTCCCCAGCCCCCAAAATGGCATCACCAAGAGATGGAGGCAGAGAGCTAACTTATTAAATAGTTCTGTCAACAGTGTTTTCGCCATTCTCATATCTCCAAGGACAGATCTTCCTGTTCAAAGTGATAGTTCGGTATTACAATTAGGATCGAATCACAAGCCATAAGATTGGAATATAATTAAAAAATGCTCCAACAAATGTAGAAACTTACTTTATTAATATAATTAAACATCAGCTACCCAACAAAAAGCATGTTTCCCATATATACAGAAATCTGCTATTGGATATGCCAGACAATACTTTTTATATCAAAAATAAATGGGAGCTGGAGTTAAATATTATAATTGAGGATGGAGAATGGGAAACAATATGCATTGGATGTCATAAGGGTATTAATAGTAACATGTGGAAGGAGTTTGACTGGAAGATGAAGACAAGGTTCTTTAAGACACCTTTGGTGATTTCCAAATTTGTAGTAACCCAGTTGCAATATACTGTTGGAGAGAATGTGGAATGGTTGGCGACCATTCGCACATATTTTGGGACTGCCCAATGATGCTTCCTTTTTGGAAGGGGGTAAAAAGCGAGATAGATAAAGTTTTGGGAATCAATTTACTATTCGCCCCAAGTCAGTTTCTTCTCGATCTGACTCCTGAAAACATGTACACCAGAGTATATGTACACCAGAGCACCTGTTACATATACTCTTGATGACTGCTAGGAAAATGGTGACAATAAAATGGAGGAATTCACAGCCACCTACAGTGGCACAATGGAAACAGAAGCTGGGGGAGGTGTATGGACTGCAGGCTTTAACTGCTCAATTACAATTAAGATATGATGTCTTATTGAGGAGGTGGCTACCTATAGAAAGATACCTCTCTAACTGAGGGGAACCCCACATTGTGATGTAATATATTAATTGTCCATTTATTTATTTTTCATTCAGTATTATTATTCAGCATCTGGACCCCAATGCTCTGCTGTTTTCTTCGCACTGCCATACATATTCTGTGATGCTGTCAAGGAATGTTCGGTACTGTGTTTTTCCGTGTTTAATAAAAATACAGTTAAAAAAAAAAGAAATGGTTTCACTCTTATGTAAGTTATGGAGTTCAGATATGTGGAGGTCGCTCAGAGTTGAAGTGAGCCAATTCAGGTTTTTCAGGCAAGTCCAACTGGTAAGAAACTGCAAGGTAGACCCAGCCTACCAATGTAGCTGGAGACAGGAACATCTGGTGGATCGCCACCGTGGTGCTGGCAGATGCACTGCTGGTGCGGCGTTGACATTCTACGTGGCTGTCCAGCAAAGCCCACAAGTTGTAGTGCTCTTCACTGGCAGATGTTGCTGCATACTCTGGAGGTACATCTTCTGTCGAGTCATGTTCAATAAGGCTGGCACACTCCCATGTCAGCCTTTCAACAGCAGCCTGAGCATTACTTGCATTACAAAATCCAACCTCTTTGAAGCGTGGATCCAGGATGGTGGCCACAGGCAGGGAGGTGACCTTTTCCAAACTAGTGAATTTCTCATTCAGATTGTTTTTCAAGTGGTTGGCCGGTGTGGCACCAATACTAGGAGCCATTTTGGCACATTCAGCAGCAATAACATGTCTTAACATTTTGGTTATTGGAATAGCCTTAGACCCCGACACTCTCCTCTCCTCAGAGAGCTCAACAGTTGCCTGATGGAATGGCCTTAAATTTGCTATGCACTGGTTGATGGCTTCATATTCTTCAGCACTGGAAGGAACTATGTCAGTACTTAGAGATGCAAGGGCTGCCCCCAATGGTTCTCTCTGCTCAAAAAGCCTTTGAAACATGGCAAAGGTGCTGTTCTATCTGGTATCCACCTCTTGAACCAGCTTCATTTGTGGCATGCCCATATTTGCTTGAATAGCACACAACTTTTCCTTTGCTCTTGTGCTTGACTTGAAGTGTCCTACTATTTTGTGGGCCCTGCCGCACATATTTCCAGCTCAGTAGTTTGGGAAAGTTTTTTCACAACAAGATTAAGCATGTGGGCAAAGCAATAAATGTGGCTGATATTTAGCTGATTTACACTTGCTACAATATTGTGGGCCCCATCAGTAATCATGCCACTGACTTTTTCAGTTATTCCCCACTCAGCTATTAAATTAGCAGTAACCTCTGCAATGTGGGCTGCTGAGTGGATCAGAGGAAAATACTGTACCCCTAAAAGTACAGTAGCCAGATCTAGGCTGTCTGACACATAATGTCATGTTAAACCAAGGTATGCATCCATGTTTATGGATGTCCACATGTCTGCCGTCAAGCTCACAGCTGAAGCCTGCTTCACTTCTGCCAAGGCCTTTTCTTTGGTTATGGTGTATCGTGCCTCCACCATTACCTTTACAGCTTTGCGGCTTGGAATGGAGTATGATGGATCCAGGATTTTAATGAAGTTTCTAAATCCTTCATCCTCAACCATTGAAAAAGGCTGGCCATCCTTGACAATCACATCCACCAAGGCCTCATCCAACCTCTGTTTTCTGGACACTGTGTGGGAGAAAATACACAGTATGTTGATATATATATATAATATATATATATATATATATATATATATATATATATATATATCATTGGTTTGCTGGTTGTCATCATGCCTGGCACGCAAGTGTCTCAGCATAGATGAGGTATTGTTGTTATAAGACAACTCTTGTGTGCACAGCAAACACCGCACCTACAAATAATTGTAATTTTGAGACCCATTTAAAAATGAAAAATACAGTTCAATAATTGAAACATAACATGGCAGGCATGTCCAGACTATTCCATGAAGGGCCATGTGACTGCAGGTTTTTGTTCCTACCAAGCTGGAGCACACCAGGCTCAACTTATTTAATGAACTAATTTCAGCCTTCAAACAGCTAATTAGTCGAATCAAGTGTGCTGTTGGTTGGTTGGAGCAAAAACCTGCAGCCACTCGGCCCTCTGTGGAATAGTTTGGACATGCCTGAGACGGAAAAATATTCTACCTTATTTGGTGGTATAAGATCAAAACGATCCCAAACCTTGGAACGCCGTTTACCGCTTGTAGTCGCCATCAAAATTGCCAAGAATCACCAAACTCACCAACACTCTCCAAATGTCTCTCTACTCACAACCCAACATTGTTGAGCAATAATGATACATCTTATATAGCTTGTTTAGCGCCAAACCACTCAAAGCTGTCAAACCAGGAAACGCATTGAAACCATCTGAGCCAATGAAATGCATTGAAACACTCTTACCCAATGAAACGCTTCAAAAAGCAGATGTTTTACACCTTGAAATTATGTTTCACTTTATAAATCATTGTGACAGCCCCAGGGCCTTGGTCCTTCTGTGGTACTTTGTGTGTGTTCTGTGCTGGATGGAGCTGAGGTAACATGAAGTCACTAGGAACACCTGGCCAGTGTTCCCATGCTGCTTATCCCCATTTGCCCAGACATCTGGGCCACAAGGTTCCTGTTGTACTCCCTTCACCATGCCATGCTGTGGAGGAATAAACACCATAGGCACACGTTTTTGCTCTACTGCGGACTCGCATTCTGGTGGGAGGAGAGCTCAGTTTGTTTTTCAAACTTTCAGAGGTAAAAAGTGGATTAATTTTCATTCTTGCTTCTTAACCTGCACTAACCTCATTCAACTGTTTACTGTAGGCTAATTAGTCTCTCTGTCCATGTTGACTGCTGACTGTGGAGAAATGTACTTTAAAGTTACGTCATGTATGTACAGAGAGGAAAAAGGAGAGAGACAAGAGGGTCCTAACAGAACCAGATTCTGGTGAGTACCGAGTTCAGTCAGAGGCTGCTCACTAGCTTTTAGCCAGCTGCTCATTAGCTTGCAACTGGCTGTTTGGGGTGAATTATCAAACTAAAGTAAAGCAAATAATTACTAATGTTCCCCAAATAATCTGGCAGTCAAACTTGTACCAATAACCAAACCAAACTGTGACTGTTTCACAACTTTAACAAAGCATTAATGTTTGTCACAATCACAATGAAGGTCACCTGATTTTTTTCTCCAGATAACTTAGGATATGATAGGAAGGATTGGTGTATCACATGTAGGCAAAATATATATATAATATATATAATATATAAAATATATATATATAAAGTGGTGTTAACTGGACACAGATTGAAGAGACCGGGATGGAGTTGCATTATGGAAATGGCCTAGCATTTTTAGCAAGTCCAGAAATATTGGCCTTTGTTGCTCTGTTTTTTTTTTTTTCACTGTCTCTTGTGAGTCCTTCAAATTCACAGAAGTGCAAAACTAGTTGTTCAACATTGAGAACCCCTTTGAGAGGGTCACCTGACCATGATATGCTAATCAGCTCTGAAGAATAACTGATCCAATATACTGCTCAGTGGCACAGACCAAGAGCTCCCATCAGTACAGATGTACAAACAAAACAGGCATGGTGTGAAACACACAGAGCACTAAAATGAACTGAAATTTTTTCTCTACAGAAAACTAAAAACTATTAATTTTCTTTATATACTGGCTGTTATTGCAGTCGTTACCTCACTATCAATATCATTTATGCATGGAAACTATTTTTTTTCTCAACAGCTCTTACCATGTTTTTGAAGAAAAAATTCTCTGTTATATAACACTAGATTTATCTGGCATAACAGCAGCAACAACCTCCATTTATTTATTATACATTTTGGTTGGCTCTTTATCAGTTCTTATAATGTGTGGGAACCTTCTTGTAATAACCTCCATCATTTACTTCAAACAGCTCCACACTCCTGCAAACTTCCTCATCCTCTCTCTCGCTGTAGCTGACCTGCTTGTTGGGGTTTTACTTTTGCTTTATGTTGTGTTACCGTATACAAGAAGCTCTTGTAATGTGCTAGGCCGTTTTGATATCTATCTCTGCGCATCTTCTATTTGGAATTTGTGCTTTATTTCTGTTGACAGATATTATGCTGTGTGTCAGCCTCTGAGGTACAGAACTAAAATAAATGTCCGTGTTGCTGTGGTCATGATCCTGCTGAGCTGGACTCTATATGGTCTCATCTTCTTTTATGTTGAATTACAGAATATTTTATGTTTTTACCTCCCAGCTGTCATAATGTCTGCCATCTACCTAAAGATTTTGATTGTGGCACAGAGACAGACACGCAGCATCCAGAACACAACCTGTCAGAGCACAAAGTCTGAAAGTAAGATGGAGAGAAAGGCCACCAAAACTCTGGCTATTGTGATGGGAGTTTTTCTGATCTGTTTGACTCCTTACTTTATTTGTTGGGCCTTATCAGGAAATTACCGTATACCAGCATCTGTGTATTATGCATGTGGGTGGCTTTCATGGTTGAATTCAATGCTCAATCCATTCATCTATGGTTTCTTTTACAGCTGGTTTCGATCAGCTTTCAGAATGATCATTTCTGGGAAAATATTTCAAGGTGATTTTACTCATTCTAAGCTCTCTTGACTCATTACTTGCTGGTAATCATCACTAGTTTGACTCTGAAGATTTACATCTCTTTCTACTGCAGGTCATATAAAATGTGCCACTGTACTATGCATGAAGAATATGAATGCACAACTCTGTACACACATAGCAGTATACAGTAAACAGTAATACAATAATGCCAATGTTAATGTCTATAAATTATCACTGGATCCACATATCTCATTGTTTTCCTCATTTCTTGCTGTATGTTTTCAGTCAGATGTTGCATAATAATTGCAGGTTTTACAGTAGTCTTCAATTGGGCCTTCATGAGTTGTTTTGGCTTCAGATGAAAACAGTAAATCAAATAAAGTTTAATCACTGTCAGTCAAAAGCAGAATGACTAAAAAGTCCTTCATTTGTAGTAACATTTAAATCAGTTAACAATAAGCACATGCATAGCTCAAGTAAAGAATGGTGGTTTACTTTTTTCTCTGATCAGATAAAAAAAATTATGTCTGTTCACTTCAGAATCTTTTACAATAGAATCACTTTTGTGCAGGTTCATAATTTCTCATTCTGCCTCTGCTTTAACACTCACAAAGACGCTGTGAATCCATGATAAAGCAGAGAAAATGTTCGCTTTTACTGCCCATGATGACCATGGCTATTTATAATATGTACACTGCAGTTTCTGTTAACAAAACTGAGTGTTTATTTGTGGACACTCTTCTTGCTTTTGTGAGACATTTTCACAATGAATCAAATTTACAAAACAGTGCAAGCAGGGTTCTTTCAATCAGAAGACTGTGTATATGTTTTCATTTTATTCCTCTTCAGTTATCAGTCTTCAGTCTGACTTTTACACATCTCACCTCCAACATTACAACATAGTTGTTGAATGATTACATTTTGATGCAGTGGAAATGTATGTATGAAAGAATGTTGCCATCAAAAACTACTTAAATCATAAAACATTTTACTTGTCAGTTGAGGCAGGGGCCGAATTATCTGGCCAAATTACTTGCTTGTAATCATCACTAGTTTTTCTCTTAAGATTTACATCTCTTTTGTATTCAAATGTACAACTCAGTACACAGATATCAGTGCCTAGTAAACAGTTAATACAATCATAAGAACAGCTCTGAAGTTTTCTAAAAATGAAGGAATTCTTTATTTAATGTCAATCTTGGTTTTATGGTAGTTTTCAGTCACTGCCTTCATTAGTTGTTTTTGCTTAAGATGAAAACAGAAAAAGAAATTGAATGAATTTTAATCACTGTCAGTCATAAAACAGGATGACTAAAAAGTCATTTTCTGTAACATTTTAATCAGTTGACAACAAGTTGCTTATTGACCACAACATTGTGTAGATTTTAGTGAAGAGAGACAACTTCTAGTTTTCACAGCACAAGTATAGCTCAAGTAAAAAATGGTTGATAACTTTTGTCTCTGATCAGATAAAAAAAATATGGATGTTCACTTAAGAATCCTTTATACTAGAATCACTTTTTGTGCAGGTTAATGCTTACCCTTTAAAGTAAATGAGACAGAATGTTGCTCTCAAAAACTACTTTATCTCAAAACTTTTATGTATCTGTGATTCACAATTTGCAGCCAGCTGGTGAAATCTGGCCCCATCTGAGCCCAGTCATGGCTGCCAGGTGGCTCTCTGACTGTTTTCTCATTCACAATGAAAATGAATTGATTGACGCTGTTTTTCTCAGGAAGGACAGGTATGCCAGTTTTGGCTGCTGTCAGTAACAGAAAAAAGGCTGATTTGCATGATAACCTTTCAAGCTGTGAAATGTGCAATTATTAGGTGCAGAGTAAAGAGGAAGAGGGTAAAGTAAAGTAAAAAGTTAGACAGAAATTATGATAACTGTGATCTCATAAATCTATATTCCATCCTTAAAGAGCTTTCATATGCTGCTCTTTTTGTTCCTGGTAGGATGAAAGAGGTTCCAGTAACCTCCATGTCACCTGTTTCAAACTTTACCAAATCACAACCAGTGTTGGGCACGTTACTTTTAAAAAGTAATTAGTTATAGTTACTAGTTACTTCTTCCAAAAAGTAACTGACTTAGTAACTGAATTACTCCACTATAAGAGTAATTAGTTACCAGGGAAAGTAACTATTGCGTCACTTTTTTAAAAAGTTTGAATATGTCTAAGAATTTGGATTTTTTCCAAGCAGGGTTCACAAGCCAGTTGCATAGAGTAGAATTGCATAGACAGGTACTTGCACAGAACTTTTAATATTTATTGATTAGAGTGAGAGGGACCTGGCTGCAGACCTCCAACCTCCACGGTTGACAGGAAACACGTCACCTCCACAGCAGAAGATGTTTTTATTTTTGTTTTTTCCCGTGTGAGGGCCGCATTCTGCCTAATCACTATTTCATTCTTAAAACTGGCACATAACAAAATTAGCACATGGATTTAAAAAATATATAAACAAAGTTTATTCATGAAATATTTATATAAAGGCTTCATACAATAATTTACATGAAGGATATGAAGTTAATTCAGTAAGTCTTTAAAATGTCACCATTTCTTTTAAATGCTGCAAAGTTTACATACAATTTCACAAAATGTACTTATTAAACATGAAGAATACATCAATAAAAGTAAAAAAAAAAGGGCGTAGAGAGGCGAATGCACGGCGCTTGTCAGTGTTCTGTCTGCCTCTTACACAAATGGCTAAGCTAACGTTAGCACTGGATTTAGTTTAGCTCACAACCTGAGTCACAGATCCCGTCGCCCAGTCTGAAAGTTGACGTTTTGCCATTCATTGTGTTGACTCGTCAGATCGTGGTGTGTTTTTAAGGGACTGTTACAGAACACAGCTATTAATAGACTTGCGAGATTGTTCACGGGTCTGGGGTTACCTTCAAGACTCGATCATCACTCTCTCCCTCCTCTGTTTGTCTCATTTCATTTCCATTCATGAATAAAAATAACTTGCTGTGTGCGCGTGTGGTTTGTGTGTAAACTGAACACTGCCTCTGATTGGCTTACCATGAAAGCTTACTCTGCTTTAGCCAATCATCATCACTTATGCGGTTGTCTCGCCCCTCCCTCCTCCCTCGCCAAAGAAAAAAATAAACAACTTTGCAGCTCCTGTGGCTGAGAGCCGAGTCGGATGACAAGAGCTTCAATGAGTAGCTTTAGTTTATAACGCGCCCCATTTAATTGTCGGTAACGGTAACAACGTTGTAACGATGGAAATAGTAATTAGTTAGATTACCCATTACTGAAAAAAATAATGCCGTTAGTAACGTCATTTATTTTAACGCCGTTATTCCCATCACTGATCACAACTAAATTGCAGTTTAAGTTTGTATGCACAGAAAATCATCTGATTTATCTGTCAATCCTTGCACAGTTAATTTAGTTCATAAGTTAGGTCAATAAATCAATTAATTTGAAAATAAAGAATTTCAAAGAAAGAAGAGGTATGGTCCTTTTAATGCTTATTCATTTGATCTAATAACTTATGTTATTATTAATGTTTGTTTATTAACTGGCCCCTGGCCTCCTGTCATTTTGCAAAAGTGGCTCCTGGGCAAAGCAAGTTGAGTAACCCTGTTGTTGGGTTTCCTGGGATAAAAATGAGCTTTACACTCATCCTGACCCCACACATTAACCCATTCATTGTGCATTACTGTGTATTATTTAGCAATTAGTATGTGGCAACTTGATTAAGTACAAATTAATTTAGATTAATGTGACATGTAAGCACAAGCTAAACTGAAATAATAAGGACCCCTCAAAAAGATGGTGCATCAAGTATCATGGTAAACAGAAAACCTGTTTATGAAGAGAGAAAAGCTTAACACTTCTCCAGTTTTTTATCTTGATCATAACAGTTTCACAACAGTCACACTACGGTTATGGAAGCTATGAGCACATCAGCATTTTAACACAATAATTCCCCTAACATGAGGTAATGATGCAAGTTTCAACATAAGGCCTCAGTAATTTCAGTTTGTTATTGTGCTTTAAGAGGAGCATACAGGATTATCCAACAAAATTTTAATATGGTAAACCTAAAGACCTTGAGCAGAGGCTCTGGGGTCTTGGGACAATCACTATTCCTTATATTTTGGAGTGGCAACACCCCCATATTACACAAGCAGTTCAGTTTTCTTGTCATGAGGAGAACTATACAACTTGGGTTTGGGCTTGAATCAGGAATTAAAAGTCAGGATATCTCATCTTCTGCTGCTTTGGTTTCACATTTCAGTCTGACTCTTGTGAGTAATCCATCTGTATAGAACGGCCTTGCTAAATGACTGTAATTTACGGCCTTCCTTTCTGATCATTTAACACTTGGCCCACCAGCATTCTAGCACCCCCACTGAGTGCCGAAATGGTCAGCAGGACTGTCATATGTAATTCCATTGTGCTCAGAAGCATATCAAAAATGCATTTTTTATACCAGAAATTATGATAAATAAACAAAATTTCACAGCCTAGAGCAAGATCGCAAATTTTTCAATGTCTAATGTCAATTCACTAGTCAGCTTTTTATTTATTTATTTATTTATTTATTATTATTTATTTATTTATTTATATTTATTTATTTATTTTATTGTGTGCATTTTTTTGCCGCTGCCTCACATTTTCCATTAAAATGGACAGTTTGCTAAAATACACTCTACAATAATAAATAATACATAACTTTTAGTCTACTATATTGTCATCATATTATAGTATGTGCTATATTATTCTTAAGATTTAATTTTCATGCAGGATAGTATGTGTTTTGTTGCTCCTATGTGCTACTGGCAGAGCATGCCTGGTGCTTTTATTAATTGGTCAATGATCAGAAATCACCATGAATTCAAACTGCTCTGAATCCAGAATCCACTGGGGTGAAAAACTGCATGTGATGGATTTACTGTCAGCAGTTGGCTGTGGCAAAAAGTGCCCCTCACTGAAGAAAGACGCCAAAATCTCCTGAAGAATTCACCCAGACCCTCAGACCAAGTGATTGAAAGTTATTTTAGTGTTTTGCCTTTTAAGTTTGAGTGATCATTAACTATATTAAGCCTACGATGTTAAACATCGCAGTGCGTGTGGTGCGAGCCATCTGCTGCGCTCAGCAACAGCCTGTGAATATGAACAAAATGTGGAATCTGTTTCAGCTCAATATCATTGCTATCATTTTTGCCTCATGTAGTTCCTGTGTACTTTTGGATCTGGACTTTGCTTTGGTGTGAGGATTTTTGGATTCTGGACTTTGATTTTTGTCTCTCCTTTTGGATTTGTGGTTGCCTTTGTTTGCCCTTTTTCTAGCATCATAAGTTTTGTGTTTTGTATTTTTTCACTAAACACTTTTCTGTTTTACAGGAGATGCAGAGGGTGTGCTCTGAACTGGTGCGACTGGGTCAGCTATTGCAGGCTGCAATGTTTGAAAAACTTAATGTTAAGAACTATTTTGTCAAGATCTAAGATTTTGGACAATCCTTTAATGGCTCAGAAGACCTATCTCAGTTGCAGACCTGTCTCAGTTCCCCAAGCAGCCCCGATTCTGGGTTTAGCATGGAGTATCCTAGCCTCCCCCAGCCTGCTAGCTTACAGTCGGCCTCCTCTGCACGCAAGCGTCAGCCCCATGTTCTCAGCTATTAACGCAGTACACCAGCCAATGCATCTCCGTCTCCAGTTGTGGTAGGGTTGCCACCTCCATCTCCAGTTGTGGTGGGACTACCACCTCCAGTCCCAGCTGGGCCACAGCCATCTCCATTTGCGGCTGGACCATCACCGCCGTAGCAATCTTCTGTCCCAGTGGGGCCGCCACCTTCAGTCCTGGTGGGTCTGCCGCTGCCATCTTCAGTTCCAGTCAGTTCCAGTGGGGCCACCGCCACCATCTTCAGACCTGGTGGGGATGCCATAACCATCTCCTGTCCTGGCTGGGCCACTGCCGCAGTCATCCCCTGCACCGACTGGACCACAGTCCTCCTCTTCTCCGACTGGGCCGCAGTCATCCCCTGCTCTGCCTGGGCTGCAGCCATCTCCAGTACTGGCTGGGCCGTCACCACCACAGCTATCTCCTGTACCAGCGGGGGTGCCGTCACTTTCAGTCCTGGTGAGGCTGCCACTGCCATCTTCAGTCCTGGTGGTGATGCCAGGACCATCTCCTGTCCTCTCTGGGCCGCTGCCGCAGTCATCCCCTGCGCCGGCTGGGCTGTCACCACTGCACCCATGTTCTGTCCCAGTGGGGCAGCCGTCATCTTCAGTCCTGGTAGGGCTGCCACCACCATATTCAGTCCTGGTAGGGCTGCCACCACCATATTCAGTTCTGGTTGGGCTGCCGCAGCCATCTCCTATCCTAGCTGTGCCACCACCACTGTCATCTCCTGTCCCTGCTGGGCCACCACCGCAGCCATCTCCTGTCCCAGCTGGGCTGCCGCTGCAGACATTCCCTGCTCTGACTGGGCTGCCACCATCCCCTGCTCCAACTGGGCTGCAGTCATCCCATTCTTTGACTGGGCCACAGTCACCCCTGCTCCAACTGAGCCTCAGTTTTGCTCATGCTCTGAGCTGTAGTAATCTTAAGTCCAAGTGCTGCAGCAGCCTCCGGCGACCCACCAGATGCCAAGTCGTTGGATCTGCTGTTAGCCAGCAGAGGAGTCCCATCCTTGTCGCTGGCATCTGGAGGGGCCTGGTCTTCACCTTTGGCCTCCTGCTAGTTGACTAGAGGGGACCCGTCTTTGCCGTTAGCCTCCTGTTCATCTGACAAAGGGGTCCTGCCTTTGTCTTTGCCAGCACCTCGCCAGCGCCGCCGTTGGCCAGAGGGGCCCAGTCTTCACCAGTGCCACTGGCCAACAGGGGGATCCCATCATCTTTGTCTTCGCCGTCAGCCACCAGAGGGATCTCATCTTCGCCTTTCTCAGCAACCTTCTGGTCACTGCCACCTTCATCACTGTCCTCCTGAAGGCTTCCAACTTCTTCATGCTCCAGAGGTGCTCCGTCTTTTGGCTCTGCCTCCTAGTCGCCCCTCTGATCTGCTCTGCTCCCCTGGGTTGACCCCAGGCTGTCCACCATAGGTCTCTGGTTCCAACTCAGCCCATCCACCAGGCCGTCCTCCTAAGGTCCCTGGCTCCGCCTTTTCCCTGTCTGCCTGAGGTTTCCATACAGCCCCTGTCATTAAACTTTTGCACATGTCCATTCCTGTTGAAGGTTGCATTTAGGTCCTTTTCTCCTGTTTCTGGTTGACATTTTGACACCGTGAACTAGCCCACAGGGAACCTCCTGTTTTACAGGAGCTGAAAATGGTGACCAGTCGATCCAATCCAGTAAAATATTTAGTCTTAAACACATTTTTACATCAATGGCGAAGTTTTGGTGCATCATTGTCAAGTTGGGTGGATATCCTAAACATTCACATTTTCTGTCATAATTTAAGTTAGCATGTAAATCAATATCAAAATGGTCACTGTTCCGTGACCTTTCAATTGACACCTCAGTTGACCCAATAGGAGAGGAAAGCCTTTATGTTCAAATCAAAAATAAATATCACACACCACCCAAACACAAAAAGCATTGTGTCATACAGACATGGCGGTTCCTTGAGGTCAGCCTCTATCCAAACTCTGCCATTACTGACAGTTTGTAACTGACCTGACCGGCTAACTTTGCTATGAGTTGATTGGCTATTCTCAAACTTGCTGCTGGCGTCTTGACAAGCTGAGTCACATAATCAGCTAACTTGAGTCACGCTGAAGCTGATCATCAATTCATGTTGCTGCAACTTCTCCCTGCAAGGTTCCAAAACAGTCTCAGTTCAGTCCAAATCCCTGGACTGAACTGGACTTAATACAGAACAGTATGATCCAGCCAGACACAAACTCAACAGAGAGAGATTTTGAGAATGAACTGTACGAAGGAGTTGGAAGAAGTCAAGTAGTAAAGATTACAGAGAGGCAGTTAAGTCTTTTGCAGACAACTCTCATCTTGCTACATATCCCACTAGCATACATAATGCTAGCCTCGAGCCTACTTCCCAGCCAGCAAGCATTCAACCTACTAGCCTCAAGACCATGCCTTGGCCTGCGAGCATCTATTCTCCAAGCTTCTACTCAGCACCACTACATTCTACCATCCAGCCCACTAGCTTCCTGTAACCTTAGCTTACTGGTGTAGCCGGACGGCTTCTCCCCTCCCGGCCACTACATGTCACTGTGCCAAGTCCATCGGCACTGTGGCTGTGGCACCTGGCGCATCTATATATACAGGTGGGCGGCCTCACCTCGTTCTCTTCCTTCCGCTCTGAGATCTCCTCATGGAGGTGGCTGCAGCCTGGCGTGGCGGATCCGTGGCGTGGCAATATCAGGGTGCACGGCATATCCACTTGTACAGGTAATGCCAGTTATCCTTCTTTCATGTGTGCAGTGCACGTTTGGTGACAGAAATCTCCACTCTGTTGCGCAGCTGACTGCTGAGATGCTGGGAGACAGGTCGCTCTGCTTGGGGTGCTGTGGGTTGCATCCGTGACTCCGTGGTGAGCTGATGTTGCCCGCCTTTGTTTTCTTGCTTGTCATTTGGGCCCTGATTGATTGTTTTGTATGTTTGCTGCAGTGTAATTGTGCCGCGGCTTTTGGTGGCTCTCCTTCTGCTTTCTGCCATGCTGTGCGGTATATATAACTCATTAAAGGTAATTATCACATTTAGCATACTGAAGAATAATCATATGGTAAAGATTATTATTGACTAATTGTTTGCCTTTCACGTGTTATGTGTTTATGTGTTATGTGCTGCAGTTAAGTGCATGGCCTGTCATAAGCCACCACTTCCCTTGGATGCACTGCTGTTTCGACTCTACTCTACTTTTCTGCATGCTACACTCTACGCGTTTCAGCCCTATGCGCTATGCTCTACGCGCAATGCTCTACACGCTAGGCTCTACGAGCTTGGCTCCATTGTTCTGCTCTGTCTGATTTTGGCTGTACTGGGCTCTGTTTAGCGGGGTGACTTCCTCTCTCCTGAGGCTCTGGTGCCGATCGGAGCATTTTGACTCAGGCCATCATTAGACCCTGATCACCATACCCATAGCTGCCAGCAGACTTTTCATTGCTAGTGAAAGCCACAACAGCCATTATTAGAGCTCGTAACTATATTTTAATGTCTCCTTCACCCACTCTGCTGCCTGGTACACCCCTGAACTTCGCTTGACGAAAACTTGTACCCGGCAACTTGAAAGACTCTCCAAAAAGACAGGTCTCACAGTCCATCTGGAAGCCTTCAAAGACCATCTGCAGCAATACAAAGATGCCCTTTCCTCTGCCCGATCCACCTACTACTCCCAACTGATTCCCTCTGGCTCTGGAAACCCAAAAGCACTTTCCTCCACAATCAACAAAGTCCTCAACCCCCTGGACAGCAGCTCACAGTCATTTACAATTGACAAATGCAGCTCCTTCCTCTCATTTTTTCAAACTAAAATAGACAATATCTACAGCAACATAACCACCACTGCATCTGCTCCCCCTCTACCCACCTGTCCCCCCTTATCGTGCCAACCATTGTCTCAATTCTCCCCAGTCTCCCCTACAGACCTCTCCAAACTCATTACTGGAATGAAACCTGCCACCTGCACCATGGACCCCATCCCCTCATGCCTGGTCAAGGCCTGCTTTCCTGCTCTTTCCCCACTAATCACCGCAACAATAAACTCCTCCCTGTCAACTGGCATCGTCCCACCATCTCTTAAAATCATTGCTGTCACCCCCATTCTAAAAAAACCTGGACTCAACCCTGACACCCCAAACAAGAGATCAGTCTCTAAGAGATAGAGCTCAATCTCTAACCTGCCCTTCCTCTCCAAAGTACTGGAACGTGCTGTTGCCTCCCAACTAAAAGACCACTTCTCTGTCAATAATGAAACATTTCAATCTGGATTCCGTTCAAACCACAGTACTGAAACAGCCCTCCTCAAAATCACCAACGACCTCCTTCTCTCCTCTGACGCTGGAAACCTCAATATCCTCATCCTCCTCGACCTCAGTGCTGCCTTTGACACCATCAATCACTCCATCCTTCTCATCTGATTTGAAACCATCTTCAACATCACTGGATCTGCCCTAAACTGGTTCAAATCATACCTCTCTGACAGACTTCAGTTCATCTCCATCAATACCTGCAAATCCCCCACTGCTCCCCTCCTCCAAGGCGTCCCCCAAGGTTCAGTTCTCGGCCCCTTGGTCACATAATCTGCTGTCACAGTCTCCAGTTCCACTGCTTCGCCGACGATATCCAGCTCCTCACCTCCACCAAGACAATCTCCACTGCCACCCACTCAACCCTGACAAACTGCATCACTGAAATAAAATCCTGGCTTCAATCCAACTTCCTCAACTAAACTGTGATAAATCTGAAATTATCATCATTGGACCAAAAACACTCACCAAATCCATCCATCTCAACATCGACGGCTCCACAGTATCCTCATATTCGAAACCTTGGCATCATTTTTGACCAAACCCTCTCCTTCAACCAGCACGTAAAGCACATCACCAAAACAGTCTTTTTTCACCTCAAGAACATTGCCCGCCTCCATCCATCCCTCTCCTCCACAGCTGCAGAAACCCTCATCCACGCCTTCATCACCTCCCATCTGGACTACTGCAACAGTCTCCTCTATGGCTCACCATCAAAAACTCTCAATAAACTCCAGTACATCCTGAACTCAGTAGCTCGACTACTCACTCACTCTTGCACCCGTGACCACATCACCCCCGTTCTCCATAAACTCCACTGGCTCCCCATCCCCCAGAGAATTCATTTCAAAATCCTCCTCATAACATACAAAGCTCTAAACAACCTGGCCCCACCTTACCTGTCTGAACTCCTCCATCAACACACTCCCACCTGCACACTCCGCTCTGCCGATGCAAACCCCCTGCCTTATTAAGTTGTGGTGCATCATTTTCAAATTAGACAGATGTCCCAAATATTCAAGTGTTCTGTCACAATTCCAGTTCGCATGTAAATCAATATCGGGGTATCAAAATGGTTGCTGTTTTGTGATTTTTCAATCAATACCTCAGTTGACCAAATTGGAGAGGAAAGCGTTTATGTTCAGAGCACAAATACACCCACACATATGACCAAAACCCAAAAAGGCTTATGTCATACACACATTACTGCTCCTGAAACAAATTGACAAGGTCAACCTCTCTTTCCTCTGTCCAAAATGCTGCTATTACTGACTTCTTCTGTTTTCAGGGGACAGGTACAGTGGGCCTAGGCGGCAGTGTGTCTTCACGAGTCCCTTTTTTGTTGGTGTGCTGTGTCACAGGTGGTGGATTAGTTTAGGACACCTCCCCTTTGTGTGTGTGTGTGTGTGTGCTCCCTGCCACCGTGATAAGCCTGGCCCATCCTTCCATTGGTTATATATACCTGCTTTTGACTTTAAATCCTGGTTTCCCTGACATTTTAACATTTGGGTATTGTTAATTGATGTATTTCCCTTTTTTTGTTAAATAAACTTATTTTTTAATGGAACATGTCTCCTGCCCTTGTGATAGTGAACCTGTGTACATTAACAATTGCTTGGTAACTTACTGATTTTATTTCATGGGGTGGGGGGGCTCCCCCGGGACTCCCCCCTAGGTGGCATTGTCGCAACACTTTCAATCACCTGCTCACTGCCAAATTGTGGTATCGTTTGCAGGATTTCACATTTAAAGGGCAGTGACGTGTGCTTTTTCTTTTCTTTTCTTCTTTAGATTGTATTGTATTTTCTGTTGGTAGGATTTTAGTGAACTGTACCTGTATGTGTAGTGGTAGAGACAAAACAGCAGCATTTTTTCTAGGTACCCAACTTTCCACATCATTTTTAGAGGCCTTGGTGTGGCTTTCCCTCAATGAATATGGAGGACGAGGTACAGCTGCTCAGGGGGCTTCCTCTGCCTCAACTAGTCATGCTCCTGCTGCAGGTGGGACTGCTGCTGTCACAGAGTGGCAGGGGTCATTAATGTCCCACGTTTAAGGACAGGACAGGCACAGGAATAGCTAAGTGGATAGAAGAGATAGAGGCCTGTATGTGTGCCAGCCACCTATCCATTGCTTGTTTTCATCTCTGATCATTTGGACTGAGAGGCGAAGGGAGAGATCAGGTTTTGGACTTGTAGAGAGCAATGAGATCCAGCCAAAGTTCTTGCCATCTTAAAGGAGCTGTATGGTTGTGTTCAATCTTATTTTACACTCCAGTAGGCTTTCTTTTCTCAGTGTTAACTTGAAGGTGAGACGTTGTAGGAGTTATACCTAGTCCTCATAGTTTTAATGGAACAGGTCAAGCAGCGTGCACATGTTGGGATGCCCAATGCTGATTTTCTCCTATGAAACCATTTTACTGAACATGTCCTTGACAGTACTCTTCACCGGGAACTCAAGCAATTAGTTTGTTAGTTTGTCACCAGCCCACTGCCACTCTGTTGGAGCTATGTATTGAGGCTATTAGGTGGGAGAGGGAGGGTCTCCCAAGGGGTGCTAGGTGGTGTGACACGAAACCCTGATTTGGATGAATTGTGAAGTGGCAACAGGAGCAGCATAACCACCTCACCCAAACGGGAGCCTCCTTGCAGGCCCCTCGCTCCCAAGGTCGGACTTCTCATAGTGGCCCTTCAATCTGCAGAAAGTTCCAGTTGCCGGGTCATTTTGCTCACGAATGTGATGCTGAACGGGTTCCCCTTCGTGGCTGAGTTAGCTTGGATGCTGACATGAACTCGAACACTGCCAGGTGTTCCGACTCCTCCCACCCACTGTAAAACTGAAGCCCACTGAGCTGCCAAGCCACAGTTCGGTAGGGGAGTTTACAGGCTCACAGGAAGGTGTGGTGGCTGGATTGATAGCTTCCTGTCCGAACATTAACGTCTCGATCAGCAGGGTCACTGTTTCATGCTTGGTAGATACTGGTTCCATGGTGTCCGCCGTTATTGAAAGCTTCTTCCTTGCACAGTTTGTACCTTGGGGCTGTGATCACCTTCAGTCTTGCCATTGGCTACAGTTATGAGCCACAAATGGATTAGGGATTCCGTACACTGGCTATGTGGAGCTTTTTGGCAAGGTGATTCCCCACTGTGGAATCTTCGTTTGTTAAGGATCCTCTGGTGCTGTGTCTTCTGTCCCTGGGATCCAACGGATGAATTTGATTCACCGATGCTATCGAGGACTCTTTGGGACATTTGGCCCTTCTCTTTTTGATTTACCCACCGTATCACAAGCGCCCAGTCTAGTCATCATGGCTTTACAGAAGTTCCACCAGTCGGCCGCACAGGTTTCAGAGAGCCCTACTGGCACTGCATGGGTAAATGCGCTGTATGCATGTGTGGTGAGGTTATGAAGCTGGTTGCTAGTACATGTCCTGAATGGTTTTCTGGTCAGGTTACTCTGTTTGAGCATCCTGAGTCTAGTTTGCCTGGCCAAGCTTCTCCTTTCCTTGTACAGCTTGTCTGGCAGACAGCATATGTCCCAGTAGTCAATGTTGGGACAACCAAGGTTCTCCTCTACCGAGGAGTGGTCTTGGTGTCTTGAGTGTAGCCCAGGTCGTCAGTCTTTCTCCCAAGCAGCTGCTATCCCAGTGCCAGATAGGGTAGAATCTCTGGATCTGTCTGCATTGGCTGAGCAGGAACAGGCAGATGTAAGGTCGGTGCTGCAAAACTATCATTCAGTCTTCTCTGCCCATGACGGTGACTTGGGCTGTAGTAACCTCATATTTAGGAAAAGTCACAGAATGAGAGGCGTGTACTTTTTTTTTTAAACAAAGTTATTTGGATTATAAAAACACAAACAGTCTGTCAGACAGGCTTGGCGGTTCTAGTATTTAAGTTACATCGTGTATGTACAGAGGGGAAAAAGAAGGGAGACTAGAGGGTCCTAACAGTACCAGATTCTGGTGATGACAGAGTTCAGTCAGAGGCTGCTCACTAGGTTTTAGCTAATTGCTCATTAGCTTGCAACCAGCTGTTGGGGTCTATCACACTATCACACTGGAATAACTTGTAATAATTGTGCAAGTAAGCTACCCAAACTGTGACTGTTTCAGAGCCTCAACTAACCATTTATTTTTGTCACCATGTCAGTGAAACTCACCAGACTATGGACTTTTGCACTGTGTGAGTTAATGGAAAGAATTGGTGTATCAAGTGTAGGCAAAGTTGTTCTTTGGCATATGCTCTCTGTGCAATTTCAAAAGTGTAAAGTGGTTTTCCTTGGATGCAGAGTGAAGAGACCAGGATGGAGTTACATTATGGAAATGACCCAGCATTTTTAGTAACTAAAGGTCTGGAAATCTTGGCCCCTGTTGCTCTGGTTTCTTACTTCAATCTGTCTCTTGTGAGTCCTACAAATTCAGTGAAGTGCAATACTAAATTGTACTAAATTGAGAACCCCTTTGAGAGGGTCACATAACCATAATATGCTAATGAGCTCTGAAGACTAACCGATCCAATATACTGCTCAGTGGCACAGACCAAGGGCTCCCATCAGTACAGATGCACAAACCAAACAGACAGGTGTGAAACACACAGAGCACTAAAATTAACTGAAAATCTCTCTCCACAGAAAACTAGAGGCTGTTAATATTCCTGATTTGAGACATGTTATTCTAAATGTTACCTCGCTATTAATGATCATTTATGCATGGAATCTAACTTTTTTCTCAACAGTTCTGATTATGTTTTTGAGACAATTGCCTGTTATATAACACTAGATGTATCTAACACAACAGCAGCTACCATCTCCATGTATTTATTGTACATCTTTGTTAGCTCTCTCTCATGTCTTATAATATGTGGCAACCTTCTTGTAATAACCTCTATTATTTACTTCAAACAGCTCCACACTCCTACAAACTACCTGATCCTCTCTCTTGCTGTATCTGACCTGCTTGTTGGGGTTGTACTCATGGTTTATGAGGTGTTACCATATAACTTCATCTCTTGTATCATACTAAACTGTTTTGATGTCTATCTGTGCTCATGTTCTGTTTGGAACTTGTGCTTTATTTCTGTTGACAGATATTTTGCTGTGTGTCAGCCTCTGAGGTACAGAACTAAAATGAATGTCCGTGTTATTGTGATCATGATTCTGGTGAGCTGGACTATATCTGCTCTTACCGTCTCAATTATAGGTCTACAAGATGTTGTTGCAGTTTACCTCCCAGCTATCACAATGTCTGCCATCTACCTAAAGATTTTGATAGTTGCAAAGAGACAGGCACGCAGCATCCAGAACACAACCTGTCAGAGCACAATGTCTGAAAGTAAGATGGAGAGAAAGGCCACCAAAACTCTGGCTATTGTGATAGGACTTTTTCTGATCTGTTGGACTCCTTTCTTTTTTCGTTGGGCCATAGCATTTAATCATGATCTACCAATGTCTGTGTTTTATGCATGTATGTTCCTTGGATGGTTCAATTCAATGCTCAATCCATTCATCTATGCTTTCTTTTACAGCTGGTTTCGATCAGCTTTCAGAATGATCATTTCTGGGAAAATATTTCAAGGTGATTTTACTCATTCTAAGCTCTCTTGACTCATTACTTGCTGGTAATCATCACTAGTTTGGCTCTGAAGATTTACATCTCTTTCTACTGCAGCTCATATAAAATCTGCCACTGTACTATGCATAAAGTATCTGTATGTACAACTCAGTACACAGATAGCAGTACATAGTAAACAGTAATACAATATTGTCAATGTTAATGTGTGTAAATGTACCAGACGATCCACATATCTCATTGTTTTTCTCATTTCTCACTCATTCACTAAACCGACTTCATCTCAAAAGCTTTTATGTGCCAGTGATACACAACCTGCAGCCAGTGGGCAAAATGTGGCCCCCAGTAGCTGCCAGGTGGCCCTCTGACTGTTTTCTCATTCATAATGAAAATCAATTCACACTGTTTTTCCCAGGAAGGAGGAACCAATATGCCAATTTTGGCTGATGGTCTAAATTAGGCTGTTAGGAACAAAGAGAAGACTGATTTGCATGATGACCTTTCAGCCTGTCAAAAATGTAATTCTTAGCTGAAGAGGAGGAAAAGTTACACATTAATTACGAAAACTCTGATACCATAAATATGTTTTACATAAAAGAGCTTAAATATGCTGCTCTTTCTGTTCCTGGTAGGATGGAAGAAGTTTCAGTTACGTTTAATGTTGTAACCTGTTTCAAATGTTACCAAAGCACAACTAAAGTACAGTTGCAGTTTGTAAATGCAGTAAAAGATCTTATGTGTCAATCCTTGAACGAAGTTACTTTAATTAATACGTTTAGTGAATAAAGAATTTCAAAGACAGATGAGTTATGGACCTTTTAATGTCAATGTTAATATTCATTTTATCTGATAAGTAATGTTATTATTAATGTTTGTTTATTTACTGGCCCTGGCCTCCTGTCATTTTGCAAATGAGGCCCCTGGGCAAAGCAAGTTGAGTAACTCTGTTGTCAGGGTTCCTGGGACAAAAATTACCTTCACGCTCATACTGACCAAATACTTACCCATTCACTGAACATTATTGAGTATTAGTATGTCGAAAACTTGATTAATTGCAAATTAATTTTGTAAGCACAACAAAAATTTTAATAATAAGGGCCCCTCTACAAGATGGTGAATCAAGTGTCATGGTAAACAGAAAGCTTGTTTATGAAAGAGAGAGAACCTTAACACTTCTCCAGGCTTTTATCTTTATCATCACAGTTTCACAATAGTCCCTTTTAGGTTATTCTTCATCATGTATAAACTTTATTTTGTTTTGGCAGATATAAGCACATCAATATTCTAACACCACAATCCCTCTTACATGAGGTGATGATGCAGATTTCAACATAAGGCCTCAGTAATTTCAGTTCATCATTGTGCTTTAAGAGAAGCATACAGGATTATCCAACAAAGTTTCAGTTAAGCATATGGTAGACCTAAAGACTTTCAGCAGTGATAAATGACTTTAATTTACATACCCCTTTAATGGGCTTTTTGTTCTGATCATTTAAAAAACAACAAACAAAAACAACAAAGGAATACATATTGTGATGCATATTGTCAAAACGAGTACAATTTCAGGTAAAAACAGATTAAGGATTTCTGGCACAGCTTTATCTTCTTCCAAGGTCAATGGAGAAAAGGAAAGAAGTCAAAACTCCTGCAACTTTTTTTTTTAACAGGGCCTGAGCACCGTCTGGTGCGAGGACCCTATTGTTTTTGCTCAGACTACCCCAAAAAATGAATTGCATTTTGGGGGGTTTAAACATACTCAAAAATTCACCAATTTTGGCGACCTCGTCAGTCTTGGTGAAAATTTACGTGTCATATGTTTTTTGTTAAAACACTGCCATTACCAGCATGTTTCACCGACATGCACAAAAATTGGTACACACATAGATCATGTCCAGATGCACAAAAAAGTCAGTGGGCCTCTATAGCCTAAACCCAACAGGAAGTCGGCCATTTTGAATTTCGTGGTCATTTTTGGCGTTTTCAATGTGTTGTATTTTAACAAACTCCTCCTACAGGATTTATCATAATGACTTCAAAATCACTGGCTACCATCTACACTACTTTGTGATCAAAAGTTATTAAAAGATTGCGCTGTTGTTGAAGGGTGCATCCGCTGCAGAGCGTCGAATTTTGATGTCTCGCCATGAAACACGACATTGCTATAACTTTGGACTACATTGTCCATTTTTCACCAAACTTCACATAATTCATAATAGTCCCGCCCTGAAAACAGCTACATGACAATATTCTGTGTTTGTCATAGCGCCCCTCCTGGCGACAGGAAATTACATGTTTTACACTTGTGAAGTGATGCTCCCAGCACATTTACCATATCCGACTCAAATCTGCTCTGAAAGGCCTTAAGACCTTTGGCGATGCTATATTATGAAGATTGTGACGTATCAACAAACGGCATTGCCCTGACGGCATGGCGAAGGTCAACATTTCGCCAAAACACAGGCAGTGACCCTAGCTTCAGTGTACTTGATCGAATCTGTCTGAAATTTCACGTTTGTTAATGGTCCAGGTCCGAACATGTGATGTGGTTTTTGTTAATGTTCTCTAAACACCGCCATTATGGCACGTTTCATTGACATATACGAAAATCGGTACACGCATAGATCATGCCCAGATGCACAAAAAAGTATTGACACCCTATAACCTATACCCAACAGGAAGTTGGCCATTTTGAATTTCATGGTCATTTTTGACATTTTCAACGTGTCAAATTTGAATGAACTCCTCCTACAGGATTCATCAAATCGGCTTCAAAATCAGTGTACCATCTAGACTAGTTTGTGATTGAAAGTTATTAAAAGATGGTGTTTCGCTTAAAGGGTGTGGCCGTGAGGTGGCGGCTAATTTTGATGATTCGCCATGAAACAGGAAATGGTTATAACTTTAGTATACATGGTAAGATCTGCACCAAACTTAAAGTGTTTCATAATAGTCCTACCCTGAACACATATGCATGACAATAAACTGCGATTGTCATAGCGCCCCCTGCTGATGACAGGACATGTCATGTTTGAGACTTCAAGGTGCTGCTGCATACATGTTGACTGTATCTCATTCAAATTTGGTGTGGAAGACCTTAAGACCTTGGTAATGCTATGTTGTGAAAGTCATAACATTTTGTCAAAGGGCTTTGCCCTGAGAGTGCGGCGTAGGTTGACATTTCGTACAAACACATTAAATGGCATTAACTTTTGTGTACACATTCTCATCGCCATGAAACTTCACATGTATGTTAAAGGTCCCGCTCTGAATATATCACATGACTTTCGTTGATGGCCATGGCCAAACGCCTTGACCACGCCCTTTAAACAGTAGCCCCTGCGGGACGTTCCACCGACATGCATGCAAATCGGTACGCATATGTATCACACCCAGATGCACCAAAAAGTCTCTTGAAGCCATAGGCCAAACAAACAGGAAGTCGGCCATTTTGAATTTCATGGTCAATTTTGGCGTTTCACATTTCAATCAGGAGAGACTCTGAGTAAGATGAATTAGTTTATTGCACGTGCATGAGATCACAGCAGAAAAGTCTTTGGCGGTTAGACCCCATTGTAGTGAATAGAATATGGACGTATATAAATAGGGGGTGATGAAGCAGGAGAGAAGAGGAAATCCCACCGGGGTCTAGACACTGGTGGTGGTGGTGATGGGATGATGATGCAGAGGCTCGGTGGTGAAGAGACTCCGACTCTTGCTGCCTGGACCTGATGAATGGCATGGGGAAGGGACGAGGTGATGAACTCTGGCTGCCTGGGTCCGAAGACTGGAGGAGAAGGGGGTGGAGGAGGGTTGTGCATTGTCTGTATGGCACTGATGGAGCAAAAACAGCAGAGATTTAAAGGAAAGGAAATTAATTCAGGTGTTCGATAGCTTTACTATTAATTTATAAAGTTGCGTTATAAGTACATCAATAGCATACCAGGATAAAATTATTTATTATAATGTGTAAGGCTGCTGCCCCTTTGTTTTGCCTTCCTGCAACAGAGATTGTTAACTAGTTTTTTTAAAGCTTCTTCCTGCCTGCTTGGACCTTTTAGCTGTTCCGTTTGTTGGTGTCTTGTACAATACCTGCTAACAAAGTAAACTATGTTCCTAATACTTAATTTTCATGAGTCTGTGATTCTGCTTTTATGTTAAAGGCAACATTTAAAGTTTTCCATTATTTTACTCTCACTACCTTCTCTGTTTCTCCTCTGTTCCATATTCCTGCAGTTCTCTCACTTTACTGTTTACTGTTTACATGTTCGAAATAAAGATATCAAGCAAAAAAAGTCTGTGTAGCCTTGAAGATTGTGTGCATTTATTAATGGTAAAAATATATAGTTTTAATAAATTGCTTCACATATTGTGACTATTTTGTTAATGATTCGTCATATGTATTGATCATTACAAAGACAAAACCTTATAAAAACAGAGTTGACACCCCCAAAAGTTAAAACAAAAATTGCAACATTTTGTACCATAATCTGAACCTTTTAAACGATTCATCAATGAAAAAAAGTTATTCCCCCACCCCCCATCCTAATAATCCAAGTGCTGATTAAATAGTTTGTCCAAGTTATTTAATATTTTAAAGAAAAAAGAAAAAGAAATACGGGTCATTATAGATTGCCCAAAAAAGTTTTATTCTTCAAAATAGTTAGTACACTGTTAACTTTGAGAAGATAGTAAGTAGTCTGGAAGCCTGTGATCTCATGCAGCCAAAACCAAGGCACCTGTAATCAGATATCAAATTAAGAAGCATGAGCAAACAGAAAAAAACACTGTAACACCCCCCCCACTGAAGTGGTTTTGGATCTAGACCTGGTCTAATGTGGTCTAGATTTTAAAACAGTGGTGAAATGTGCCTTTTTGGCATTTTCACAAATAAAATAAAGGTTTCACAAATCAGAGACTGTGTTTTTATGAATGTATAGATCCTGTAGAATAATTCAGTCCAGATTTGAGGAGTCTAAGTGTAGCGGTTGTAGACCTGGTCTAATGTGGTCTAGATGAGAAAAAAGCGGTGAAATGCGCTTTAACGTAACGTTACGCTTTAACATGTATCTTACTCTTGCGTTAGCGTCAGTTACGCGGTGCAATTATACCAACTAAGCAAGTTTCAGATAATTTGCTAACTAACTGGGCTACCACACACTTTAGGAAAACCAATCACTAATAATTCAATAAAGAGTCATGATTTACAACAAGTGGATACACTTACAGGCGCACGATGCTGCAAACTAGACCTCTTGACCATAGACATACGCTCTTGACATTCTTCTTCTTCTTCTCTTCCTTATTAATTTGGCGGTTGGCAAACAATGTAGTGGTGCATTACCGCCACCTTCTGACGCTACGACGTTAAAACATACCCACGTGGGGGTGGTGGCGGGACGCTCATGTGATTGGCTGAAGAGGAAGGAGACATCTGATTGGCTACCTATATCCCCTTGGTAGAAAAAATGCATTTGTGGATCGGGTCATGTCAGGGGAGTCTCAAAAATATTCACACACAAATGCGCGGAGGTTCACAAAATAAAAGCATTTGTATATGAATGTATCAACATCCACATATGTTTTGATGAAAATTGCAAATACTTTTAAAATATAATATATAAATAAATAAAATATATAAAAATACATATATTTGTGGATTTTTATTGCATATATTTAAAACAATAAATATTTGTGTGTGCATCAGAAATACATTTGTGAAACTTTTTTGGTTATTTGTGGATTTTATTTTTACATTTATATAAAATGCCAAATATATGTGTGTGCATTGAAAATATTTGTGCGGAGAGAGTCATTTATATATAAATCTTAACATGTATTTGTGAATCCTTCTGTGTGCATTTATTAATATTGAGACTGATCTAACTCCATAGTCAGTCACCACCTTCATTATTTTTTTTTGACTGCAGATGGAAATAGTATTACGAAATAGATGGAAGTTTTGTCTTTGAAAATGATACAGGGTGACTACAAAGTTCTTCATTTTTAATAACATCCGAGTCAGTTTTCAACAAGTTGTTTATTGGCCACAACATTGTGTAGAATATGATGGCTCAAAAATAGCTTACGTCAAGAATAGTGGATTAGGCTACTTTGTTCTCTATTCAAATTTATGGATGTAAACTTTACCTTTACGACAGAATCAGTTTTTTGTGTAAGTCGATAAGTTCTCATTTTGTTTCTGCTTTGACACTCATTAAGATGCTGTGAATCCAAGACTAAGCAGAGAAAATGTCCACTTTCATGGTCCATGATGATCATGGTCATTTATGTTGTCCACACTGCAGTTTGTGCCTTAACAACTTTGAGTCTTTATTAGTGGACACTCAGTTCGCTTTTGTGAGACATTTTCACAATGAATGAAATCTACAAAACAGTACAAGAAGGCTTCTTTACATCAGAAGACTGTGTATATGTTTTCATTGTATTCATTCTCAGTTATCAGTCTTCAGTCTTACTTTTACACATCTCACCCCCCACATTACAACATAGTTGCTGAATGATTACAATTTGATGCAATGGAAAATTATGTGAGACAGAATGTTGCCATCAACTACTTTAATCTTAAAACCTTTCATTTGTCAGTTGAAGCAGGGCCAACTTGTGGCTGACGGGCCAAATCTGGCTGCTGCTAGGCTGCCAGGTGTTCCTCCAACTGTTTTCTCATTCACAATGAAAATCAATTGATTCAAGCTTTTTTTTCCTAGGAAGGAGGGACAGATATGACAATTTTGGCTGATGGTCTAAATTAGGCTGTTTTTAAGAGAGAGAAGACTGATTTGCATGATGACCTTTCAGGCTTTGAAAAGTGCAATTTGTAGCTGAAGAGGAGCAAAAGTTTTACAGAAATGTGGATAATTCTGATCCCATAAATGTGTATTACAGACTAAAAGAGCTGAAATATGCTGCTCTTTCTGTTCCTGGTAGGATGGAAGAGATTCCAGTTATGTTTAATGTTGCAATCTGTTTCAAATGTTACCAAAGCACAACTAAAATGCAGCTGCAGTTTGTAAATGCAGTAAAACATCTGATTTATCTGCCAAAACTTGCTCCAAGTTAATTTAGTTAATACATTTGTTATTTTGAAAATAAATGATTTCAAAGAAAGATGACTTTTTTGCCTTTTAATTTTCTTTCATTAATTACATTAATGTTTGTTTATTAACTGGCCCCTGACCCCTGTCATTTTGCAAAAGTGCCCCCTGGGCAAAGCAGGCTGAGTAACCCTGTTGACAGGGTTTGTAAGGGCATCCTGATCCCACTAACTAACCCATTCACCTTACATTCCTGTGTATTCAATAAACCAACAATCAGGCTTTCTATCTACTGCAGCTTTAAAGCGATATTCCACCCCAGAATCATAATCCACTCAGTATGTACTCACCCCTATGCCGATGTGAGGATCCTGCTCGTGTGGTGTAATCCAAGTGTCCGTGAGCTGCGACATTCAAATTTGACCCCCAAAAGACACCATTTACACCATGTTTTTAGCCGAAATGTCAACTGTAGCCTCTCAGGCTTGAGCCAGATGCACAAGAGATCTCACGATATTTTCACACGTGCATCCATTAAGAGATATACAAAGTCTCATGATACATCGACGCTATGTTTACATGCTACCTGGGAGGCTACAGTTGACATTTTGGCTAAAAACATGGTGTAAATGGTGTCTTTTGGGGTTAAATTTTAATGTCGCAGCTCACAGACACTTGGATTACACCACACGAGCAGGATGGAGACATTTTGTGTTTGTTTTGTGTTCTTTTTTTTACATTTTATCCATAGTCACCATTCACTGCCAATGTACTGGATTTGGCTGCAACCCTGTTTTCTGCTGAAACTCCAGGATTGTTTTGTGAACTGAAGAACTTCACCCATCCTCACATCAGCATAGGGGTGAGAATATATTGAGTGAATTTTCATTTTTGGGTGGAATATCACTTTAAATCCTCCTCAGGGCCACCACTCTTCACAAGAAGAACTAAACTATCAATTTGGCACTCTGAAAAAAAAACCCAACAAAACAAAAGATAAACAAAGAACACAAAAATTAAATTAATAACTGTAATAACTAGTAATTACCATATCAACAGCTCATAAAGGTTGATGGATATGGCGTTCTATGTAGTTAAAGTTCATTCTTGAACAACATTAATTAAGCCAGCAAGTTAATTCAAAATCATTTATTTACATGTAATCAAATCAATCACACAATCAGACTAAGAGAGAAAGTGTGTAGGTGTTAAAAGAAAGATCACTGATTGGGTTGTGAAACAAAGGAGAATGGCTGCCTCAGTGACTGACAGACATCATAACAATACCTCAGTCAACAACAAGTTGGTACAAGCTCATTTACTAACTTGAGCAGTTCTATGCTTAGCCATGTACACTGTTACTATGTTGTGCCCAGTATGTTAGCAGTACTTGGGGAAAGAGCAGTTGCTTTGAGGTGCTTGTAAGCTGGCGGTCCATTACGGTGAAGGAAGAGTCAGGCTGGAGAAAGGTGTAATCCAATGTTGAAGGGAAAAGTCTTTCTTTGCTGTGTTTAGTGTGGTTGCAAGCTTGAGGGAAGCAGGATGCTCCTTTTTAACCTGGTTGTTGCTCCTGTAGGGCTGTAAAACTAACTTAGCTGGCAAGCTGTGTGTTGACTTGTGTACTTTGTCAACACAGACTCTCACAGCACTGCCTTGAAAAATAACATCCTTTGTGGCCGCTTCAATCTGTGGAAAGTTCCAGTGATCTAAAGCACAGTTCAAATGGCAAAGTGCAGTGGTTTTAATTTATACAAGGTGTGTCCAAATCCACCTTTGCCATGTTGTGCCAGGGGTGCAGTGGTATCCTGCCTTGTCCTGCCCCTTGCACCTGCAGCACCCAGTGGGAGACACTTATCAACTGTGCACAAGTGCCTTGATTAAGTCATGAGTGTGTTTTAGAATGAACATGCATCACACCAGTCAGAAAGCCAGCTGTTATCACCTTTAAGAAGTAGGTGTGCCCGGAGTGCAAGTGTTGACAGGATGATGGTGGATTTACAAGGAGGAAACAAAGAGAAAAGATTTTCAAGCAAGGAGACAGATCTCGTGATTCTAGTGAACGCAGGAGAGTGCACAATATATGGAGATGACAGGACATTTCTAAAGCAGGCTTCATGTGTAAATAGTTTATCATCTACATCTGCAAAAAAACTTTGAAATTATGTTGCACTTTATAATTCACTGTGACAGCCCAAAAGCCTTGGTGTGCAATAGCGAAAGTAAAATACAGTAGAGCAGTTGAGGCAGAGAGGAGGGTCAGCAGCAGTGAAGAGGAAGGTTTGTGGAATAAATAGGGTTAAGTCAGCCACAGCAAAGGATGCAGAGTTTTTACAACATAGAGTTATGTCAATATTGCATTCACTGTTCTAAATCTGTTCCTCTTTATCTTTTCAAGATTCACTAGAAAGTGAGAAAGATTCTACAGAGGACTATGTTCCTGATGAATCCGAAAATGCAGGTAGGTATTATTGTTATTTTTAGTAATATTACATTTTTTGTTTATAAACCTTCCCACTAAAAAAACTGTACCTCAAAGGGATTTCACAGATCTCACAATGTGAGAACATTATTTCACAGTTAGTGTATTTTAATGTATGTTAATGTGTTTTCTTTATTTTTCTCTGAATCAGAAGCACAAGATGAGGTGGACTCCTCAGGTGGTGAGGGCCGTTTGGGAAGGCGGAGGAAGAAGGCCGATCCAGAGACCTGGAAGATCAATGTCCAGAAAAGGAGGAGAATGAGGGAGAGTCAATCCTATCTTGGTAGGAGAGATAAAGAGCCTGTGTTGAAGGAGGCAAGGCATATGGGGATGCCCTGCCAATCTGCAGCCTGCCAAAGGTCCTCTAAACTGCACTGCACGCAAGTTGTTGAGTCAAAGAGGGAGGAGATTTATAAATACTTTTGGGAGAAATTAGACTGGAAAGAGAGGAAATTTTTTGTCAAATCTTTAGTGGAGGTAAGCAGTGTGAAGCGGCGGCGGACAGGAGCAGATGAGTCCAGGAGGTCAGCATCCATTTTTTGTCACCTTGTTGTGGATGGTAGAAGACTTCGAGTATGTCAACGCATGTTCCTGTCAACATTGGGAATAAAGCAGTGGTGTTTTTTGAAGTGGGTGGGGAGAAGAGGGAAGAGTCCTGAGCAGACTGAAAGAGTTAATGTGAGAGTGAGGGCAGGGACAGAAGAGCAAGAGTTCTTGAAGACCTTCTTCCTGGACCTACCAAAAGTTCCATCACACTACTGTAGGTCCTCCTCTTCAAAGATGTACCTGGAGCCTGTTTTTAAGTCCATCAGTCACCTCCACACACAGTACAAGCGCTCTTGTGCAGAACACAGTTTCCAGCCTCTGTCAAGACAAGTGTTTTCCACCATTTTTCATGACTTTGTGGAGTTCGTGTTCGTTTATTGCAAGAAATCCAGGAAACAATCTATTTCTAATTAAAGTATTTAATTGACATTGGCAGAATAGAAATGCATGTACATGGATCTTTCTTTGATCAGAAACCACAGTCCACGAGCAGGTAGCTGCAAGTAGTTAGCTGTAGCCACTTCCTAAAGAAAGAGTGCCTAACTTAACGTTACACAGTGTTTTAAATGAAAATGTGCAAATATCTAATTGGTCTATAGTGATGGGGAGGAGCCGCGGTTTAGACTTAGCTCTCCCTTCGTTGGTCCACGGCCTGGACCGAGTTTCTTGACACTCATTTCTTCCAATCCAGAGTGACAGCGCCCTGAAATGTAAAACAGCTAGACGCCTTGTACCTTTCACCTAAATTTGATATTCTGGACAAAAACAAAGTTGACAGTTGGTTTGATGAAAGGCTAAGGAAGTGAGACGTGAGTGTAAGTGTCTAAGGTCTGTCTGTGTGGTGGTGGTTTTGGTAAAAACAGAGACCAGACATACATCAGGAAGGGAGAGTCACACTTCTTATAAAAAATGCCATCAGAATGGGACAACTGCATCATGAATGTGCAGCCAACAAATCTTAAACATCTGTGTGATGCTATCATGTCAACATGTAACTTAAATGTTGCAAGATTTAAGTGCTTGTGCATCAAGTTCAATGTTTGTATTGCCAATCGGTGTGAAAGAACATAATTTAGGCCATAAAATATATAATCCTGACAACTTGAATATTTCTCTTTTTCATCCAAAAAAAGATCAGTGTAATACCTGTTGCACATTCAAGGCTGGGAACCTTGACGCTGCCACATGGGAGGAGCATTGCATTAAAAAGGACACCGCACAAGCCATGAAGCAGAAGGACAAAGAAGAGGCAGGTGAGAAGACCTTGTTGGTGTGCATGGATCTACAAGGGCTCCTGCTCTGCCCTAAGCCGCAAGCCTCCGCCCTCTATTACAAGACCAAGCTCAGTGTCCATAACTTCACCATCTTTGACATGATATCACATGATGCAACAAATTACTTGTGGCATGAGGGTGAAGCTGGTCTTTCTGCCAACGAGTTTGCTCCATGTGTCGTGCATTATCTTGAAGCACACCCATCGTATGACGAGTACACCCTGTGGAGCGATGGATGCGGCTACCAGAACCGAAACCTGCTGCTGAGCAACGCCCTCCTCAAGTTTGCTACTGAAAAGCAGAAGCCAGTGACACAGAAGTACCTTGAAAGAGGTCACACACAAATGGAGTGTGATTCTGCGCATAGTGTCATAGAGAGAAGACTGAGGCACAGAGAAATCTGCGTACCAGCTGAGTATGCTGCAGTGATCCAGGGTGCTCGCTCCAATCCCAGGCCATACGAGGTGAGGCATGCTAGGAGTAGCCACATCATTACAGCAACACTGGTACAAACGAACATTGCAGACACCGTGGCATACTTGATTGGTCCTAATTAGCTGGATCACGAGTACCAGACATGAAAGGTAACATTTCTACAGACAATGTCTTAAACTATATCAATAACTGATTCAGATTACTTACACTTCAATGGACGCACACATTAGTTGAAAACGATAGCTGTAACATCCGTTTTAGAACTTAATTAGTCTAACTACTTAAACTCTGCAAACTCCCCGTCATCTCTGTGAACTGCAGTGGGAGATGGACTGTACCACTTGGATAGAGAGGGGGCACAGCATACCATTATTAAACAATGGGTGGAATAGTCCAAGTGCTGCTGGCCTTTTTAACAGTGTAGCACCCCAGCACCCTATGCTATTTATCAGTTACTTTAACTCACCTTTAACAAGAATGATGGGGCGTTTCTCTTTCTCTCTGCTTATCACTATACACCTAGTAAACTCAGGTCAAATAACACACTTATTCATAACTTTCAGTGGGCCCACACACACACGCACACACACATACCAAAATAACAAATGTTGCAGGCCTGAGTTTCGCTCGGGTGCGGTGCGGCCGTCAAATCCCCTTTTCCTGAAGTGGATTTGAGTCGAGAGGCTCCAAAATGGAAAAATAGTCAGGAGTAGACCTACCAGAAACTCCGGCACATCCCAAAAATCCTGCTCGCTGCAGTCCCCTGTACGGAAATGGCAGCTCCGTACAGCAGGGCCTCCGCGCTGATGCAGAAAATCTCACCTCTCGCGTCGCCAGAGGTGCAACAGGGCTTTACTGGTCGCCAAGTGCGCTATCTGGTACCCTCTCATCCGTCTCTTCTCCTCAGGTGCAGGCTGTAGGCTACAGACCAGGGTGCTAGCTGGCTTTAGCGCCAAACTAATTAAGTTCAATGTCCACGGCGCTAGCTTGGCGGCTAACAACTAATGCTATCAATTAGCATCTATTAGCTTAGCGGCTATCAGCTCGGCCGAAAAAAACACAAACAATAAACTTCAGCAAACTGAAATAAAATACTGCACTTAACTTAGTGCAGCAACCACAATGACTCATTGTGAGTTTATACTGCAGGGATACTTTTATCCAAATGCCTTCAACACCACAATAGTCCGTGTTTTATGTTCAGTTTCTCACACCCTTACTTTTCTCCGTACACCTTCGTTTTTTTTTTCCATCTCGTGTTTTTTTTTTTTTTTTTTCTACACTACCCTCCCGGCCTCTTCTCTTAGTCTGGCCAATTGCCACAGGTAACTCTGACTGACAGATCAAACAACCAATAAAACAAAATGAACACAAGTAAAGGTACAATCTCTGTGTTTTTTCTTCAGTTAACCTTCAATACAAAAAACAAACTACACTCACTGTAAGGAAATGGACACCTGAGGCTAGTGAGGCTCTAAAGGACTGCTTTGAACGCACTGATTGGGATGTGCCTCTGGAAACAGATGAGAACAGTATGGACATTGATAGACAGGCTGATTGTTTCACTGAGTACATCAACTTCTGTAGAGACACAGTCATACCTACAAAGACTGTACGCTGTTTCCCCAATAACAAACCCTGGATCACAAGTGACATAAAGGCAATCCTCAATCAGAAAAAGGAAGCTTTTAGAGAGGGTGACAAAGAACGGCTCAAACAGGTGCAACATGAGCTGAAGAAGAGATTGACGATGGCAAAGGTGGAATACAAAAAGAAGATAGAGAAGAATTTACATCATAACAACATCCGTGAGGTGTGGAGAGAAATAAATACCATCTCTGGCTACAACAAAAAGAAAAGACAGCCAATCGTGGGTGATGTGGAAAGAGCTGATGAACTCAATCAGTTCTTCAACAGGTTTGACACTGAGGTCACATCCCATTCCACTGCCGCTCCTCCTCCTCCTCCTCCTCCTCTTCAACATGTGGGCATCTCCACCATGCCTCCTCTTCAACAACATCTGGACATCTCCATCATGGCTCCTCCTCCTCCTCCTCCCCCTCCTTCTCCACAAGTGTGTTCCTCCACCATGCCTCCTCTTCAACAACATCCGGGCATCTCCATCATGGCTCCTCCTCCTCCTCCACCACAAGTGTGTTCCTCCACCATGGCTCCTCTTCAACAACATCTGGGCATCTCCACCATGGCTCCTCCTCCTCCTCCTCCTCCACAAGTGTGTTCCTCCACCATGGCTCCTCTTCAACAACACCCGGGCATCTCCATCATGGCTCCTACTCCTCCTCCACCACAAGTGTGTTCCTCCACCATGGCTCCTCTTCAACAACATCTGGGCATCTCCACCATGGCTCCTCCTCCTCCTCCTCCACTAGTGTGTTCCTCCACCATGGCTCCTCTTCAACAACATCTGGGCATCTCCATCATGACTCCGCCTCCACCTCCTCCTCCACATGGGTACATTTCCGCGACTGCAGCTACTCCTCTTCACACACCTGTTCCTCCACCCTTGATGGTGTGTGCCCAAGGCTGCTTAAAGACTGTGCTGCCCAACTGTGCCAACCTCTTCACAAAATCTTCAACCTGAGTCTACAGCTGGGGCGGGTGCCGGCTCTGTGGAAAACATCTTGTATTGTCCCGGTACCAAAAAGAAAATGTCCAGCTGAACTAAATGACTACAGACCGGTGGCCCTTACTTCACACATCATGAAAACCCTGGAGCGGCTGATTCTACGTCTTCTGAGGCCTGAGGTCAAAGACAAACTCGATCCCCTGCAGTTTGCCTACAAAGAACACATTGGAGTGAATGATGCAGTACTCTACATGCTCCACCGTTCCCTCTCTGATTTGGAAGAATCTGGCGCTTATGTAAGAACTATGTTTTTTGACTTTTCAAGTGCATTTAATACCATCCAACCCAACATACTCAAAAACAAGCTCATAGAGATGGGAGTGGTTTCTTCCTTTGTCTCCTGGATCATGGATTACCTGACAGAAAGGCCACAGTTTGTCAGGTTAGGGAACTGTTTTTCTGGGACATTAATGAGCAGCACAGGGGCTCCACAAGGGACTGTCCTGGCTCCATTCCTGTTCACATTGTATACAGCAGACTTTAAATATAACTCTGAGTCCTGCCACATCCAGAAATACTCAGATGACACTGCTATTGTAGCTTGTATAAGGAATGGACAGGAATCTGAATATAGGGATTTGATAAAATCCTTCAGTGACTGGAGTCATAAAAACTGCCTCATACTAAACACCTCAAAGACAAAGGAAATGGTCATTGATTTCCGTAGATCCAAGCCCCCTCTTCAGCCTGTGAACACTTGTGGAGTGAACATCGAGGTGGTAACAAACTATAAATATCTTGGTGTACACCTGGATAACAAGCTGGACTGGTCCCTTAACACAGATGCACTCTACAAAAAGGGGCAGAGCCGCCTCTTTTTCCTAAGGAAGCTCAGATCTCTAAACATCTGCAGTAAGATGCTGCAGATGTTTTATCAGTCTATTGTGGCAAGTGTTTTATTTTATGCTGCAGTCTGCTGGGGAGGAAGTTTGGGAAAAAAGCAAGCAAGGAGGCTGGATAAGCTTGTGAAAAAGGCTGGCTCTGTGATCGGAGTAAGGATGGACTCTCTGGAGGAAGTTGTGGAGAGAGACACAATGAGGACGGTGGAGGCCATCCTAAACAATATGGATCATCCACTGCATAACACCTTGATGGACCAAAGAAATAATGGTGGTGGAAGGCTTCTCTCTCTTCGTTGTAGGACAGAGAGATACAGAAGATCTTTCATACCAACTGCCATCAGACTCTATAATTCTTATACAAATAGATGAGACTACAGACAAATGAATTTCCCCTTGGGGATCAATAAAGTATTTCGTATTCGTATTCGTATTCGTATATTGTTTAGAACTGCTTATTTTAACCACACATTACACTTTTTACATCTTAGGAAATAAGAAATTACCTTAATCTCTTAGTTAACCATTCATTTTCCTTTATAAACCAAATTTACTTTCAGTTTAAACACCTTATTGTGTTATTTTTGTGACTTTATTAGGAATTAATTTGTTTTAACCCCTTCTATTTCCACCGGGCTACAACAGCAAATATTTGTAAATTTTGGATGAAGTGGTAAAGGCATTTGTGGAAGCACCAGCTGAAAAATTTCTGAATGAGTGCACAAGAGATCAGCTGGTTAAGATCGCTGAATATTATGACATTGATGTCAGTGAAAGAGTTAAAGCGACAGTGAAGATAAATTTTAAAATTCATTTGTTTGAAATGAAAGTGTTGGGAGCTGCTGAGTGCTTGTCTCCACCGTCAATAGCAAGTTCTGGTTTGTCGTTCGAGCAGCAAGAATTGCTCCTGTTTCAAATGAAACTGGAAACTGAGAAGGAGAATGCAGCGGAAAGAGTGCGACAGGATATGAAGTTGCAGGAAGCGTTGGCAGCAGAGAAGATGAGGCAGTAAACGTAAGGTTGCAGCCGATGTCCTGCTGACTTATGTTTCTCCTGTTCCTAGAGACGAAAAGTGAATAAAATTTCCTGTGCATATAGACTGCACACAATGCCAATGTAAAAAGGGGCAAAGTGAATAAAGCGATTACATGAAATTCACTTGTTTGTGAAAGTTGAAAATTGGTGTGTATCACAGAACTTCTGCAGAGTTTTGCATGGAGAGGACCAGGCTGCAGAAGCACAGAGCCAGCAGACAGCTGCTGAGGTCTGAGGAGCTCTTTCCTGCTTCTTAACCTGCCCCGACCTCCCTTGACTGTTTTCTGTAGGCTAATTAGTCTCTCTGTCCACGTTGACTGCTGACTGTGGGAGAAATGTACTTTAAAGTTACATCATGTGCGTACAGAGAGGAAAAACAAGGGAAACTAGAGGGTCCTAACAGAATCAGATTCTGGTGAGTTCAGTCAGAGGCTGCTCACGAGATTTTAGCTAGTTGCTCATTAGCTTGTGACTGGCTGTTTGGGTTGAATTATCAAACTGGAGTAAAGCAAATAATTACAAATGTTCCCCAAATGTTCTGGCAGTCAAACTTGTGTCAGTAACCTAAACAAACTGTGACTGTTTCACAGCCTCAATGAAGCATTTATTTTTGTAACCATGGCAATTAAGGTAACCTGTTTTTGTTCTCCACATTAGTTAATGAGAAGAATTAGTATATCATATGTTGACAAAATTGTAGTTTGGCGTGTGCAGTCAATACAATATAAGTATATAGTATAAAGTGATGTTATTTGGGCACGAAATGAATAGACCAGGATGGAGTTGCATCATGGAAATGACCTAACATTTTTAGTAAATAAAAGTCCAGAAATCTTCGCATTTGTTGCTCTGGTTTCTCATTCTCATCATGTCTCTTGTGAGTTCTACAAATTCACAGAAGTGCAATACTAAATTGTACAACATGGAGAACCCTTTTGAGAGGGTCACCTGACTGTGACATGCTAATCAGCTCCGAAGACTAACTGATCCAATATTCTGCTCAGTGGCACAGACCAAGGGCTCCCATCAGTACAGACTGACAAAACAAATTAGCATGATGTGAAACACACAGAGCTCTAAAAGTAACTGAAATTCTCTCTCGACACAATCTCTTGATTTAAGGCATGTTATTGCAAAGGTTACTTCACTATTAGTGCTCATTTATGCATGGAACCTTACCTAACTATTAACGGTTCTGATGATGTTTTGGAGGACAGAAATATCTGTCTTGATGCACCTGATGTTCATTTTTCAACAGCATTCACCTCCATGCATTTATTATACATTTTTGTTGGCTCTTTATCATTTCTTATAATATGTGGGAACCTTCTTGTAATAACTTCCATCATTTACTTCAAACAGCTCCACACTCCTACAAACTTTCTCATCCTCTCTCTTGCTGTAGCTGACCTGCTTGTTGGGGTTTTACTTTTGTTGTATGTTGTGATACCAGCTACAGAAAGCTCGTGTTTGGTACTAGACAAATTTGATCTTTATGTGAGCTCATCCTCTGTTTGGAACTTATGCTTTATTTCTGTTGACAGATATTATGCTGTGTGTCAGCCTCTGAGGTACAGAACTAAAATAAATGTCCGTGTTACTGTGATCATGATCCTGGTGAGCTGGCTTATATCTGGTTTTAGTGTCTCAATTATAGGTGTAGCAGATATATTTGCCTTTTATCTCCCAGCTTTCATAATGTCTGCAATCTACCTAAAGATTTTGATGGTGGCAAAGAGACAGGCACGCAGCATCCAGAACACAACCTGTCACACAGTCAGCACACAGTCTGAAAGTACGATGGAGAAAAAGGCCACCAAAACTCTGGCTATTGTGATGGGAATTTTTTTGATCTGTTGGACTCCTTTCTTTCTTTGTTGGTCCTTTGGCCGATTGACTGATTACAACATGCCATTTAATTTGTTTTATGCATTTATGTGGCTTGGATGGTCAAATTCAATGTTCAATCCATTCATCTATGGTTTCTTTTACAGCTGGTTTCGATCAGCTTTCAGAATGATCATTTGTGGGAAAATATTTCAAGGTAATTTTACTCATTCTAAGCTCTCTTGACTCATTACTTGCTGGTAATCATCACTAGTTTGGCTCTGAAGATTTACATCTCTTTCTACTGCAGCTCATACAAAAGTTGCCACTGTACTAAGCATAAAGTATCTGTATGTACAACTCAGTACACAGATATTAGGACATAGTAAAAAGTACAAACAACAATGTTAATGTCTAAATAATCAGAAGATCCACATATCGCATTGTTTTCCTCATTTCTTACTGTATGTATTCAGTCATAGATGCTGCATAATGAATGCATGAGTACAGCTCTGAAGTTCCCTTTGTGAAAAAGAAAAAAACTTCAGGAATAAATTCATGTTGAAAGTATTTTTCTCTTACAGTAGTTGTCAGTCACCACCTTCAATATTTCTTTTGACTGCAGATGGAAACAGTATTATGAAACAGATGGTTGGAAGATGGAAGTTTTGTCATTGAAAATTATACTAAATAAAACAGGATGACTACAAAGTTCTTCATTTTAATAACATCTGAATCGGTTTTGAACAAGTTGTTCATTACATTATTTATGATATATATATGTTTTCATTGTATTCATTCTCAGTTATCAGTCTTCAGTCTAACTTTTACACATCTCAACTCCCACATTACAGAATAGTTGTTGAATGATTACAATTTGATGCAATGGAAAATTATGTGACAGAATGTTGCCATCAAAAACCACTTTAATCTTAAAACCTTTAACTTGTCAGTTGAGGCAGGGATGATTTATTCTTGTAAATCAGTGAAACTCAACTTGTGGCCAGTGGGCCAAAACTGGCCTTCACTAGGCTACTAGGTGGCCCCCCACTGTTTTCTCATTCACAACAAAAGTCAATTCACAGCTTTTCTCAGGAAGGATGGACAGATATGCCAATTTTGGATGATGGTCTAAATTAGGCTGTTAGTAACAGAGAGAAGACTGATTTGCATGAAGATCTTTCAGGCTGTGAAAGGTGCAATTTGTAGCTGAAGTTACACAGAAATGAGGATAATTCTGATCCCATAAATGTGCATTTCACTCTTAGAAGGGATGTGTTAAAAAATTACACAAAAAATGTGTTGTCACTTGTGTAACACATTTTTGTGTGATTTCAACATAAAATGTGTTAAAAAGTGCACAAAGGCTTAACACACGTAATTTGTTTGACAGTATAACACAATTTGTGTGTTATCTTCAGAACCCAACAGCAGCCTGACCTAAGACCCTCAGTAATTATGTGCTGTCTCTAATCAGTTGTACTGTTTCTTAACTTTTGCATATGAATTTATAGGCTTATAAACTGAGTGAAATGTCCAGTTATTGATCTTCTTAATAGAATCACAATCATTATAATCTTCTTTGTCTGTCCAATAAACTTAAGATAGTGACAAGTAATAAAGTAAAAGTAGAAGATGAAATGCATTGAACATATACGACAATAGTTAAAATACAGATGATGACAAATCCACGGAAAATGAATCTAATCCCGCCCAGCAACATGACGTCAGCCTACAAGCGCGGCAGGAAGAGGGCGCTCTCTTCCCACCATTGTGACAAAAGAGAAAAAATGGAGGCTGCATCGCCTGGTGTTTCAGACTCATGGTCAGACTTGTCTTCAGTAAGTATTCATTTTTTAAATCTTGATGTGATGAAAATATGTCAGTATAATAGAAGCTTGTGACATGTGGAGTTTAAAGTTCATGTAAAGGTTATTATAAGTATTTTTGCGTTTGGACATGGTGTACAGTAATGTTACCTTAACAGCTAAGCTAGCTAATGTTGAGTCAACCGTCAATGGCGCACTACCCTTAATTACTCTAAGCCATGGTTAGAGTAAGAGTTAAAGTGCTTTTTCTTAACAGCATTTTATGACTATTGTAATATCACTATAAAAATTAATCATAATCAACTGATTGTTTTATCAGTCTTTTGTGTAATTAATGTTAGTTGTTGGCTGGATTCTCCTTCCCCGCGCATATTTCAAATTCAGATTGCCTTAAGGTTATGTCTGTTGAAATTCAGATGTATAGGTCAATTAATTTGTAAGTAGTTATAGTCATGCATCACAGTTAGTTAGTTTGTTAGTTAGTAAGTTGTCTTATTTGCTGACTGGTAAATGGCAGGCGAACATCGGTAGCCAATATTCCTGCGGTGCATAAATGTTACCTGGCAGCCACCCACATACCGGACCAATTAATTTTAGTTTGTTTTCTATCAATGCTGACCGAAACCACTATAAGGAACATGAAGCTGGAGGCTTTAAAGTGCTAAGGTAAATTTGGCATGTTTTTAGTATACCAATTACATTGTATTTGTAGGAAAATCCATGATAAACGCTATGCTCTAAGCTACAAGGACGCTTAACTGCAACGCATGAAGTACATGATAAACACTACCATTCGCTAACGTTGTATTGCTGCAGCTGCACTGTGGGATTTGAGAAATGTGTAATCTGTGGCGGACCTTATTTTAACTTAGTAATGGTGACATTACATGAAGTGAGAAATGACAGATAAGGGGCTTTTTAAGGGCCATTTTTGTGTTAATGTTACTGACGAGTATACTTGTTGGCTGTGTATTAACCAGCAAATGCATGTTTCTGCTTGAAATGCTCTTTGACAGTCATTAGCAGTTGGAAGTAGTTAATTCGAAAAAATGCTGTGATATGTATTATGTTGTAACGATATGACCGGGCGGCTCTGTGACGCCTCTCCTGTGCCTCTGTTCGTGGGAGAGTATTAGTAAGTAACTTAGCCGTAGTCTTATTTTATATCATGTTAGTTGATGGTAACATTGCTGTATGCTAATTAGCCCGAACCAGTCTTTTTTCATTAAAACGAGGGACGTTAGCGTAGAGCTAGCTATCTAAGCCAGCTACCTATTCAGGCTAAATAGCTATAGCTTATCAGGGGTGTAAATGGATTTGTCTCTGCGATGATTAAAGTGACCGCAGTAGCACCAGTGCGATACGGCGTTGTCGCCTGTGTGAGACAGGGATACTTCTGCTTGTGTGTGAGATGAATCGCCGGCGCATCGCCATTCTCATTGGTAGTTGTAGTCCATCGTGTCATTAAGAATTGGGTCCCCGGCTGCGCTGAGTATGCGAAGTACAACAATTCCCACAATTCCTGGTGACTAGCCTTTATTTTAGTGACGTCACATATAACAACAAACCCGCATTGGAATCAGTGACTAGCTGACTATTAGCATCCGGTGTGCAGCAGAGGCCTGCAATGTGTTTTCAGCTAACAGCTAACAAAGTTTTAAATACTAGGTCAACTCCATGTAAGTGCGCCACTAGCAGCAAACAGCTTGGGTCGTGAAAACTATTTAAATGGATTGTAATCTGCGGCAACCACGCAACTATTAGCTAACAAAAAAAAAACAAAAAACAAACAAACAAAAAAAACCCAAAAAAACCCGGCAATGTTGGCCTACAGGTCAGAAGCAATGTTAGTTATACATTTTCTTTGCTGGTTTGTGTTGTTGTTACTGTGGTCTTGTGGTTGCTGTAAGGCAAGCTAATAAATATGAAGGTATTTTATAAAATGTGGTGACCACTGCCTGGACTGCAATGCATCATGACTCTTGGTAATGTTGGAATGTCCTCTAGTGGAAAGTGGTGCTATCAATGCTATTCAGTCTGTTGACACATAAGAAATATTAATAATGGGGTAAATTTGAACACTACAAATTTTAATTTAGTATGTCTCAGTAGTTTACCATTTGTGAAGGTTTGGATTTTGTGTTCCTTGAAACAATAATGTCCTTTGCCAGTCAATTTTTTTTTTGTGATGAACTGCACTACTTGTGATTACTTTATGAGATGTCAACAGACATTTTATACTTGTTTTGATATTTTGTGCCATGTGCTACTAAACTTTAAACCTCTGTAGCATCAGTATTAAACATTAACGTATTGCCCTGCTTGATAAGCTCTGATACACTTGATGTTTATATACTATTACTTGTGGCGTGTAATCAATCTGATAGTGCTGTGGGCGGGACATGAGCAAGATGACAGAGTGGTGACTAAAGAGAGGTGGCGGCATCAGCATAAGTAGCACACTTTAAAATTAGCTTAACCCTAGCCCTTTTTTCACAGTATATCTTTACAGTAAATACTGTAACCGTTTTAGTGATATTCAACAGTGAAATGGTGTTTGTGAAAGTGAATTGGTACCACAGTAAATAATGATTGATATCTGTTTCTTGTCTTTCTCAGCAAATAGAGGCTACGAAGAAGAAAGTCCTTGCAACAGTTTTCCTGGATGGCAGAGAGATCTGCAAGAAAATTTACAAACTCCACAGTGCTGCAGAATTAATTGATGCAAGCAAATCTCAAGTACCTTCTTCAGCAGAATTGGATAGATTTCTCAAGTATAATGCAGACTTCAACGAGTTTCTTGATTCTGATTGTAACACAGACATCAAAGAGTTTGATAAATTCCAGATATTGTTCCGGTCCGGTTCTGAGCTATCGGATGCACAGATTGAAGTGAGATGTCTGGTAAGGCTGTTAGATAAGAAAGTTTTGACTGAGATTTTGTTGAGTCATTGCAGACCATTTTGCCTATTTTTTTCTAATGATTGTGCAGTCCTGCTGTCTAATGTTAAATAATGTGAAGTGTCTAATGCTGTCTAAAATTACGTTTCTGTTTGGTTAGGAACTACTGATGGCTCATGTTTTTTTTCCCATTTGTTTGTTGTGTTTGCATTTAGCCCACTTCCCTGCCAAACATCCAGCCAAGACAGACAAATCCTCTACCTGTCCGTAATGACGAGCGACTGGGTGTCAGTGGAACAGATGCACTCAAAGCTCTGATTCAAACGAAGGCTCCAGACATACTCTGAGATTATATGGAATCGGGCACCATATGTACCAAAACCAGAAAGCTACTTGTAAGGGTTGCTGTCAGCGATCTTGTGGAGAGACAAGGATTGTAAGTAGCAAGTTTTCTGTAGAGTTGAGATACATAAGTGTTGAGTAGAGTGAACTTGGTTCTCTATGCCATACATGAAATAAGGGGAGCCCTAATATAATTTAAACTGATGAGTACTGTTGTAATGAAGGGGGAAATTAGCAACAGAGACCAAAACAGTTTTTTCTACCAGGCTAGAAACATGTTTATTGTTGCTGCAAAGTTGGACATTTTAACATGGCGCCTAATGGAGACTGACTCGCTTTTGGAGCCAGTCAAGTGGCCGCTCAAGGAACTACAATTTTTAGCACTTCCGTGTTGGCTTCATTTATTAGAGCCTGAGTTTGGGGGCTTGGGTGGGAGTAGAGACTGTTAGCAGTATGACTGATTAGTGTTCGTAATTGGTTGTCAGAAATGGTTTGATAATAGTTGATGTCTGTAATTTCAGTTACCTATCCAGTGATGACAAGGTGTGTCTCGCCAAAAATGTTATCACCGTTTTCCCTAAGCTCAGCATCAAAATCGAGGAACACAATGAATGATATGTAAGTAAATATCAGTTGACCCGCATTGTTTCTACAATGGTTTTTATTGTTGATGTTCAGAGGCTGTCCTGGCTAGTTTTGTGCCCTGGGCGAACCACCCATCGCCCCCCTCCCCATTTTCACATAACCCAATAAATTTAATAATATCTATGTTAATTTTATGAATGAAATACAATTTATTTGGAAGCAGCAGTTTGTGTTGTGTGGCCTGGGATCATAAGAGGTCAGTCTATCCCTCGCCCCCCTCCTTGCTTTTCCTCTGAGAGTGAGACTCAACCTGCTCACAACCTCTGCAGTTGCGAGTTGATCCCCTCTCCCGTCTCCCCCCTGCCTTTTCTTCAGACACACACAACCTGTATACATGACTCTCAGCAGCAAGTTGACATGATAGTAGGGGCGCCCCAGCGCCTACTCCACTAACTTGACGTGGAAATGAGCGGTATTAGTCAAGAAAACTGGCGAATTTTTTTTTTTTTTTTTTTTTTTGAGGGCGCTCGTGCGCCCCCAAATAGATTGCGCCCTGGGTGGTCGCCCACATTGCCCATAGCAAAAACTGTCCCTGTTGATGTTGACTGGTGTCTTTATCCCACTCTCTTCTATCTTTAATCCATACCAAGGAACACTTTTATGACCCAGCCTCCCACAGTGGCTTCATTGAAATGAAACTTCGAAACCTTAGAAGGGATATGGAGGAAAGCCAGAGAAGATACAGACGGAAGAGGAAGCCAGGAGGCACCGTAACTGTGATCTTGACAAATGCAGATGAGGATGTGAGTGAGTGGGTGACCTTGGCAAAGAGGATGAAGCCCTCACTTCAAAACCTCTCAACTATCAAGCACGCAATGGACCTGACCTACACTCACCGAAGACTATGGATTACAACACAATCTCCAACAGTGGCCGAGATATTTCATCAGTATCCACGGTTCATTGACATGCCACACCTGGTAAGCAAGTTCTTGATGCTATAATCTTACTTTATCCATAAAGTTAATCATAAGAGGCCATAACTCAGTGAATGTAGCCTGTGAAACTCAAATGAACAAACTGGATTGAAATTAACTCACCAAAACATTTAATGCTTTCTGCATTGTAGTTTGATTCAGACTTTGGTAAACTGTTCGAGGGGAAGGTTGACCTTTTCCTTCGCAAGTGGGAGACAAACATCATTCCCAGGCTAATGACGGTTGCTTCGTTGGAGATGTCTGAAGATCTGGCAAATCCTTCATCTGACGGGAATGACAGTGATGGTATGTTGAGTTGCACCCAGGAAAAATATCCATCCAGTTTTCTCAAAGTCTAAGGTTATGTTTTTAGTCATTTTGTTTTGTTCGTCAAAAACTCAAAAATATTCACTTTAATATGAAACAGAAGAGCAGGAAATCAGTACCTGTTATCTAATTTTCAGTTTAAAGGATAAGTTCGGTTTTTTGACACCTGGACCTTATTGTTAGGATTAAATACGCTCGTAGACTCACCCAGACAATTTTGGTGGAGCTCGGAGCCGTTTTCGAGCGATTTAGATCCATCCGATGGCGTTTTTTCTCATGCCATAGTAGCGGACGGGGCCAGAAATCGAAGCCCCTAAATTAGACATTATCTGCTGCGAAACTCGTGCAATGTCCACAACAACACCACCAGTTAGCCCCCATTCCTGGACGTGCAGTGGTTGCTCGTTCTCTGGCCAGCTGTTCGGCTCTTTCCCTCTGCATCCTCCTTTCAAATAGCTTCTCGTCGGTGTATTCTGGCTCAAAACGATACGGGCATCCATTATACTCAAAGTCGTCGTCAGACACTTCTACATCGGATAAATATTCCGCCATGCTGTACAAAAATAGCCGCGTAGCCGTGTAGCCTAGCAACAACAGCGTCTCTACTCAGCTGCGTTCCTGCGGCGCATGTCTATGACATCCCTTTGTTTCACACTGACAACATCACATTTCGTTGGAGTGCAGGGGCAAGAGCTTCTCTTCCCTTTCCCTAATTTGGCTTGGTAGCATATGTAGTTTCGGGGTGGTTGCCAGTTTATCTGGTCATTTCTAGCAGCCTGCTAGTGCATTAGTGTACACCGTTAAGCCTCATAAAGATTAGGGGGCGGGTATGTAGCTAGATTCTTGTTTAGGTGGTCAAATAGCGGGGAAATTGCTCTGGTTGGAGGCTGTGTCTGCCTTTTGTGTGCACTGGTGGGTCTAACACGTTACATTCTCAATCTCCACATTTGCAAATATTTGAAAATTTTGTATGAAGTGGTAAAGGTGGAACCACCAGCTGAAATATTTCTGGATGAGAGCACAAGAGATCAGCTGAATATTATGATATTGATGTCGGTGAAAGAGTTAAAGCAACAGTGATGACAAATTTGAAAGTTAATTTGTTTAAAGTGAAAATGTTGGGTGCTGCTGAGGGTTTGTCACCACCATCAATAGTAAGTCCTGGTTTGTCATTTGGGCAGCAAAAGGATTTGCTCCTGTTTCAAATGAAAGTGGAAACAGAAGTAGGATGTGGTGGAAAGAGTATGACAGGGTATGGATTTGGATAAAGTGTCAGTCAGTAGAGAAGATGAGGCAGTGAGCGCAAGATTGCGGCTGATGTCCTACTGACTGATGTTTCTTCTGTTCCAAGAGAAGATAAGTCATTTAGAGTTTGCTTGTAATTTGTTCACTCAGTTTGATCGCTGGTGTACTACTGCAGAGGTTGTCTCTTAACTCTTCTTTGTTATTTTAAAAATAAGGAGGGAGTGATGAAAAAAATATTTGGGTTATTTAGTGGGGCAAGTAGAGTGTCTCTGGTCCATGCAAAAGAGTGGGCTCCTGATGAATATGCACCACCTCTAACTAAAAAGGCATTTGGGTGTTGTTTGGAACTATAGGGTACTGGACACTGGTGCCAGCTATATGATAGAGCCCTCAATGTAAGTATGTTTATAATATGTAACATGAAGGACGAGTAGAAAATAAATCACACCATTTTCTGCTTACAACTCTTCTATTCACAACTCTTCTACAAAGTCAATGTATGAAGATAGTGCTGGAAGTAGCAGTGCCACAGCAGGAAACACTGCCTCTGTGGGCACCAGACGTGCACAGGAATGCACAGACGTAACGTGACATACTTTGTTTCCTTTGTTTGGAATTGGGGCGAGGGGGCTGCGGAGTGATTGCACAAAAAGGGAATAAAATGTTCTGTGCATGTAGAATGCACACAGTGTCAATGTAAAGAGGGGCAAAGCAAATTATGCAATCGTGTGGTTGTGCAAGTTGAAAATTTGTGTGTATTGCAGAACTTCTGCAGAGTTTTGCATGGAGAGGACCAGGCTGCTGAAGCACAGAGCCATCAGACAGCTACTGAGGTCCGGGGAGCTCTGCAAATGAGAACTGGGGGGGCAGGCTGATGCCTGTGGAGGAATAAACACTGTAGGCACACCAAATTTTTGCTCTACTGCAGACTTGCTTTCCGGTGGGAGGAGTTTTTTCATACTTTTGGAATTAGAAAGTGGATTAATCTTCATTCTTGCTTCTTAACCTGCACTGACCTCACTCAACTGTGTACTATAGGCTAATTAGTCTCTCTGTCCATGTTGACTGCTGACTGTGGGAAAAATGTACTTAAAGTTACATCATGTACATACAGAGAGGAAAAAGAAGACTAGAGGGTCCTAACAAAACCAGATTCTGGTGAGTACAGAGTTCAGTCAGAGGCTGCTCACTAGATTTTAGCTAGTTGCTCATTAGCTTGTGATTGGGGGTTTGGGGTGTATTATCAAACTTGAGTAAAGCAAATTATTACAAATGATCTGGCAGTAAAACTTGTGTCAGTAACCTAACCAAACTGTGACTGTTTCACAGCCTCAACGAAGCATTTATTTTGGTAACCATGACAATGAAGGTCGCCTGACTTTTTTCCTTCAGATAACTTCATGGGAAGAATTGGTGTATCACATGTAGTAGGGGTGTAACGATTCATCTACTACATCGATGTATCAATTTATATTCCTATGATCCAACTACATCAATCTGTGCTCAGCAAGTTGGCCTTCTGGATGACATATATCGATCTAACATCGTTTTAAAAGGTAATCAATCGATTGTATCGATACTAGGAAAAAACGCATTGGATTTAAGCACGGCAGACTTTATATGGATGTATTTTTTTTAGCACTTTTAATGATAAAGACGTTAAACATTACTCGATTCAGTCTGCCTGTCTGTGACGTCATTGCCACGCGCCAGCAGACAAGAAAAAATAGCATGGCGGATGGCAGAGGAGAAGCCGGCGAGCGAGAAATTATCAAGCCACCATTGCGGTCCAGTGTGTGGAAACACTTTGGCTTTTGCAAAGACGGAGATGTTCTAAATAAGTCGCTCGCTGTTTGTAGGATATGTAAAGGTCAAGTAAAATATCACGGTAACACGGCAAATCTCTCCAACCACACAACGCCGACTGTCAAGGCACCTCTTGCAGCATTCCTGCTGCAGCAGCAGCGCAAGGTAACGTCAGCTCTGCAGAAGACTCAGGCCTTGCCAGCATGTTTAGTTTATTTGTTTGTTTATATCCATAGTTAATTTATGCCTGATTCCCTTACAAGAAACAACAGGAATCTAGGAAACTTCACCTGCACTGTGCAGTATCCAGGTATTTATTTCACAGTCACACTGGTCGAATTTTTGGCTAAAAAGTTACTGAATCCATTTCAAGTCACTGAATCGTTTCGGATTGTATCGTTCTAAATGAACCAATATCGTCCTTGAATCGTATCGCAACCACGGATCATGATACGAATCGAATCGTTGTTAAAACAAATCGTTACACCCCTAACATGTAGGCAAAATTGTAGTTTGACATATAGTTTTGAAAGAATAAAGTGGTGTTATTTGGGCGCAGAATGAAGAAACCAGGATGGAGTTGCATTATGTAAATGACTCAGCATTTTCAGTAAATAAAAGTCTGGAAATCTTGGCCTGTGTTGCTGTGGTTTCTTATTTCAGTCTGTCTCTTGTGGGTCCTTCAAATTCACAAAAGTACAATAGTAAATTGTTCTACATTGAGAACCCCTTTGAGAGGGTCACCTGACCATGATATGCTAATCAGCTTTGAAGACTAACTGATCCACTATACTGCTCAGTGGCACAGGACCAAGGGCTCCTATCAGGACAGATGCACAAACCAAACAGACATGGTGTGAAACACACAGAGCACTAAAATTAACTGAAAGTCTTTCTCTACAGGAAACTAGAAACTTTTCATTTTCTTTATATACTGCATGTTATTGCAAATGTTGCCTCAATATTAATATCATTTATGCATGGAACTTAATTTTTTTGTCAACAGCTCTCAACATCATGTTTTTGAGGAAAAATTTCTCTGTTTTATAACACCAGATTTATCTGGCACAAGAGCAGCAACCACCTCCATTTATTTATTATACATTTTTGTTAGCTCTTTATCATTTCTCATAATGTGTGGGAACCTTCTTGTAAATAACTTCCATCATTTACTTCAAACAGCTCCACACTCCTACAAACTATCTCATCCTCTCTCTCGCTGTAACTGACCTGCTTGTTGGAGTTTTAATTTTGCTTTATGTCGTGTTACCGTATACAAGAAGCTCTTGTAATATACTAAGCTATTTTGATATCAATCTGAGCTCATCTTCTATATGGAACTTATGCTTTATTTCTGTTGACAGATATTATGCTGTGTGTCAGCCTCTGAGGTACAGAACTAAAATAAATGTCTGTGTTACTGTGACCATGATCCTGCTGAGCTGGACTCTATATGGCCTTAACTTCTTCTATTCTGGTTTAGAAATATTTTATGTTTTTATCTCCCAGCTATCATAATGTCTGCCATCTACCTAAAGATTTTGATTGTGGCACAGAGACAGGCATGCAGCATCCAGAACACAACCTGTCAGAGCACAAAGTCTGAAAGTAAGATGGAGAGAAAGGCCACAAAAACTCTGGCTATTGTGATGGGAGTTTTTCTGATGTGTTGGACTCCTTTTTTTCTTTGTTGGGTCTTAAAAGCAAATTACCATATACCAGTGTATGTGTATTTGGCCTGCTGTCAAAGAAAACCGCCACATGAGTCTGAAGCCTCAGACTTTGGCCAAACTTGTATTCTTGAAGGTGAACTCAAAAGAACTGTAGATAAGGCAAGCAACTCATCATTTCTGTTTGATTTTAAAGCACATTTCACAGTCAATATAGGCCAATTTAATTTTTAATCCATGTGTGTATTATGGATAAAATGCAAGAGAATTTTATTTAAGTTATGTTAAATAGGCTGTCCCTAATAGTTTGTTTAGTTTTAAAACTTGGATGTATTTTTATTTAATTAAGCCTATTGATTCATTTAATTTTAGATATGACTTTATGTGTTATTTTTCTTGTTACATAAGTGTAAATGTAACTTTAAATTAAAGCTGTAAGCAGCATTGAATGGGCCCTCGCACCCCTGCGCCAGTTGGCGTGCACACAGCCGTGGCCTCATGGCCATATTTGTCCTGGTTTAAAATAGCTCTGAATTTTTCACGCCCCTTGGACCCTGCTGGAAGGAATTCAATGTCACTTCCTGCTTCCACTAGGTGGCGCTATGACTATGCCTCCTGATTGTCTTGTAGATGTGTTTAGGGCAGGACTTTTATCATACATGTGAAGTTTGGTGCAGATTGGACCATTTACAGCAAAGTTATAGCAATTTCATGTTTCATGGCGAGACATCAAACTCGCTGCTACGCTATGGCCCACAGTTCAATGCTGACCAATTCTTTTAATAACTTTCGATCACACACTTGTGTAGATGGTACACATGCATTTTGAAGTCAATTGGATTATTTCTGTGGGAGGAGAGAAATGCAACACCTAGAAAACGCCAAAATTGACCTCACAATTCAAAATTCATTTAAAAGGTGTGGCCAAGCCATTTGGGCAAAATGTTGACCTTCGCTCTGCCGTCAGGGCAAAGCCGTTTGGTGATCCATCACAATCTTCATAATATAGCATCACCAAGGCCTTTCAGACCAGATTTGAATTCCATATGGTGAACATGCTGGGAGCAGCACCTCAAAGTCTAAAACATTTCCTGTCGCCAGTAGGGGGCGCTATGACTAGCACAGAATTTTGTCATGTAGCTGTATTCAGGATGGGACTATTATGAATCATGTGAAGTTTGGTGAAGATCGGACAATGTATCCCAACGTTATAGCAATTTCATGTTTCATGGCGAGACATTAAAATTCGATGCTCCACAGCAGGCACGCCCTTCAATGATAGTGCAATCTTTTGATAAATTTTGATCACAAGGTAGTGTAGAAGTCGGTGTTTTGAGGGTGTGGCCAAACCATATGACGCATACATTTTCACCAAGACTGACGTGTGTGCCAAATTTGGTGAGTTTTTTGAGTATGTTTAAGCCCCCAAAAATGCAAATCATTTTTTGGGTAGTCTGAGCGAAAATAATAGGGTCCTCACACAGAGGTGCCCTAATAAAAATACATACACTTTTGTGAAAAGTCATGAACCAGCAGGATTTCATTTTTTTATTCAACAAAGTTATTGCACATGTAAATTTCAAAACAGTCAAAATGACCGTCGTGGCCATTCCAGTGTTTAAAGTGGGATGAGCAGTGTTATCTACAGTACATACGGGTTATGGGGAGGGGGCAGGGGGAAGGGGAGGTGAATGGAGGGGGAAAAGAAGAGATAGTGGGAAGCTGAAGGCTTTGGCTGCTGGTGCCCGCTGTTGATTGTCGACGTAGGAGCGTCTGTGGGGCTGTGGTGGTGGACATCAGGGTGGGAGGAGCTGAAGTGGCCAGTGAAAAATGGAATAGGAAAGTTAGATGGAAGAGAAGAAAAAGGATGCTGGGATGGAGGAATGCATGTGCTTGGGCTCCTAGTGAAGGCTGAGAGAAAAAGGAGGGGTGATTGGAACTGGATTGCACTGAAACATGAGAGGTTGAGCTGGTTCAATACAACCTGGCCCTGAGAGGGGCTGATGTGGAAGGCCGGGCTTCATCGGCCATGGAGATCGTCATGACGTCATCGGCATGGATGCCGACAGTATGTGAAGTAGTAGTGGTAGTATGTGAAGAGATGGGGAGGACTCAGGTACAAGAAGAATGAACTGGTCTTCCTCACACTGATTGCTGATTCAGAAAGAGTTCTTCGTCCATTGTTGTTTTAAGGAAGGTTTCTTTATCTGACTGGTCATCTCTCACAGATGACGTAGAAACAGAGGCAAAGGAATGAGGAAACAGATGAGTTGTTCTCAGTATTCATAGTACAGAAATGAATCCGTCTGAGGCATGGTCTTTGTTCCTGAATCTTGGTTATAAAACTCCATCATATTCACAAATTATATTGAAAGCAGTTTAGCTAGCGGACTGTTGATGAATGGCATCAGTGACCACTTGCCTGTTTTTGTGAGCCATAGCTGTGATTGTGAAAAAGAGAAGGAGGACCATTAAAATTAAATACAGAGGAACAAGAACAGAAGAATCCATAACTGCATTCAGAACTGAGTTGATATCACAAAACTGGAAGACCCTCAACAAAGAAAACAAATATTGTAAAAGAAATGCACTCCTTTTGTGACGACTCAGAGAAAAACAAATTCCATAGCTAATTCATCAGTCAAATCAGGAAAAAACCAGTAGTTTGGCTGCCTAAACCTGCCGAAATTGCAACAGTTTCACAACATAAACCAAGCATTAATTTTTTGTCACATGATGATGAAGGTCACCTGACTATGGATCTGCTCTCCAAAAGTTAATGGAAAGAATTGGCATATCACATGTATGCAAATTATTAATGTGTAAAGTTGGGGTAAGGTTTGAAGAGATGGGGTTAGAGTTGCATTCTGGAATGGTAAGACATTGCATAAAGACTCAGACTTGAGCAGTTCAGTAACAAAGTCAGGATATCTTGACCTGTGTTGCTCTGTTTTTTAAATACATCTCATATGACTTCTTATCATATCTCCTGCAAAGTTTATAGAAGTGTGATACTAAATTTTATGACACTGAGTACCCCTTTAAGAAGGTCACTTCACAATGATATGCTAATGAGCGCTGAAGACTAACTGATCCAATATACTGCTCAGTGGCACAGACCAAGGGCTCCCATCAGTTCAGATGCACAAACAAATCAGCATGATGTGAAACACACAAAGCGTTCAAAGTAACTGAAAATATTTCTCAACAGAAAACAAAGAACTATTAATCTTGTTGATTTAAAAAAAACACAAAAAAACATCAAGCCTCTCATTCCATAACTTTTCCCAAATATGTGTTTTGTACCTTTATTTGAAGCATATAAGGTACTTAATGAAACACAAAAGAGTCCCTTTGAGTGTTTGAAGTAAATAATGGAGGTTATTACAAGAAGGTTACCAAATATAAGAAATGTTAAAGGGGCAACAAAAACATATATGAAGAACATGGTGGAGATTGTTGTTGTGAAAGGTAGATGCTTCAAGACAGATACATTTCTCCACAAAAACATCATAAGACCTGTTGACAGAAAAGTTAGATCCTATGCATAAATGATCATTAATAGTGAGCCAACATTTGCAATAACATGGTTTAAATCAAAGTTATTTGGATTATAAATACCCAACTGATCTGTCAGACCGTCTTGCTGATTCTAGTGTTAAGAAACAACATGCTGAGAAAGCACAAGAGGGTGGCCCTCTGAGAGAGCCATGTGGCAGGCCTGGAGCAATAATGTGATCATTAGCAGGTTGGAGACCAGGCTGCGGTCATACACCTGAGCAATGACACCAGCAGATGGCGGGGATCCAACCGAACCCAACTAGATGTCCCTCGAGCAATAGGTGACAGCCTCCTTCAACAACAAAAACAACTGTGTCAACAACCCCGACACTGAGGCATGCCACCCTCTCACCCTCTCTCTCAGGAAAACATGAACTACAAACAGGCAAAATAATCTGGTTTACCACCAGAAAACTGCACTGCTCAGATAAAGGAAGGAAGCTGAAGGGATCAGATGTCTATGTGAACAAATACCTTACAAAGAAAATGCAGACACTGCCAAAAGAGGGTTTCTAAGAAAGCAGAGGGAAATTCAATCAACATGGACTGCAAAATGTAAGGTGTTCATCAAATTGAACGGGTCACCAGAGGAAGCCAAAGTGCTGGTCATCAGAGAAATTGAAGAACTGGACAAATACCATTGACACCAGAACAACACACCAATGTAATCATAACTGACTATGGATAATGGGTTCTTTCTAAATCACAAAACATTAACTTATCACTCACTGAACATAACATGCATGGACCTGGACAAGATATTGATCGATTCACTTCAACAGTAGAAGCTTATATGCTAATTACCAAAACATCAAAGAATACTTAAATCAGTTCATAAAAAACATTCAGTGTCATAGCAATTTCCAAACCTGGCTCAGCTTTGAGAAGGAAGCAGATCTCGAGTCAAATTCAAATACATGAATAAGAATAATAAAAAGTGGGGGATGTGGATCTATGTAACACAACAGCCTGAACTATAAGGTCATGGAGAACGTATCACCCACTATTGATGACTGACTGTAGTGTCACTGTAGGAGAGTGCATGGAGAAACAGAAAAATGCAATTGTCAGTTGTGTATACAGAGCACCAGGAGCCAGCATTGAAACCTTTACTTGGTGTTCCCACCAAACGCGATGACGAGTTGTCGCGCGTCGAGATTGATTGATTGAGTGATGGACGCGTTGGCCGCGAAAATCTCTTCCATCGAGTCGCCCAGCGCGATGACGCCCTCATCGCTCGAGTTGAAATAATTGAACTTTTGCGGCGAATTCGCGTGAAGACGCGCCGCGACAGCCTATCAGCGTTGAGATCGTCACCGACGTGCTGACGTACGGACGTCCTGGTGTTCCCTTGTTGCCGCTCAAACTACAGTGAAGAATCAAAGAATGGAGGAAAAACTAATCGTGGCCGTGACCGCTCACCCAGAGCTTTATGATTGTTCCAGTCCCCTCTACAGGGACAGGACCAAGAAGGACTGGGCCTGGGTGAGTGTGAGCGAGGTGTGTGGAATACCTGGTAAGTTCTGTATCTGTCTGTTGCTTGATTGCAGCTATCGGTTGACGTTTGAACTAGTATAGCCCCAGTTAGCATAGCTGGCTTTACCGGCATACTTGTCTGGTTCATGGTTCAACAGTTAAGTTAATTTAATTAATTTACGTGTGGTTTTTCAGTTGAAACATGTAAAAAGAAATGGAAGAGCCTCAGGGACACGTACTTAAAAGAAAAGAAGAAGGTGCCAAAGAGCGGGGCAGCAGCAGGGACAGGCAAAAAATGGAAGTATCTTGGGGTCCTGTCTTCCCTCGACCCCTTCATCACCCCAAGACAGACGAGTGGGAACATGGAGGAGGGGGTCGAGGAAGATGGGACCACAGAGCAGAGTAGGGAGTCGGTGGAGGACGAGGGAGAGACAGCAGGCCTGTCACAGAGAGGTTTGTTTAAAAATGAAGATACACACATCATGTAAAATATATTTTTGATAAGAGGATAACTGACTTGCATAGATGTCTCAGCAAATATATTTCTTTTTCACAGCCTCAACTAATCATCATTTTGAGAATGTTTGTGGAGATTAGGTATTACTATGGCTAAACTGTGTGATTTATGAGTGTATTTGTACAATGCTTTTTGACACTGAAAATGACCGAGACAGTGAATACACCGTATGTAAACAAAACTAAACATAAAACTAATACATTCTTGTCAATAATACAGAAGAAGAATATCAGTTTGAGGATGAGGCTGAGGAGGAACCTGCTGTCTCTCCCCCGGCTCCTCCGGCTCCTGGTTCTCCACCTGCTGCTGTCCCTGCTGCTGCCTCTGCTACTTCAGTGGCGAGACCACAGATTGGTATGTACATGACAAATGTTAGCATGTATTTTTTTTTTTTTTCATGGTACGAGTATAGTCTTTGCATGTTCTTTCACTATGACAAGACAATATTGTGATTGCCTTTCATGTTTGACTTGAGTTTTTATCTGTTGCCTGATCACTGCCTGACACACGCACACACAACACACACACACACACACACACACACATACGTACTTAGGCCACCTTTGGGGTCCAATGAGAAAACACCCTACTTTTGGGGACACTCAAAGTTGTGCTGTTCTGTCATGGTTTAGAGAGAAGCTGCCATCATTTTCAGACGTGGAAGGATGCCCACAATACAAAAATTACTTGGTTTTTTTGATTAAAGCTTCTTTTTTCCAGTATGATTTCTTACCTTGAGATTGGGGACAAATGATATTTTAGCAACCTCTGGGGACTTGGGCTATACACAAACTCTGATAGAAGTCATCTTTGGGGTCTTGTTTCTCCCAAGGCAGAGATTCCACACCTTGAGATTTGTCTAGTCCATTTAAGGGAGTCATCTGAATTAGGGTGGAGGTTCATGACATTATGTCAATACTAACTGAATTAACACAAAACATGTGAGGACAGTTGAATATATTACAAGTAAATGTTCCAACCAATGAGAATGGGACCCACACACAGGTCCAAAACACATGGAATAAAGTCTGAAGAGAATCATGTTTGTTGCAGACTCACTGATCTTTTATTAACAAAAAGAGCAATTATTACCAAAAAAAAAAAAAAAAAAAAAAAAAAAAAAAAGGAAACAGAAAGAGACAGAGACTCTCCAGCTCTGAAACTTGGACCGTGTCTCACATCTGCTGCAGCAGAAGCAGCTAATACCTGATCACACAGATCCTGTGACACTGAGGCTT